>JAHLJT010000631.1:185786063-186082247 GCA_031308135.1 Acheta domesticus | reverse complement strand
TTAACCCTTGTACTCATTGGTGAAACTGGCTGTTGATGCGGCAAGGGGTAAAAGCTCGTCTTTTTCGTAATTTTCTTCAATTTATTCAAAACAATACCAAAAGCAGTCTCGCTCTAGCCGCTGAGGTGTGAGCATCGTAACCGAGGCAGGTGTGAGCATCGTAACCGAGGCAGCTCTTATCGTGGACTGTTGAGGCCAAACCTACAGTTTAAGTGAATGGTTTTTCTTGTGTGTGATTTTAACACTGGTGACGAGTGCTTCGTGAATTGTGAGTGAGTGTAAAAAATCTCCCCTTGTTCGGTGCTCGGCACCGGGCACAAGCTCCACCATGGCATCAACCTCAGGAAATCTACAACCTACCGATGGCTCAAGTAAGAATTATGCTACAGTAACCGCAGCGAACCTTTTCCCCAAAAAGAAAACGCAATTGTTATAGACTCTGTCAACCAAGCTCCAACCTTAGATTTCATACAAATGCTTGCCCAAAAATCATCCAGCCCATATAAGATTTGTGTCAAAAATTTCAAATAATAGGCTGTGTGTATATCTCGCCACTAAAGAAGTTGCTGACGAACTTGTTGAAAAAACACAAAAGTATAACAGTGTGTAGGCAAGAATTCCCTATAAGACCCTTAATATCCAGAAATAAAAGAATAATACTTTCAAATGTGAGCCCTAGTATACCGCATGCGCTTATTGAAAATAAGCTATATTCGTATGGCATTAAAACAGTAACACCAATGTCATTTCTTAGAGCAGGTTTTTCTAGTCCAAATCTAAGTCATATTCTAAGCTTTCGTCGACAAACATTTATTAGCCCAGAAGATGAAAGCAAACTACCTGAGTGTTTTCAAGTAATTTTTGAAGAAGTACCACACTGGATTTACATCACATCGGATACCCTACGTGTTTTCAATGTAAACAACAGGGTCATTTAGCTAAAAATTGCCCACAAATCAATCCAGATTTTGTAGAGATAAATCCAACATCCAATACCATATCACAAACTCCCATCATAAGCACACCCCAACACGTTGCCTTTCATTCTACTACATCCGCCCCTGCACAAGTTGAAACTATAACCGTTTGCAAAGAACCTCATATTCAAACTCCAAAATCAGTCTCAGTTCCTGTAACCTCGACGAAGGCCGCTACCACCGATAAGCTCACAGAAGGACAGGTCGACAAAAGTACCCCAGCAAGAATGAAAAGACCTTTATCTACTACCGACTCAATCATTACGTCAGTAAACCAGTTATCTGAAAGCGATATTGAGTCTACAGACTACAACTCTGGATCAGATTCAGAAATACAAAACCCAGAAGAATTTAGTACATCACGAAAACCTAATGCGGGAAAGAATCCAAAGAAATTAAAAATCAAACCAGATAATAGTCAAGATAATTTATGGACAGACACAAAAGCACTAGTAGAGGAAAATGTTACAAATTATCCACTGTCATTCAACCAATTAATAAACTTTTTCGATAAAACAAAAGGAACTAAATTCACAGTAGACATCGCGAAAGATTTCACAAATGACCTTTCCCCCTAATAGCAATGCTAAGAGAAATGTATCCCACCTTACGTGGTAAAGGTCTAAAAATAGATGTTCAAGAATTATTAAAAAACTGGAGGCCTCGAAAGATACTTCCCATGAATTAATTGATCATTCATCGTCGGATGAACCGTAACTAGAAACCAAGCTTAACCAAACACATCATGGACATTGTTCAATGGAATTGTAATGGTTTCTATGCAAAGACTTCCACATCTAAAACTCTTAATTAATAACCTTAATCCACAAATTTTATGTATACAGGAAACCAATTTCAAAAACAATTCCAATGCAAAAATACGAGGATATAGAACATCCTTCTACAATAGAAGGCAAGCACAAATCGCTAGTGGAGGGGTAGCAATTTTTACAAAAAACGAAGTATTCATTCAAGATATTCCTCTTCAAACGACTTAGAAGCAGTAGCAATCAAAGTCAGAATAAATTGTACTATAACTATCTGCAATATTTGTCTATCAAATAGTATATCATTAAATATTGCTGAACTAGATAACATTCTCGCACAACTGCCAAAACCGTTTATAATATTAGGAGACTTCAACAGTCATAACAACCTGTGGGGTTCCACAACTGCAGACAGAAGAGGAAAATTAATCGAAGAATGGTTAGACAATCATAATGATTTGGTCATACTCAATACGGGAACGCCGACCCATTTCAACGTTAGTAACGGTACAGAAAGTGTCATAGATTTAAGCTTCGCGTCCACAGATATTGCAACAAAACTTTCATGGGCCTCAATGCAAGATCTATATGACAGCGATCACTATCCTTTATCCATAAACTGGTCATTCCAGCAACAAAAAATAGAGCAAAGAAATCGCCCTAAATGGATAATAAACAGAGCTAATTGGCCTCTTTTTCAATATATTATTAATAATAATATTAACAATCTTAAAGTGCTAGATTCGCCTCAACAATATGAAATCAATACGATAGTTGGGTGAGTTTATCACTTTGATTACAGAAGCAGCCAAGCAGGCAATCCCCCAAAACTACAGGAAAAGTAATGAAACGTCAAGTACCATGGTGGAATGAAGAGTGTACAAACGCTATAAAAGAAAAGAAAAGAGCGTTCAGGAAATTTAAGAAAAGCAAAACAATAGAAAATTGTATTTCCTACAAGAAAGCAAGAGCTAAGGCCCGCTTAACACTTAAGACCACAATGGTCCAATCATGGCAACAATTTACGTCATCCATCACGAATAAGACAGCAATTTCTGAAGTGTGGCACAAAGTCAAGATAATTAGCGGATCAAACACATATCACCTACCTAGAATGCTAATTGACAAGAATGGAGAAAAATAATTCTGTCCAGAAGCCATGAGTAATTTACTTGCTGATTCCTTTGCAAAAAACTCTAGCAACTCAAATTACGAACCAACATTTTTAGCACAAATTGCATCGTCTTCTACCCCCTACTTGGAACTCAACAAAGAACTATTAGAAAACAATGAGGATCAGTATAACCAACCATTCCACATGCATGAGCTTAGCTATGTACTAAACAAGAGCAAAAATTCAGCACCAGGGCCGGACGACATACCAAACAGTTTTCTTAAGAATCTCCCAGAGAATGGATTAAAATATCTTTTACAAATATACAATAGTATTTGGACAACCCATACCCTTCCTAACCAATGGAGAGAAGCCATCGTAATTCCTTTCCCTAAACCTCTTAAAGACCATTCAAAACCCAGTGAACTTTCGTCCCATTTCGTAACCTGTAATATATGCAAGATACTAGAAAAAATGGTTAACAATCGATTGAGATGGACCCTGGAAGAGAAAAATCTGATATCACAGTATCAAAGTGGCTTCAGATCACTGCGGTCAACAAATGATCATTTAGTCAGTATAGACAAAGAAATATGTGACGCCTTAGCTACAAATCAACATGCTATTATAGTCTCTTTAGACATTGAAAAAGCATACGAGATGGTATATAAAAAAAGACTCCTAAATATCCTTTCTGATATGGAAATAAAAGGTAATACACTAGCTTTCATAAATAATTTCTTAAGTCACAGATATCTCAAAGTAAGATTACAAGAAAAAACATCGAAAGCTGTAGAAATGATCAATGGACTTCCGCAAGGGTCAGTACTTAGTGTTCTCCTTTTTCTCATAACTGTCAACGAAGTCAGTACATTAGTAAAAGGCCCAACTAAAATATTTTTATTTGCAGATGATATCACCCTTCTGTGCACTGGAAAAAATATTTAGTTAACTGCAAGAAATATTAAATAAAATTGACAATTGGGCCAGTTCTACAGGATTTATTATTTCCAAAACTAAATCTGAATTCATAGTATTTACCAGAAGATCCCATGAACAGAATGCAAAAATTACGTTGGAAATTGGGAATAAAGAAATAAGAAGAGCAAATACCTGTAAAATCCTTGGATTAGTGTTTGATGCCAAACATACATGGAAGCATCATGTTGCAGCTCTAAAAACAGATTGCAAAAACAGACTGAATATCATAAAAATGCTAGCATGTAAAAAATGGGGAGCCCAGTCTGATTCTCTAATAAAAATTTATAAAGCCCTAATACAATCTAAACTCGATTATGGGTCAGTGGTGTATAGCGCAGCAGCCAAAACACTACTGAACACTTTGGATCCCATTATCCACAGTGCATGTCGCATAAGCTTAGGAGCCTTCAGAACTAGCCCGTGTACCAGCCTTCTAGCAGAGGCAGGTCTCATGCCACTAGAATTGCGAAGAAAGCTACAATGTTTAAAGTATGCATATGCAACATTCAGCATACCTCCAAACCAAACAAACGCATATATCTTCAACTCCCCTAAAACAGAAATGTATAATGTACATCCAAATTTTCCAAAGCCTCTGAGAGAAAGACTTCCCTTGTACCTTAAAGCTCTAAATATAAATAAACCCCTCATATTCCCAAGAAGCTATCACCCCATCCCCCCATGGCACTTATTCAATCCCACCATAAATCTTGAGATTAATCAACTTCCACACCCTTTCTCACAATCTGAGACCCTTCTTCTCCCATTTATTGCTGAATATGAAGCAAAATTCAATAATCACTTAAAGATCTACACAGATGGGTCAAAATGTAATGGTAAATGCGGTTGTGCTATAATTTCAACCACAGAGGGTACTGAAGAAGTATTTCGACTACCTGATTTCTATTCAATTTATTCGTGTGAAGCTTGGGCAATCTTAAAAAGTATTGAAACCATTTCTGCAAATAAAGTAAATCCAAACATACTTATCTTCTCTGATTCCCTGTCCTCATTGAGAGCCATAAATAATAGATATACAAAGAATATCTATATACAAAAAATACAAAAACTACTGTATGATCACCATGAGACAGGAAATCAAATAGTTCTTACCTGGATTCCTTCCCACAAAGGCATTATAGGTAATGAAAAAGCAGATGAAGCCGCAAAAAGAGCAACAAAATTACCAAATATTGACAATAATGCTTATGGTTCATATGAAGATATTAAAGAGCTTTTTAAATCTCAAATAGTTAAATACTGGGACACACAATGGAAGAACATAACCTCTAAACTGCATCTCGTTAGGAGATCAATAAATGAATCTCCATTTCCACATAAGTTGGTTAACAGGAATAATCAGGTTACTATCACCAGACTCAGAATAGGTCATTTCAAAGCCAGTCATGGACATCTTATAAAAAAATCCGATCCAGAACAATGTCCTAAGTGTGGAGCTAGAATTTCTTCCCCACATCTGCTACTTGAATGCCCAGAAACCAACAGTCAAAGAACAGCAATGAAAATCAATGGCAATTTATTAGACCTTCTTAATACCATAGAGAAGTGTGATCAAATTATCAAATATTTAAAAGTAACGGAATTTGACAAACTAATATAGAACCGCATAGTGAAATGAATGGGATACCAAGTAAGGGGCTTATTTACTAAATTGTGGATATGAATATATATATATATATATATATATATATATATATATATATATATATATATATATGTGTGTGTGTGTATGTGTTGAATGTGAATGTATATGTTTGTATATGTTTATTATATGTATGTATGTGTATATATGTATATGTAAGTCTATGTATATGTACTTTGACATATTGTAAATGACATTTGCTATTCTGTGTACTGAATTTAAATACCTCTATGTATAATTCTGTCCAACGGGCAAATTGATAGATGAAATGACCACTTAAACCCACAGAAGTACAAATTAGAGCATTGTACTGGGAATTAATAGTAACTTAGGGATCTATTTAAAAACATGAAAGTTATGTAATCTAAATTTAAATTTTTCCTTTAAATTTTATTGTACTTTCCAGTAACATAAACTGAATTAATAAGCTAATATGGATTCTGATATTGAGTATTAATTTCCTAGGGATACAATGGATCTTTACATTGATTCAAACAGTTAACAACTGTTTCATATGAGGTTGCATTATTGTGTCAAGTATGTAATGTATTGCATGTATTGCTTCTATGTAATTTATGTATCTAAATATGTGACTAGTGTACTTGTGTATTACTGTGGTCGCTTATGACCCGAGCAGTTTAAAAGCGACCTAAAATAAATAAATTAAAAAAAAAATATCAAAAGCAGTACCGTATCTTCATAATCAAAATACTCCTACTTTTTTAAAAAAATGTCTAGTTAACGATTTAAAACAAAAAGATGCCTGAGACTGTCGTTGTAGATGTGAAATTTCTTAGCTCCAAGGAGAAGGTGATTTTACAGATTTCCTTTTTCTATTTGCTAATGATTTTTAATATTACTTTTTAGGGCAAGGAAATGGTTAGGTGAAATTTATTTCACTAATATCTCTTTTAATTAAAAATTATTATTTTTATTTATTCATCAATTTTTACCTGTTCGTACTCGAAGAAAGAGGTTATTGGTTTATGATACCTGAAGTATGATACAAATAATTTAGAGTGTATATGTTCTAAATTACGCGAGAATACTGCGTTGATGATAGTGCCTGATCTGGTTGGTAGTGTCCGACCCTGTCAGACTTCAATTTTAAATTATTTTTTTCTACCAAAACCTTACTTACGGTTGAACTTTGTCCAAGTTTAATTGATGTTGAAATCTTCACTCATAATCATTGACATTTTGTCCAAGTCTTTTTTCAACAATGCTGAACCTTTAGTAGTGGATGTCAACACGACTACGTGGCTGTATCCAAAGTTATCATTAGCTTTTGTATTGATTGATATGTTGACGGCCACACTCATAATCATTTGCCCATTTTTCCAGATGGCATTTGCGTGCACAAATGTCACAAATTCCTATCCTCTATAGAACCAGTTTATGTTCCGCTAGACGTCTCCTCACATGTTCATCATACGTTCCCAAATGATTCTCCAGAAATATTGTCCCAAAAATGTTTTCGAAAGATTGTTTTCCCAAACATGTTTTCCCAAATATATTTTCCCAAAAATGTTTTCCCAAAAATGTTTCCCCAAACATTTTTTCCGAAAAATATTTTTCCAAAACTTCTAAAATTATTCCCAAAATACTTGAAGGGGGCTCAACTAAAACTACCGCACCCTAAAATTATTTCTTGATGCGCCTCTGCTTGCACTTGACCTACATCTAAATCTTTCAGTGATCTTTAATAATATATTTATTAATGAAATGGAATAGTGCACGAAACACTATTCTGAATCTCATCATATTTTTTTTCTCGGAATCATATTTCTAATTGGCGCCTATTCCGTGCTTTGACATTGTTCTCCTGTTTCCCTCGGCCGTTCTCACAGGAAGTCGCCGCCACCGCCGCCGGCGCTCGTTCGCATTACAGCTCCGAGCCACGCCCCCCTCTTCTCTGTACGTGGACGGCGCCGCCGCGTTGTCCACAATGGCTCGCCTCTCCTCCCCTCTCCTCCCCCTCCTACCGCCAAGAGCTGCGCGCTATCTGGAGCGATTGTTTCGCATCTGGGCCACCATGAACGCTTTCTTTAACGACCTCTCTTACTCTACGACAAAGTCCGCGCTCCCGAACCGCGTTTTGCGTCGGCCTTGCTGCAGCATTGCCTCACTCACCGGCCCCAATGAGAGAGCAGTTCAGCAACAGATGAATAGATATTAATAATACATGATTCATTGTGGTATTAAAACAAATGTGAATCATTTTTACTTTTATCGCGTGGTCATTTTTACGAGTATTTTATTTCACTATTATTCCCTCGCGATAAATCGCGCACGTAGATGCTCTCCCACACCTCCATGAAGAGCAGTAGATGTTAGGGAAATGTTTTAATTCTATTTAAACACAGTCTTCGTAAAGAGCTTGAACTATATTAGAAAAGCACTTGCTCTTGTGGATCTAGACCAACCCAAATATTATTACGGATTTCATGAAAGATCCGAACAGGATGAGCTGATAAAACATTAACTCATCTTCATAGATACGCACTTATATTTTATTTGAGGTTCCCAGAAACAAAGAATTGCCATTTTGCCACGAAAAACCTTTCAGGAGTTACTATTAAACAAAGGATTTTCAAATAATTTTATAACAATATAAAGAATCATTACCATTGTGTGGTCTTCTTTAAGACCTCTCACATCAAAGGCAT
Source organism: Acheta domesticus (assembly GCA_031308135.1). Taxonomy (NCBI): domain Eukaryota; kingdom Metazoa; phylum Arthropoda; class Insecta; order Orthoptera; family Gryllidae; genus Acheta; species Acheta domesticus. The sequence continues at coordinate 186,074,076 of JAHLJT010000631.1, read as the reverse complement.
GCAAAATCAACTTTTTGACTACTTTACTCTTAATTTGACTTCATGAATGAGACGTACATTTGTTTCACAATTCACATGGAATACCTTTACTTTTGTTTCACACTTAATAATAAAAAATATTTTCATTCATACCCATTTAAAATAATTGCATGATCATGCAACATGGATTAGTTTACAAGAGTACAAAAACTTATTCAGCCTATTTTACTACAATGTAGTACAACTTTAATATCTAGAATGAGTGTAATAATTACCCTGCAAAACTGTGAAACTATAATGCCGATTGTAACCAATAAATGTTGTACATCAGCTTTAATAAAGATGAGAACAAATCACAAAACAGTGTAGGCTCTCGCTAAAAACATTGAACTCGCATCAGTGTCGTGATTGGGACCAGTGCCGGCGCTAGGCATGGGCAGACCGGGCGATCGCGCAGGGCCACGCAAGGCAAGGGGCCCGATGTTGGGACCGATGGGAAAAAAGTACTAAAAAATTCAAATAGTAATTAGAACTCGAGAAAATGTTTTTTGTAATTTTATAAGTCGCGGTACAGTAGTCTATTTCATAAAAGTTTCAATTAATATTTTACCTTGAATAGTTAATTTCAGTCCTTACTTATAGGTAAGAGGTCAATGAAATGAATCAAATGACGCTAACTTAAAAATATTTTCCACTAAAGTTCTTGGACATTATTTCATGTGTTTTTATTACACACCAACTAAACACAACAAAATTTTAGCGTTTTAAGCTCACTGTGGAAATTGTAATTTTTGATTACTTAACTTTTAAACTATTATTTAAAATATATTCCCAAAAACGTTTTCTAGTTTAAACGTATTTTTTATTTGTTGAAATAAAATAACTCATACAGTTTCTTCATGCAATTTTCACATTTGTAATTTTTTCGTGGGCGAGTGGCTACGTTTCAGCTCTGCCCCGGGCTGTCTAGCTCCGGCAGCTCTGATTGGGCAAAATTTTTAAGACAAAGGACAAATGGGTTAAGGCTGCACCTCACCTAACTCCAATACTTCAGATTAGCCCCGCTGCTCACCACGGGCGCGGATCCATCCGATCATTTGGGAGGGAGTGCATCGTAGATTTTTGTTAACAATAAACAAATTTGTAATTATATTGTATATTAATTATGTTCTGTATATATACCACTATAAAATATTGTTTAAATAATTACATGATTGTAACATAAATATTTAAATCAATGTTACCAAATAAAGGAAAGTATGCAACAATTCTTTGAGGGGGACCATGGCCCTCATGCCCCCCCCCCCAGGATCCGCCAGAGCTTCTGGCTTCCAATGCCTCCCCCCCCGTTGTCTCACTTCCTACGCGCCGCTGCGAGTATCTCAGCTTCCGACGCCGCGCTACTTCCGCCTGCCAGTGAGTGAAGTCCTCCTGTCGATGTGTGCGTATGGAGGACGCAACAGCTCGGCATGCGCAGTGACACACTAAACCAGCTGCATACTGTCCATCAGTATTCAGTGCGAGCATAGCAACTATCCGCAGAGAGCAATTTCATCAGAAAACCCTCACTGACCTGCTTCTATTCCACGTAATGGGTAATTGATAGAATACAAGTGCGGAATACGGGTGTACTTAAATTTGACATACAATGCACGTATATTTTATGAAAGAAGTGTATTCTATTTGTAAGTAGAATCAATAAAACGTCCAATGAACCATTCTGCTTTTATTGTAAACACTACCTTAATTAATAAAATGTGCACAATTTTACACGTCTTCCTTTAATCTCTAAATCAAAGCAATAATATAGTAAACATTTCGATCTATCAAATAAGCGTAACATCAGTAATTGCTAGTATTTCTTTATCAGATCAGTGGTTCAGACAGAATATCTTTTGAGTGTTTCGGTCACGCCACTTCCGAGCGGAACGTTGACAAACGTCACTTCGCAATACGCTTTGCTTTTTGCACCAAACTAATTCTGTTCTCCTGAATTCATCCGAATCAAATTTCCCACAGCATTTTCACTTGATTGCATGTGAATCGATAGACTGTTTCGGACAGTTAACCGCCCTCGTCTTTTTCCCCATTGTTCAGCACACTAATGTTTGACGAAAATTAAATATTTATTTTTGATATGACGTTTTCTGTATTAGTCTCTTTCGCAGAAAGGAAAAAAATATTTGAAATGAATTCACTACGAAACGTCGATACATTTTCCGATACATTTCCGTGACCTGAAATTCTGTATCTTAAATAAGTACAGCAGCCAATTACCATTTTATCTAAGAAAAATACTTCGATGAATAAACTTAAGGTATTAAATCTTTAACGAAATAGAGAACATTTATAAGAGTAAATTGTACGTCACAAATAAGTAAAACTCAATTTCCAAAATATTTATTCACTTTATTTCTTGAAAAATACTTTTTACTTGTTGTCCACTTACGTGTTGCGTAATCTTCACCAAGGCATGTTCACCAGGCTGAAGTTCTAAATCCCACTATTGTTTGATGGTTTTTCTAAAAGAAACGGTGAGTTGTCACATCATTGCTGGTAGTTGATTCAATGACAAAGTCGATATGACAGTTATTTCTGCATAAATTCCTATTGTTACTTTTAGGTTACCGCATGTTGGACACGAAGATGTCTTGACGTCTTTTTATGAGTATAACTGGAATGAGACGGGCTTTTTCTCTCCATTTTGCTTTTAAAAAGAACAAACGTAAGGAGGAATAAAAAAAATCTGAGATTTTTTTAAAAGACTATTTTACATTTTTAGCCGTCGCAAAAGCAGTCACAGAATAATTTGAAAACGTGACATTTAAATAAAACACAAATTATAACAGAAAATGTTATAATAGCTGAATCCGAAATTGCAAGAGAATTGATTTTGCCAACTGAATAATTTCACATATAAATAATACATCGCAAATTTTAGCGAATAATTCACTAGAATATTTTAATAACGTTTTCTGCCATTTTTGTTAGTCACTCCAATGAATGGGTACTTCAGTCGGAATATTTCCTGTCGGAACCTCACCCCAACATGACAGAAGCATTTTGAACGTTACAATGAGTGCATTGTCATGTGCTTTATTATCCAGCTGAGCAGTAATATACTTTCGATACTTCACAAGAATTGAGGACGCGTTCTCCTTCTTCCGCGGAGTGGCAATTGGCCGTGTCATTCGCGCAGCATCCTCGCTTGAGCAGCGGCGCGCGGATTTCGTCTGGCGCGTCGCGATGGTCCTCGACCCGAATAAAGAGGCTGATCCAGGCACTTTCTCAAGGCGGCGAGCGATATCCCCTGGATCGACGCAGAACCCAAACGAACTCGTACAAAACAAAATTCAATCCAGTGCAAAATTAGGCGGGAATTGAATAAGAATTACTCGAAAATTGAGAATATTTGTCAATTAATTTAATTAATAAAATTTTAAATAAGCCCCTCGGGTGGCTTATGGACGGCGAACTAGATTTCCGTGGTGCGATATCGGGGTCGATTCCCGGCCGGCGAAGAATATAACTGGCTTTGTTATACAAACGCCGCAGCTTCTAAAGCTGAGTGACGAAAAAAAAGGATCAGGCAGGCCAAGTATGCTGGGTACGGTCATGGGAATACGTCATGCACGCCACACGTCTCTCTTGTCCTCTAACGTGGATAACAAAGAAAAGCAGGGTATACAGCTAGCTGGCAAAGGACGGAATAATGCCAAATACCTTCAAAGATGAAATGAATTTAAAATTTGCGCCCCTGTCAGGATTCTTCAAATGAGGGGTGTTGTTATTTTTTGGACTGGTATGCTCTAATTAGCGCCCCTTGTGAGTGGCGCCCATGGCACGTGCCATGTCTGCCATACCTGCGCCGTCGCATCGCAACCTGTGTGCGCTTCCTCGACGGGAACGGGTGAGCGAGCGAGCGCGCGCCGGAGCCATGCTTGATCGCTCCTTCGCAGCGCCTGTTAGATCGCATCTGTCAACCAGTCATTGACGACGTCCTGTATCCCCGACGGCGGCCTCCTTTCGTTGCACAACACGGATGTTTCCGCGACGACCGCCTTCAACGCCGCGCCGCGCCGCGCCGGCACGTGCCACGATGCCGCACCTCCTTTCGCGCCTCGTTAAGAAGCTGCTGCCTCTTCCCCGTGCGTGGTTTTTGCACTGTTGCGCGTAAAAGGGAGGGGTCTAGACCAGTGTTGTCAAGGTCGATGCCACGAGTGGGAGTCCGTGGCACGAGTGCCACGACGAAATCGCCCCTCCACACAGTTCCTTACCCCGCCACAAGAAGCAGCGCCATCACTATTGTAAGACGGCGGAGTTACTAATAGTTTCCTTTTCCGACGCTAGTTGTGCAGAGGCTCGTGGCATGCTACGGTGCCACGACGCGTGTCACAGCCACCAGTAGAAGACCTTGACACCACAGATCTAGACATTTAGTTGGGGAGTGGTTGCTGTCTTACAAGGTCCAATGTAATAATATTTCCATTTATGTTTTTGTTCTGTTTAGTAAGTACTATTAAAATGGCATAAAAGGAATTTAAAAATAAAAACAATAATGCTGTAAGATCTAAATAATCTTACTAATAATCTTTAGCCAATTAATGGCTCTAGAGTGTGACTTTCTCAATGCTGTTGTCAAATAGATACAGAGTTCACCCTTCTGTTCGGGGTACATCATCTGTTCTTCACAACATTCACGCTCGGTTTTCTCTGGTAACTCCTCAACTTTTTGAAACATCCCGGTCGCATTCTTAGATAGTTGAAATGAATTCAGTCTTCTTGGAATATTAAATATCTCTATTCTCCTGCTTGTGTTTTAACGTTGTTCTCGTTCTTCTTGATGCTTCGATTCTCTTATCTTCAATCGCCTTTCCCGTGACAGGAAAGCACTTCCCTAGTTTAGTCACAGTTCTGTCTTACGATTCATAACTTCCATTGCATAACAAAGGTGACACACTGAACAAAACAGTCATTTTGCAGAACGGTTTTAATCCGAATCGAGCCATTTTTTGCGGCCAGTGACAGAATGTTTTACTCTATGTATTCCTCAAGATTCACGGTAACAAGGATTCGTCTCCTTCCTGTGAAATATTTTCCCTTCTTTCTTCCTTGCGTCTCCAGTAAACTTTACTATAGCCGTTTAAGTGTTTGTCTTTCCTATGCCGCATGATTCCTTACGGTGTTTTAATAGATCTTTATTACTAGAAAATGTAAATCAAAATAATCCTAATAAGCGTTGTTACGTTTCTTTGGTTGTAGTTGTGTTCCACCTGCTAGACGTATAAGTACGATAATGGGCGTGTGTGTGGGTGATGAGATGCTCTGCCGTGGGCCGTGGCGTCGGCGTCGGCTGTCGGCGTCGGTGGCGACCTGGTTGCTAACGAGCTCTCCGCCCATTGTTAGCGCCTGGGCTTTGAGGGGCGACGACGGGGAAGTAGCTTCGTCCTCATCGCCGAGATTAGAAGATGATATGACTTGGAAGGATAGCAGTGGAAGTATCTTAGCTTTTTACACGAGATATTTTATTAAAAACGAAGAGCGTTTTTCAAAGAAATCACGTTAAAATAAGGGAACGAAGAGTGTTTGTGAAAGAAATCACGTTGAAGTAAGGGTCCGGTTTGATGTCCTCGGGAATCTTACGCCTAAACTATGAGGTCTACTAGTAATATTCAAAAACTAAACAGAAGCAATTTAAATGAACCGGGACTTTAACTGTATCCTTTCAAATTTTAAAAATTAATATATTTTAAATAAATACATAATAATTATTATAAATTTGTATTTAAAAATTGTTAGGGTCCCTATCAACCAGAGATCCTACACATTTGCTTTGTCTACTGATGTATTTATCCACCACTGATTAAAATTAAGCAAGAGCATATTTCGACAGAAGCTCGTTTTGTCGTCGTATTAAAGATGTATTCGCTAGTCAAAGTTATTTATACGGGAATATTTTTATACGATTTTGTGGACATTCAACGATTTGTGGACATTCATAGAAGACTCGTATCTACTATGGACATACATTTTTTGGAACCCTTTTAACGTTTGTTGTCATCTAAAGTCTCTCGAAAGACACCACTACCGTCACTGAAGTGTGTGTGCCAAGGAAGAATGTCGATCAAGTGTTTCAATTAAATATTTCATTGTGATATTAATTGGTGTTTTTAAGGTGTTTGAAAACATCTTATTCGGAACTGTTTATTAATTGATGACGACTTTTGGGAAATCAACATGCCAAAAAATTCAAACCTTGAAGTAAATATATAGTTCTTAAATATCAAGAAGAATCATTATTAGAAAGTATAGCCCCAAAATTTGTACAATGATTATATTTGGTAGTCGATAATTATCTTGTTATTAAAAAGTCTCTTCCTACAAAGACAATGATTTACAATTTATTCCAAATGATCATGTGGCATAATCATTACACTAAAATAAATAAATACTGAATTATAAGAATGTTTACTTCATTGACCAAACAAACTCTCTTATAGATAACTTTGGTATGGAGATCACCCAATCGAAGACCGTAATAACAGTCTCAGTGCTGAGTCATATCACTTTAGGGGTCGTATCAGTAATCTTATGTTTCATTTTCTCACCATTCTCTTGTTCCACACGAGCCTCTCCACTGTTGACATGCTTACGCAATGGACTTTCCGTTACTTGCTAGATCATCTTGATACAGAACTACAGCTGTTGTTGGTTCCTTGGGATTTGTGTGTTTATGTTACTGCATCATCGAGCCTCCGATAAATGACATATAGTACAAACACTTGTGCTTGTAGTTATCACTAATTCAATATGTCCACCCTTTTCCACATTCCAATTCCCTGTCGACCTTAAGGCTTACAATGTGGTCAAAATGGTTGCTAAAAACTCAGTGTTTATTAACAAACCTGAGGGCCGTTGTCTAGTGTTTCCTCCCCCCTCCATTCAGGCGTGATAAATCGTTCATAATAAAGAAAACTTATCACTAATGGCGTATTATAAAAATAATTAATGTTATTTCAAAAGGTAACAAACATATGATCTTAATCATTACTATTGGGACATAACTTTTTTCTTGTATTTCATTGATAGACTGTAGAATAAATTATATATAACAATTTTACAAATGGAGGTTTACGTCATTTATGAAACTAGTATGTTCAATAGCGATGTTAAAACTACTATCTTTGTTTCCTTTCATGCGAAGATATTTCATATAATATCCTCATAATCTGTAACCGCTGTTTTCTTTTATTTTTTGAAATGTTTGGCTTAGGTCAAGGTCGTTGTCGTTAATCTGGCAATAGTAAGTCAATTACCACCAGAGTTGTCAGTAATAAAATAAACTAGTGAATGATTTGTTTATTAACTCGCGTATGATAATTGTGTTGTGTATAACAGAATATTAGAATTTGCTGATTTCAAAATTAAAAGTGTATCTAGAAAGTAGAACGCTGTAGCCTGGCTGTGAACTGTAATAATTAATTTGAATTATATGTTTTTGCATACAAGCATGCCTAATTAAATTCCTTATTTCACGTTCTATACACACAATCATTTATCAGCTCATTTAAAATGTAGAGCGTGTCTAATAGGTATGCCTGCGTCCGCTTGCATGTCGGCGCTTAGTTGAACACGCTTATATTACAAATTAAACATCGTTAACATCGTCCGTCTCAATCCACTCACTCCGTCTTAATCCGTATACTGTTACAGTATTTTATGCCAATAAGTGGCACAACAACGATTTTTAAAATGTGATACTCGTACGACTTTTTGTACCTATAGGTATATTGTATGCAATATCAAGCAACTATTACTATTTTAGAAAAATGAAGATGGGGATAAATCTTCTTAATACAATGTACAATAATAATTCCGTGTATTATTGCTTACCTGTAGCCTTATAGTTTTCCCGTAGACAAAATTCAAAGATACATAGATAGAAAATAGGCAAGCCCGTGTCTATCCAAATACATACTTTGATCAATTAGCCTGCACAGTACTTTCCTTATTTTTCTCCCCGCTCATTTTCATTTGTTGTCGTTTTTCTTATTGGTTTCTGTTGCAAATTTTGTGCACCAATGTAACTTTCCTTATTACTAATCCAATTAATTCACTAAGATCATTACATCACTCACAATCATTAGAAGTTTGATACATTTCATTAATCGTCATCATTGTTTTAAGTATATAACCCTAAAACTGAACACATAATATTGCACATTCTACGTTGCAAATTCACCAAACACAAAATTAGCAACAAACATTGAAGAAACCGTTTTGCAGACAACCACTGTTTCCTGTTATCTTAATCTTATTTTATTCCATTCCCCGCCCTTTTCAACATTTCATGCTACCTCCAGTTCCAGTACTGATGCAGGTGGCTGATGATAAATCGTGTGCTTTGTCCTGAGGACTGAGACGCGTGTTGAGCGAGGGCGGGAGGGCGACGCGGCGCCGTTTAGGGAATCGCATTGTTTCGCCAAAGGACGAGCTGAGCGCCAGCTTACAATGGGGGATGCACACTGAGGCGGAACATCACCAAAAGAGCCGAAGACGTATCCTCATTTACGCGAGCAAGACACCTCCAAGAATACAAAGGGATTTAATGTCTATTAATAATATCAAATAACATATAAAAGAATCACGTATATTCCATCGAAAAGTGTAATATTTTTTTTCACATAATTGTCGCTCCAACTCGTGAATATTTCATTATCTTATTCTTTGCGTCCCCAAAGTTGTGTTTTCCACCCTTAGATGGTTGCATCACATCTTCTAGGCTTCCATGCGGTGTACTGCGTTGGAAATGGTGAATGAGACAATACAAACGACATTCGTTAAGTAAACTATTATTGTCTCGTTTGGTGAACTATGGCGATTAAGTAAGTTTATGTGAAGTTGTAATATTTTTTCATGCATTGAAAATCTATTCGTCTGACGTTTTCGACTGTATGTCTTTTGGGATCAAGCATATATATTCAACCAAGAAATTAATTTGAATTATTCTCAAAGTTTCTTACGATCAGGAATTGTTTCTTCTAATAATTATCACGGATTATATTATTTGTGTTTGTCACTGGCACAACCTCGATTTTTCGGCAATGGGGAGAGGATGTAGATGTAAAATCGACTGAACTTTTTTTTTCAGAAAAAAAATTGTACTTATCCTGAATTTCAAATGTTTTTTATTCATTGATATTCAGTTGTTTTTAACGTATTGAATTAAGATATTAAATGACTTTCATTACTAAAGAAAGTTAGTAAAACTGCATTTGTGGAATATGCTTTATCAGCGCCTGAAAGAGGGCCGACGCCTCATGATCATCACCCCCTTGGTAGCGCCACTGGCGTTTACATGTTCACTATCCCATATAAAAAATCTGGGGATCTTCAGAAGTCCAGACAATAAACTACAACAATAATAACAGTATATACCTAAAGTAAATATCAAATTGTTTTGTAAGACTACCGATTATCTTATGTTCCTTAGTTCTTATTTAAATCGGAGAACGCAAGTCCGATTTGAAAAAATACAATAAAAAGGACTTCTACGCTGGAATCACATAAGATGCTTAAGTTTGGCACTTGATACGGTTGATGTGCATCACATTGATTCCTAGGACAGTAAATGCCGTTTATTATTATTGGATGTTTTACTCCTGTTCAATGCCCGCCTCGGACTCATGGCGGTGTTTCGTGCGTGCCCGTGCAGCGTCTGTAGCCGGCGCGGCGGCCGCGAAGTGGGCCAGCGGCGAAGTGCACACGCGCGCACGCGCCACCGCTGGAGGTCGCGAGGGCGAGGGGGAGGTCGCGAGGGCGGACGCCTTCAGAGCGGCCGCCATTTCCAGAGGAAAGTGTCCAAAACCGCCACCGCACCGCGCCCTGCCGAACGCGCGGGGAAAGTACTCGACGTGACGACGGCTGGGCGCGTTCGTTTTCCTTGACAAATGGCGGTTTCCTGCTGCGCTTAAAAGTCAAGTTTCTTAATGAGAGGATGTGACGTTTGTTCCTTCCGAAACTGCACTTGAATGGAGTTGTGAAGCAAGGCTACCCGCAAGATTCTCGCTTGAGTGATCGTGTTTCAAAGCTTCCAGTTTAGTCTGTGTTGTAATAGTTCGTAGGATATCAGGTTCATAATTTATACGTACTTCTAGTTCCCATAAAGAATATAATGAAATAGCTTAGAGAAATCGCACAGATTTCAAGAAAAAAAATGAAATGTATCCTAAGTTTCTCTGAGTAACATTGCTAAGTGACATTTTATTGCTGGGTCCGCAAATATTTGAGAAAATGTTTTCTAATTCCTGTGAAATTTTCGCAAACTATGCTTCAACGTCTAATGTAAGTGCACGTTCTGGTTATTAGGATAGAGTATTACAAAATTAAAAAAATAAATTTGAAGAGTTTTTTATATTCATTCAAATCACGTTTACATTGGAAATGCAATTGCAGGCATTTCTTGTGTTTAAATAAATGTATTCGCCATTCATTCCGTCATTCAAAATGATACGTGGATTTTTGTTTGATAAAGAAATTCCATTTAAATATAGTTAATTAAATTAACTCTTCCTTTAAATGTGATCTGTGGTTCTCGCCATTTTGTTTGGTTTTACTATGTCTCATTTTACCATGTTTTCATTATATTATTTTCTTTATTGATCAGATCCATTTTTAGTTTACTGAGACATTTTGAAATTGTCTGCAAAGTATATAAATTGCTCTTATTGCTTTTCTGTGGACTCAAATTTTGTTGTTAATGTTTGCTGAGTAATGAACGAATGTTCGCTGAGTTTGCTTCAGTTTCTATATTGCAAACCTTTACTCCTTTAGTTTCTATACGCTACTTATTTTTTCCTCTTAACAACTCAATAATGCAAATAAAATTGGTTTGTCACGAAGTGCAAATATTAGATCCTGCCAGGATCCGATTCCGATCTGTTTTGTATATCTTCACCCTTCATGCCTTTTATACCGTACATTAATACAAATTGTCAGAATATATTTTCCGTTACTAATCAATCAAATTTAAAATTAATGAGAATTGACATTCTTTTTAAACATATGTGTAAACGTTACTTTTAGTTTTGAATAATGCTTTCAAACATCTCACATATTTACGTATTTCAAACACCAAGAGTTTATGTTTAGAAAAAACGTAACTTTACGTAAAAACAACGTAAGATAAAGTAAAAACGTAACTTAAGTTTAGAAAAAAACTATATATCCTCAGTATTTTATTCAACTAAATTACACGATTTTTTTTCTTTAAATGAAAGCTAATGGAATCTAAATGGGTTTCCACTTGCTCTTCTTAACTTTCTTTATCACAAAAAAACTATTTGTTAAACTGTACGTAATCATATTACTTAAAACACTACATTTTAATAATATATTAAAATTAATACAATGCACACATATGCCGTTTGTTCATTCTGTCGTTTTCAAATTTAACTATGATACAACTGGTGGATATTTTTGCAACATGAGATTGAAGTTTGCGAAGCAAAATTAGAGAGGTTTTTAAATAGAAGGTCGACTGTTTTAAATCCAAATATTAGTAAGAGTATATCAACATTCACATGGCATGTGTGTCCTTTTACAAAAAAAATGGTATTCTGATATGTGGTGCATTACGTTTTTAAGTTGGATAAGACAATACCTTATAATACAATACAACATGCATGTACAGATCTTGATAAATATAAAACATTTCAATTACATTTTCAAAAACATGTTTAACTGTATGTTCACAATAAATAGAAAATATATTATTCCAGAATTTGTAAATTCCCCTCCTTTCATCAGTTTTGAAGAACTTTACTGGACGAAATAAAACAAAATTTTTGAGGGTTTTAATTTTCCTTGTATTATATATGCAGTATTTGCTGTTGTAATTTTCCTACAGCTCTTCCTTTTGTGTAATGTAACCGCAAGGCTGGGCTGTTCGGCTAAGACTAAAAATCGCAAGGGTTCAACTCTGATTAGTTACATTTTATAACTGAACCGAGTAATGCCCAAAGGCTAATTGAACATTAGTAAGTGTGTGAAAACATGAATAAAACACATTTCAGCATTATTATTGTAAGAAACACATTGAAACGTGAGTAACATTCATGATTTGGTAAAAAATAAACATTAACCGTATTTCCCTAAGCTGGACACCGGAAAACAATTGTCATTTAGAAAAAAATGAATGTCATGAATCAAACTAAGATAACATTTTGGTATCATGATGTCTCTCACATCATCTTCGTTAATCCCAGCAGTTGGTAAGGAACAAACCATGTGAAATTCATAATAAAAAAAGTTGTAATAAACCGTACTGAATGAATTCTGATGACGTTCTAACAATATTCAGTTGCTCATAATTCAAAACTCAAAATAATAAATTATCGAGGAGAAAAGCTGATAATGTTAGAAAAGGATGGGAAAGATAAACATTAAGAAGTCGAGGTAAGCGAAGAAAGTGGAAGATAATACAGTGGGCGGCGACATGCCACCATCAACCAGCACTTTCACCTTTTTCTCTGTGCGGCTACCGAGAGCGCGCCGACGCTGGACAGGTTCGGGGGACCGCGTACGTGCGACGCTTCGGATGATGCGCCGGTCCATTGTGTTGGCGGTGGTTTTAACTAAGTAGCATCCCCGATACGACTCTCATTTCCTTCTAATTAGACATGGGAAGGTTCCCGAAAATCCCGATAACTGATTTCGCTCTGTGTTCTGAATAAAATCGCAATGGACGAGAACAGTGGCTGCGATAGCTCAATGGCAACACCGTTGCATTTTCATCATCGTTGACCAAAGATTCGAGTTCAGAAGATGATTTTTTTCTCACTGGTTACTACTGGAGCGAATTCACCAGTCTAGAAGAGACTTACGCCAGCAGGGAGCTCTGATCAGTAGAATTCGTTGGATTTTCTGATGAATGCCAGACGAATGCCGGAGCAGAACCCTAACAAACGGGCCATGGACCTCGTGCGTTCTTCCCTTCCTTTTTCCTCGCCACCTGTTACTTTGTCTAACACATGGGAACTAATTTTTTACCGCCAATTATTTGCAATTCTTAGACTTTAAATATTCTCTAAAAATAATGTGAGATTTTGTTTGGTGAAGAAAGATTTTAAGAAAATATATGTGTAAAATCCTAAAAGGGCTACGTAGTACATAAATATCCGATTTTAGCCTCTGAATTTCTCTTTGTGACCTGTCTCTGACGGATGTGACATGATTATGCTCTTAGCTCTACTCAACTTCACGGGGAGTCAACTCGGGAAAGTTTGTGCTTTTCTCTCAAAGAGACATCGGTTTCAAACTATTGTATTCATTAATTGAGGAAAAGACCAAGGCAATGTAGAGGTCTTGCCCTCGCGTTACAGGCCCCAGTTACTCTCGTACTGTGCTATTTTCCATTTATTAAAGTCCATTGAAAATCTTCCATTGTGACAAATAACGTCTGTGCGAAGTAAATGTGCATGCACGAAAATCCTATTATCCATATTCATTGATTAACAAAATAAGGCATATGTGTCCGTATATTTTAAGTTGTTTACATGTAACAAAAAGCATAAAAGTCTGATATTTTGCATTACGAAAGAAGCAAATCAGTTTTATTCGATGATAGGGAGGGGCTCTTGGCTAGGCTCTTTCTATCTTGTAATTTGAAAACCTTTATCCAATTAACCGAAATTGTAAGTTTGCACTTCATCTTTAGTATGTAAATCAGAAAATTAGAGTCCGCATATTTCTAAAATGTTGAGTCTGAAAATTAGACTCTGCAAAATATTGTTTGTTAGTTGTAACTGTTTAATAAATTATCTTATTATTATTATTAAATTTTTCCCGTTAAATTTAAAGTTTGTAATAAAGTATATTATTTTTGAATTATTAACTTCAAATTTAATTGAATCAATTTAATAATATGATAATTTATTAGGATCTTTAAATTTATTGGAATTAATGCAATAATAATAATAATAATAATAATAATAATAATAATAATTCCAAAATGTATCTCAAAAGCCTCAACTGAGTTGCATGGAGCTGGAGATCCCTGATCCGAATCAATGCCAACTCATAATAAGCACAACAGCTATCATAAATCGTGAGAGAAACAGCAATACAAGATGCATCCTACTTTTTCTTTCAACACGTGCGTGCAAGTACGAGATATCGTCGTCGGCCCCGCTCTGGGCTTTTCGTGGCTCTCGAAGAGTTCAAGTGCGCGGCTTCCCCGCTCGTCGTGCCCGAGGGATGCGGTGCGCCTTCCACTTTGCAGCCTCCGGCGCGGCGTTCGTCAGACGCGCGAAAGTTACGCCGCCCCGCGCTCCCCTCCGCGGCTGCCCGCACAGCAATTACGTCGGGCGAGAGCTCCGCGATATCTTTAACACCTTCATTTGTACTCCACCTTAGCATAGCGGTCTACAAACTTTCGCTTTATGACCATTGCAATGTCGCGGAATTCTCGAGTACCCGTTGTGAAAATTTACGTTGGGAAGTTTAGAAACATAAATAGGAATTCCAAAGTGGACATTTCCGACTGGAAATTTCATCGTCTCAAAAAGTGCTCTTTTATAATGTGTTTGTGATGCTGGGGATTCAAAATAAAGTTCTTCGAAAAAAAATTACTTTATTACCGATGTTAGTGAATAATTAATGCTGCAGTGTTATCTCCTCAGAAATTTGGAGAGCCGAAGATATACTTACTTGGAGTGTCTACTGAGAGAGCTATGTTACCCTTACTCGTTATTTAAAATATCACTACATACTATTTAAACATTGGAATGCAATCCCTACTTCTGAAATGATGTAAAGTTTTGAGCGTCTCCTTTAAAACCAAAGCAGCCACTTACTGTCAACGACCTCCTCGTAATTTCTCTCCACTTCACCGTGTTATTAACGACTAAACCTACAGCTTTCGGTACCTGCATCCCCAGGCGAGGAGACAGTTTGTGGATTTCCAACAAGGCATCTGTGAAAGGAGAGACTGTGTTGAAGATATGAGAACTTGTTCTTCAACTGGTCGGTCGTGTCTTAAACGCCTCTCTTTCTGTGGCCAGAGGAACGTTGTGGAGCAGAAGAGCTTTAAATGTTTGCAGGAAAATTTTATTATTTAAAACATGTTTAAAAGGATTATTAGTTAAAGTTGTAACAAAACACGGTGTTAATTTTAATAAGTTTTCTTTTGTAAGAAATTCAGTAATGAATTGAATAATATATCAGTGAATAAAGTGAACAGGGGTCAATAATATGGACAGTGCTTTGAATAAACGTTCTCCAGGACTAGCTCATCAGAAAGCGGTTGCAATTTTGAGCCACCACGCTATTTAAGTGGGAGGCCTCGCCCAACATTGGTATCAACGGCCATATTATTATTATTATTATTATTATTATTATTATTATTATTATTATTATTATTATTTATTATTATTATTATTGTAATTGGAATGGAAGTGAAGTATTATTTTCCACGTTGTTCATATATTTAGGACTTAATAGAATCTCAGGTTTAAAAGACTCCTTTACCCAAAGTATGAATAAGGCTGTTTTTCTGTAAGTATAGTTTGCGACAATATGGCGTTGAAACGAGAAATATGCTTCCTAGAATTCAGTATTTGTTACTACAAAATAAGTAGAATTTAGGGCAATTTAGTTAACGAAATTTATTAATGGCTAATTTAGGAATCGTCAGATCATTTCCGAAGACTACAGCCTAATACACAAGGGATGATTATCAACAATTAATGATTTTTTATTCTTAATTTTATCAACAAATTAGTTTCAACTAAATAAAAATTATATTCATTCAAACAAAACATATATTACAACAAACAAAACATTTTATTTTAGATTTCATTGTATTACAAATAAACTTCTAAATTAATATTTATCTGACACGGAACAACGAATTATTGTTTTTCAATTCCCTTAAATAGTGTTGACGTCACTACTTAAGCGTCCCGATACCAGAATAACGAACCGCCCGAAGAAATTGCAAGTCCTGGAAGCTCATTATCATTCCCGTGCGGCGACTTTCTAAACCCACGCCGCCGCTGCCGCCGCCGATAATGCAATCGCGGCGCGATCCACAGGTGCCACCGCCCTTCCGTTCCCATGGCCCCGCCCCTCCCCCCCCGCAACCCTCCCGCCACCGCCCTCGCCTCTATTACTGGCGACGGGACTTACCGCTTCGAGGGCCAGGTCCTCATACAGGTCCTTCTACTTTATACAGTAGTACAATAACTAAATTACTGAGCTACTATTTAACTAGTAGCTATATTTTCTACATAATTTTACTCAGAAGTACTTAATATTATAGTAATACATTTCGTGTGAATGCTAATTCGAATGCAATGCGATATGTTCGTTGATACAAATTTAGTGGTGCTTGTCAAATGGATATTTAAGTTATCGAATTGTGAGTTTCCCAAAATAAAATTTCACATTTAAAATAGATGTGGGTGCAGAGCTAGGGTCACAGATACATAAATCCCCCTCGATGCCTTGCTGAAAAATAGGCTACACTCATTTACGATTAGATACCTTGACCAACAATAATTCTGAATGGCGAGCGGCTATTAGAATTGCTGACATTAACTCATCAGAAACGGCTAACAAACAGAATTTTATGGCCTCAAAAAAATATGTGCTAAATTATAGAGGAAACTTTTCAATGTCGTTGCATTAAACCACTACAACATCGATCTACTTCTCCTCAAATTCAAGGTCTAGATCTTGATGTAAGGTGATGTTCCTAGCAGAACTAGATAATTAACAATTCACTGCAAACATTTTATTTCTTGTGAAAGTATTTTTTAGTTGTTTGTGAAGTAAAAGCTCTATTACAATAGCGAAATTTGAAAGTTGATGGATTTTGCACCATAATTAGAAAATAATGTCTTGACTGTTATTGTTCCGAAACAATAACCGTCTACAATATCCTTATCTATATCCTTTTTCATCATTCTCAGAACACGCTCGTAACATATTGAAAGTAATTAAGCACTAAGTGTGTTCTACCACTGCTTCTGTGTTACTAATAACGAATTAGTATCTGCTTGGCTATCCGGGAGTCGCTGCGTCCTAGCCACAGATGTCAACTTACGGCCGTCATGCTGCAACCTTTCTCAGAGCTAATTGTGAACAACAACGAATTGTAACGGACTAAGAAACATGAATATGAAGATTGTTCAATAACATTAGAGTGGAATACATACATGATTAACATCCGATTATTGCCAGAATTTTCGAAAATAAAACGTTGCCTCTCAGTATTACTCAGAATTCTGTCATTGCTTCACTTTCAGACTGGAATCGTATTTCCAGTTGTGATTGATTGAATCGTGATTTAAACTCCCCGGCCGCCTCGCTCCTGATCTTAGCTGCCGGTCCACCTCCCCCGGTGGAGAAATCTCCTGTCGAATCCCTGACTTGCTGGCTGACCCTCAGCTGCCACCACGGCCACAACTCGTGGTTTCTACAGGATCTTCCCACGCGACGTATCCGGCGCGGGGGCGCGGGCGGGTAGGGGTGGGGCGGCAGGAGGGGGTTGGCGCTTTCGCGAAGGGATTAGCGAAGGAAGTCATGCAAACTGCGTCCCTTGATGTTTCCGGATTGGGAGTGAAGGGAGCTGGGAGTCAGTTTCGGAGAGGAAATGAACATGTTTCGTAATGTGAGGTTGCCTAATGTATTTGCGTACTGCCAGATTTGCAAATTATATTGGTAAGAGCTGGCATTAAATTCAAGAATCTCGCGATATACGAATCGTTTGTAAAATACACTCATAGAGACAACATTAATAACACTAATATCTTAATTAATGGAACTCTGGGTCTTCTCCTCAACGTACAGGGCATACAATTTTGACAGTAAGTTGTGATGTGATTTCCTATTCCTTGCCGCCCTTCCGTTGTGAACCACAGGTGTAATGGAAAAAATAAGTTGTTTGAGCTTCAGATTCCAATACCACTTTTACAAATTTTTCATATTTTCATTTAACAAATTATTCTGGTAATAACATTGATTGTACAAGTCTAATTTATTTTTTTAAATTGAATATATCGCGGGTATGATGCCGTTGGAAATAATCAGTTACCGAGTTTAAATAAGCAGCTACTTTGGGATATTCCATAAGCATTATTTTTTATTTCAGTAGATATGTAATTATTACACTTTTAAATTACATAACATGATACTGTATGTGCTTAGTATGCCTATATTTGGCTAGGTGAAGGCCATTCAGTCATTACAAAACCTACATGCTAAAGCGTTCTAACCTTTCGAATTCTTGCATTCACTCCAAATGATCTCTCCATCGCATCAAAGTCGCGGAAAAGAGATCATATGGTACGACTAAGAAAAAACCTCTACGGGAAAACCTGACGGTCAGAAGACGAGTACTTGCTAATATATCATACTCACTGTAAACTATGTATTTATTTCCTGGCGCGGACGTCACATTCTCCTTCCAGTCTTGGGTCTCCCCTGTACCTGAAATGAAACAGCGCCACAGAAGATCGTCCGACACCCTCGTCTCTAGTAATACGTCTCAAACGCCCATCCCCCTTTTGTTCTCCTAATCTGCTCATTTAATTATTTAGTTGTTTATTTATTTATTGATATACTTATTTATTAGGTAATAACTGATTTACTTCTGAACTTACTATCTTAGTTAATGATTATTCGTTGTTCATTCCAAAAGTAGCTGCCAAGACCAAACGTTTAGTGTTCCATTTCATGTTCATAAATAAAAGAGGCTTCAAGAGTACCGTTTCCCAGAGATTTCGGGAAGACATCTCCGCGCAGATCTTCCACACATCCACACGCGCGGGCGCACGTCTTGGTACTCCACCGCAAATGAGACAGGCGCGCTGAGACACGAGGCGTAATTGCGCCTACCGTTAGCCCTTCGCCCGCCCCGCCCCCGGGGCTCCTGCTGTTACGCGGAACAGCCCGGCTCCGCTCGGCTCAGCTCACCTCAGCGCCCGCGCGGCGCCGCCGACGCCGCCGACGCCGACGCCTCAGCGCCCGTGACTAACGAAGAGCGATGGCGCAACGCGCCAAGTGGCGCCGTAAATCGCTGCGAGATGCTCGCGCGGCCCGCCACCCACCACTCGCCGCCCGCCGCGCTTCCACCTCTGCCTTGATCACCACCACCAACCCTGGCTCCGACTGCACATTGGTTACACTTCACACTATTGTCGTCGTATACCGGTTACGGTTTCATCGGTAAAGGTGGCTCAGGGCATCAACTGATGACACTGCAGTGCCTCTGACTGGAAGGTCCTAGATTCGAGCCCCGACGGCGGTAGGATTTTCGACTCTAGCTAGATAGCTAGGTCAAATTCAGTCGCTGTCTGGAGGAGAATTCTAGCGGCAGCCTGCTCTTACAGGAAGTTTTCCGTGGTTTCTCCGATCAATAACTGGCGAATGCCATAGCAGTATACTAACAAACGAGCTACGGACCGCGCACAATCTTTCTTTCCTCTACAAATAACTACTCTACCACCCATACTAGGAGACCGGTCGGGAGCTTAGAGCTTGTCCCGGCTGTATCGGTGCCCCAGCTGGAGGGAGAATATCTGGTTGAGGGAAACCCTGCAGCTGGCAGGTAGGTCGGCGCCGGATCTCACCATCCAACGGGCAAGAATCGCCGCCACCTCTCGAGGAAAAAACATGCACTTCACTTACGGGCCTAATGACCTTAGTAGATTGACGCACCCGGAATCACTAATCAATCAACCGACCCTTCCATACGAGCACTCTAGCGAATACTCTCTCACAAATTCATTTTCCTCCTACACTGCTTTCTCCTATGTGTCACTCCTTCTTACTAACTATGATCCTTCTATCAACCCACCTGGGATTGGTACAGGAGGATCTTCATACTAAACAACGTCCTACACAGCGACCCTCGTTCAACACATCGACCCTGTCTACTACACATCGACCTCCATCCCCTATTGATCCTCGTCCTACTCACCGACCTTCCTTCGTCCCTCCTTCCTGATCGCTCCTACTCACCAACCCTTCTACTCATCGGCCCTCATCCTAGAGATCGTCCTTGGTCCTAGGCACCTACATCCTCCAAAATATCGACTTCTCTTCGCAGCAAATCCGCTGTAACAAGTCTTCCATCCTACTTACATTACAGCGATTCCTCTTACTGCTACCTCTGCATCTACCTCCCCTATTATTCTCACCAACATTAGCGCTCCGTGTATTTTTATTTCCCGTATCTTTTCATCTCGCGCCCATCTCCATGCTCGCTCTCATGTGCTAGAATATGCAAACGCATCTGATTTCCGCCAGCAACTCTTCCTGTTCTCCACAGAATCATCACCGTTGTTACCACAGAGCTCATCTCACTCACAACACTGCAATTTCATTGCTGATGAATGCACCGTAATCTTTACTCCTGTTCTACCACCGCAACCGCTGTCTTTCCTGAAGATAGTCGAGAATCCAGAGGCATAACAGAGAGAATTTCTTCCTTCCTCAATTCGCCTTTATCTTCGTCCCTACTATCTTTTCGAGGAGGAAAACATGAAACGGCTAGAGAATCGTTTCTCACAGTTACTTTTCATTGACGTAGCTTCATTGTTGCGATTCAGTCAGTAATCGAAATGCAAATAAATGCCTCCCGGAATGCAAACACATTTATGGTGAAGCTGGAAGTTTTTATGACAGTCACTGGTCTCGTAAGTAACTAAATAAGGAGTATAATGAATCATCACAGACTCTCGGAGAAGAAAAAATAGAGTATTTTTTTAATGCAATGTCCTTTTTGGATCTATTATACGTCTAGTACAGGCGTGTTATGTGTGTTGATTCCGGCCCAATTCGCGCTCCTGCGGTGTCTCCCTCGCTTGGCAGGCTGTACCTGAGTCACCAGTGCGTTTAACTGCGCCGTCGCTTCTTCACCTTGACCGTCCCCTGAGCCGTCCGCGCCGCCCCCGGCACAGAGCCCGCGCCGCCGGAATGCTGATGGGCCCCGCCGCCCACCGCTCCGGATCCACCGCCCCCGCCCCGCCACCGCCGCCCACCGCTCCTCGGACCCGAACCTCACGCTGCGCCCTCGCCTCGCCGTCCCCGCCAACCCTACCCCCCTGCCCCCGCTCCCGCCATTAACCTCACCGCCCTCGGCCCGACACCGCTGCCCATCGCTCCCGCACAAGAACCACGCGCGGCGCCCCCGCCTGGCCGCCCCCGCCAGCCATTCTCACCGCCGTCCCTTCCACCCTTAGGGCCTCTGCCCTGCTCTCGCCGCCTTCCGCCATTACCCTTACGCCTCGACCACATCGCTGCTCCACCGCTTCTCGGAATACGAGCCTCGCGCTGCATCCCCCACTCTCCGTCCCCGACACCCCCACCCCCCCACCATCCCCACCGCCCCTGTCTCCCGTACCCGTCACACCGCGCCGTCATCCCAGGCACTTTGCTCCGCCACCACCCTCACCACCCCTGCCCTTGCTCGCGCAGCCCCGCCATTACCCTCACCCCGTCGCCGTGCCGCCTCTGCCGCGCCGGCCCCGCTTCCACTCTCACCGCACTGCTCCCGCCCTGTCACACCGCCACCACCTCCCAAGACGCGCTTCCCCGCTATCCCCCTGCCCTGCCTCGCCTCCGCTCCCGCCGCACCCACCCCACCTCACCGCACCTCACCCCACATCACCCCCTGCTGCCCAGCCAGCCACTTGCCGCCCTACCAACCACCGGAGTCGTCTCCCTCAGTCCGTCCTCTCCCTCCCGCGTGCTCTCCGCCATCAGTCGCCGCCGCAACCAACGCTTTACGCCGTGACTTAGTGCTGTTTTCGCTGAGCTCACTGCTTTTTGCACGGGGGACGTTTAAAGGATGTCGGCGTACGCCCTGGTACGCCGAGAGGGCGTTGAGTACAGAGTTAACCTGTCGTGTTAACACGTGCAGCTTGCGTTTGCGTACGTCGTAATTCTGTATTTATAAGCTTGTACTACATGATATTTCACTCAGACATTTTTGAAGTCTGCAGAATTTTTGAGATGGCTTATTCAGTGAATATTTTGAGGAAAATTAAGAATGTAATGCTCCTTACAGATTACATTAATTATGAGATGGGGTAGAAGAAAATCATTAGACTGCTGAACGTATGTAATATAGCTTCTGAAAGTGAATAATAATTTCTCATTATCCTTTATGGCATTGCACGTATTTAATTAAAAGTCACGATTAAATTCATCATAGAGGACGGAAATTCTTGGCAATTGATTTACACGCTACGACCCTATTAGCATCCCCTTCGCTTCGTTTAAAAGAATATTTTTGTATATTACTTTTATTAATATGTTTATTATTTTACACTTTTGGGCAACGCGTATTTATGGCCTACTCCAATTTGCTTCTTTTGCACTAATTTGCTAATGTGATATTCTCACTAGACATTTCAACTACAATTTCATTTTCCTAATTAGTCTTTCACTTAAACATAATTCAATAGCATCCATGAAGCAGCAAAATGAAGCCTTGTATTCCATAACACAAACGTAGTATAGTCAACTGTATTTTGTTACGACAGAAAATATGCTTAAAATTTGCAGCGCTAAATTATTCTTAGTGCATAAATGAATCATTTGAATAAAAGCAATTCAAAATATTACATCTGATGACGTAATTACATCCTATGACTAAAATATAGCGTCTTGTGACGCAAATTCAATTGAAATATTTTCAATTTTCAGTTTGTGATAGTGAAAGACTTTACTTTGTTGTTACGCCAGAAGTCAAATTTGAGCAGAATTTTCGGCAGAATACGGATCTGTATATTAAATTCGTTTATTTGGGTTTGTTTATTCTTCATTGGAATTTTGAGAATAATGAGTTACTACACTTAACACATCTTAGAACCATAACTCAGTTCGATCTAAAACAAATGGTGTTCCACATTTGGACACTACAACTACGAATTCATTAATTATATTATTCATTACATTCGTTCTTTATATTCGCAAAACAACACACTATTTTGAAGTCGTAATTAAAAATTATAATTTTGTGAAAAGAGAGAAAATGTATTTGATATGAAACAAAATTTTGAAATTTACATTCATGTAATGAAATTATATTCATATGTTCTCTTCTTCTTCTTCTCCTTCTTCTTCTTCCACTTATTCTCCTTCATTTCCACCTTTCGGATGTGAAACAAACCATCATATTTCTGACTTTTGGTTGGTCTGTGCACCAGTTGGAGACCCCTGGAATGGTTGTTTGCTGTACACACGTGCAAGGCTACGGCCGGGCGACCTTGCATTCGCGTTTTTTCGCCGCTTGTGGTGGCACGCTTGGAATGCAGCAGCGATCCGTCGAGTTATTACAGTAATAAGGCGGAAATTGCCCCTCGCTGCTCGTAAGAGGTATAAAATCGATGAAATTAGCATTTTGGAACGTCGATGTTACACCCTCCGGAGTTCCATTTTTAATTCGATCAGTTTATTATGCATGAAATTGTTCGGTCTAATGGATCGGTTTCCGAAATCATAACTATCTTCTGAATGTAACACGTAAACACTGACAGACACTTAATAAATTTTGTTAAACGTTGGTTGCCATATTACGATAATTAAGAAACAAAATTGAAACTTTCAGAATTTCAGCATCAATCCAAAAGAACCCGTCAAATTACTAATACTACATAAATTAGCTCCTTGAGTTGGACTTGTTACTTCAAGAGGAAACAATTGTGGAAGCTGTTTGCAGGAGAAATAAATCTTCAATAGAGTACTAGTTTACACAAAAGTTCATGTTTCGTCTGTGAGTTGTCTTCAACATCGACTTATCTTTCATTTGTAACTTTTCCTATGATCAAGTGTTTATATATTTCCACACATTTTTAATATATTTTATGTACATTTAACCGAGGTTGATTAAATAATATTTAATTCTGTGGTTTGAACTATCTGTATACTTCTGTTCGAAATTCCATTCAATCTCTCTCGTTTTGGTTCTTCTTTTTCTTAAGATTGTAGACTCATTGCAAACTTTATTGTGTGAAATTTCATGTGGAATTTCTTATATTTCTGTTTTGTTTCAGGTAAGTAAAACAAGAAATCTGAGACCTAAAATGATGTTTGCAGTGTGTAAGTACAAACATTCCTTGAGATAACTGTTTTCGTTTGATAATTTGTAGATTTTCAATTTATTCAAATGTATTTGTGTGTGTGTGTGTGTGGGTTCCAAACAAAGCTTTTTAAACACTAAAGTAGTTGTTCCCGAATATTGCGCGAATGCTTTTTGGCAGTAAAAAAAGTATGGGTTTCACGACCCCAAAATGTTCCCCTTATTTGGTTACACCCCGAAATGTGTGTGTATCCCTAGAAAAGCATGCACTTTGAAGTACATTTAAGGCGGACGCAGTTGCCGGGCAGGGTGGGCGCAGCGATATATAAATTCCCAGGCAAAGCCGGATTATCAGCTAGTAAATAAATAATAATCTAATATTAAGTCAATCACCAACTGTTTACTCTTTTAAATAGTAATTACCTGCACATACATTCTATAGTACTGTCGGGATGGTATATTTGCGGATGAGTACGATGAATACGTATTTTTGCCAGAGATCTAGTTAACTTTATAGGATAAGAAGTATTCAAAAAAGTTTATTCGTCTAAAATTACATGAATGCTAAGCAAACTGGGTACCGTTCAAATTAGCTAACATACCGGTTTTCTGTGGGGCACCTTTGCATCTTGTTTTGAACGGTACTTGTGGCCTCATGCTCCGTTGCACAGATATTACATGAGGCTTCGATCAAAATAAAAGTTATTTGATGGTGAAAATGTGTGGAAACGAAATTGCTCATCTATTCATAGAATATCACGTTAAAAATCAAATGTGTTTGTGAAATTATGACATTTTTCAGTTTTTACATTATTTCGCAGGAAATGCAAACACCTTGCACTACGTATATTAATAAATATAATTTCATAAGTAGAGCACGATACTTTCTATTTATGTTTGAGAAAAGTTATTCCAGAAAGTTTACATTTCAAGTCTAAGAAATCGACTAAGTTTTTTGACCGGGGGATTAAGAAGGTACTTTTTAAGGGGAACAAGAGAAAGCTTGCACAAACCAGACCTCGCATTAACGACCTCATGCCAAATATTGACTCGTATCGACATATGATACGAGTTTGATAGTATTAAACTGGTTTACGGGTGAAATGAGGTGTCTCAGGGGCCGAATTTTAGAAATTGGCATATATAATAAAATGTTGAATACGTATCTATCTGCGTTAAAATATTGCTTATACGATGAAATGTTTCACTTATAAGTAAACTTAAAAATTAAAAACAACATTCACCCAATTAAAAATTTTATGTTAAAAGCATATGAAAATAATCGATCACAATATCGTACATAAATGTATACCAAACGATAACGCGATAAAACGAACCAGGAAAAAACACGAAAAAGTAATGGTCGCAAATCAGTTAAACTTCTTTTAAATGTTTCACTTTCTCGCACACTACTTACGTATAGAGAAAGGTGTGTATTGCTGCAGCGAACAGCGATGTATTTTATCAGAAGAATTAGTACTGTTCTTTCATCTCGAGTTAATCGTCTCCGTAGATGGCCGGCTCTTCATGAGTGATCCAGTAATGCCAAATTCCTGTGACCACGTTACGAACGCTGCGCAGAGTACTCCCAGTAGTGGGGATGCCACTTCGCTGCTTCTGGGCTCCCAGAATTTTCTATTTATGTGTTCTCTCTTAGACAGGTTAGTTTCACTACACCTAGGAGACCTGTCTTCCCCAGGTATCTACTTTAAATACCATCTGGAAAAGTGAAGAAGAAGAAGAAGTAAAGAGGAATAACAATGTAGAGACTTTAAGAGTAGAGAAGAAAGAATGTTAAGAAAGAGGAAAGAGAAAAAGAGAAAAACGAACGACTCCTTAGCCCTCGAAACCTAATATGGCCTTAAGCTAAAACACAAGAGATTAAGTGTAATCAAAATAGGGCAGTGGAAAGTAGTATGGCACAAGTAAGTGGAAGCAATGCCACACTTAGTGACACTCCTCCTTCAACCGGGCTTGGGACTGGCAGCGCCTGATGTTGACAAACTCCACCAGCCACAGGCGGAGTTCAAGGTAGCTTTCCTGTAAGATGTAAACTGGTAGTAAATGATAAAAATCATTCAACGAGTCCGCATTTCTTACTTTCTAGGCTGTAACATTTCATACACAGGGGAAGTTGATGTGGAAAGGAAATAGAGCATTTTAATCATATACGCGGTGCGATTAAAAGAACCCTAAAAAACAAGGCAAGTAAAGACACTCTCCTAAAATTTTATAAAATATTAGCTGTGCTAACTGGTCTCTATGGAAGTGACACGTGTGTACTGAATAGCAAATCCTGCAATAAAATTCAGACTTCTGAAGTGATATTTTTGAGATCAATATTAGGCTTTACGAGAGAACACAGAATAAGGAATTAGGATGTAAAAAATACGTTAGGGATATTTAATTTAAAAGAAAAATAAAAGAATACAGGAGCGGATGGGCAAACTACTTTACAAAGAGTGGATAACTCCAGACTCCAGAACTTCAAAAGAAGTCATACAATACCACTAAAGGAAATCGGTCTGGTGGACGACCGAAAACAAGATGGAAGGACCAATGAGTGCGCAACGTATTCAAGCCAATGCTTGAAGAAGAAGAAGAAGAAGAGGAAGAAGAAGAATTAGTATTGTAGGGCCCTAAGGAAAAGAGAATAATTTTTATTCCACATTAATTAAATTACTTCCTCCGACACTTGTGTAGTCAGAATCCATATTTTGTAGACCCTCGCTACCAAAAATTGGTTTAAGGCAAACATGTGTCCGTTCGCGTGTTTTGAACGAAGCTAGCAGGTGCACCATAGGCAGGATTTTTTCCAAAACTGATATTCCCATTCCGGTTGACGTCGCGCCTTCTTGAATTTGTAATGGATACTTTGATTTTTGAAGGTACTTGAAGTCTCAACGGCATTTCCCAAATTTTTTTAACTTCGTTCCAATTTTTAAAAAATATTTTAGCTGATAGAGCTAAAAAAGTTTATAAAAATGGTTTACGTCTGATTTTCCGTTGAACTATCTCAAATTCCGAAAATTGCAAAAAATCAATTTTTTCGGTCTCTTCCTGCAACTACGTTATTGAAGAGTGATTTTCGTTCTGAATGAAATCTGTTCGTTAAAATTATCTTGAAATACTTACATGAAAAATCTCTGAATTTGTGTTATCTCTGAGGCTGGTAGTTAATGTTAATGCCGTACTAGCATTAAGAACCCGAGTACAAACCCTAGTGTGGGAAAAGTTTTGCTGATAGAAGCACTTTTGCGTTAACAGGTAGTAACGTGTCGTTACAATTAATGTTAAAAATTACGTGCTGTTGCAGCAACATTAGTTTGATATTTTTTTAATTTATTTTCTTCCTGTTCTGGCAATTCTACTTTTTAGGAGTTTGTACATTTCTGTAAGTTTGATATTATAGTAGTTTTGCGCGTACTTTTCACCTGATAAATGAGATAGATATGTTCCCCCAAGTTTCAGGCACATTTTTTGTGAAAAGTGTTAGAGACCGGGAGAAAATCCTTCGTTCGACCGTTTATTGAGTGTACTGCGTGATAGAAAACGGCGTGCGCACAATGAATCATCGGCAGCGACAGGGAATAAAGCACAGATAACTCTGTTGACGGAAGATATGCGCGGCGTTAGTGATGCGTAGGGTGGGTGGGGGCTGGGTGGGAAGACGTGATAACGGGCCAGTAATAAAAAGAACTGCTACAAACTTCAGTATTTCAGTGCTCTATCAGACGTTTGCTAGCCTTTGTTTGGCAGCAAGCAAATATTTCAGCATTACAATGGTGTGTAGCATTTTTCAAGGCAGAGAGTTAGCTTTAGCTTTTTAGGTTTTTTTAGCTAATTTAGAAATTAAAAATTGCTGTAGTCTGATATATTAGAGTTGCAATAGCGTATTTTTAAACCTTATGGAGAGGAGGTTGCTTGTATTCTTTTACACTCTATTGGAAGATAAGATCATTGAAAATCGTGATACTCGTACGCACTGTGTAGGCATCTAACATTCAGTTCTTCAATGCATTTACAGATAAAGCCATCTCTAATGCTGAAGCACAAATTCCACTGAACAGATACCATCAAATGGAACAGAATGTTACATGCAGAAATGTAAAATCGTCACGAACTGTGATCATTAGAATACATGTTGTTTTTTTTCTGGAAGTGCCTGCGGTATGTGTTTCTGTTAAATCATATATTTTATCTTTCATTCAATTTAATATTTTTTGTTTATAATATTATTTCTACGTAAAAGACATAATGTACTCGTGTGATTGTTTTTTACCGTTATTTAGGACTTTTTCGTTTAATCGTTTTCAATTTTCTCAAACCAGAGTGTGATGACACCCATCAAAAGATAATTGTTATCCCTAACTTTCATTTACGTTTTTATTTATTATTATTATTATTATTATTATTATTATTATTACAAATAACAAATCAGGAAGTTTTTTCTTAGTTTTGCAAAGGCTAAAATTTATTCAACACTAGGAGGAGGTAAAATGATCTAAAATATTCCCACATTCACTCACTTGTTCAAGCCAGGTGCCTGTCCTGAATATACCAACAAATGAAGATATTTATGAAGTTCAAATACTTGTAGCGCTTGTGATATATAGTACATGGCTATCAGAAAGAAAAGTGCACATTAATGGGACCTAATATATTCATAGTTAATTAATATTAACTAATATTCTGCTGAATAGATTAGTCACAAATTTCAATGACCAGCAAAACATTACAATATCTACACTATTTAATTTTTATAAATACATTTTAAAGTAACAAAATTACATTCAATAATGTGCATTTGTTTTTATAAACATATTTTGATTCAGTAATAAGTCTAAGTTTTAATTTTTAGAGCAACATCTTGTGCTTTAACACATAACTGCATTAACTCACAAAGAAAAGTTAACTGCTAAAATATTCTCTTTTCAGGAATATTAAAAATCGTTAAATGCCAAAAATCTAAACTGAAGAGAAATACCCTCCTTGAAGTGTTATAACTCCGCAAAAACGTAATCGCTTATTACATCGCACATGACCAACCGCGTGCGAGTCCGCGGTCGTAAATTTGGGCACGTGTTTGTCTGGGGGGCAGCCGTTCAAATCCAGTCGGTCGGGTCGAGTCCGTTCTTCAGCTGTTGCCGCCAGCCGTGCAGCGGTCATCGGGGGCTCGTGGGCGCCCGCCCCTCCCCCGCCCCGCCCCGCCCCGCCCTGCCCCGCCCCGCCCCGCCCCAAACCTTCCCTCCCCGCTCTGCCCCGCCCCCACCGTTCGGGCGCGGAGCCAGGGGCGGCGGCGGCGGCGGCGAGCGGCCCTGAAGGCGACCAGCGCAGCGCCCAGTCCAGTCGGGGGCCAGAAATTTCACCTTTCGCCGTTAGGCGCGCGTGGTACAGTTAGCCAAGCTCGCGCGCCGCCGCGACGCCCGGTGGCCGCCCGGCGCCCAGGTCAGGGCGTGGACGCCGCCCCGGCGCAGCGGCGGCGACTTTCTTCGCTTTTTTTCGGCGGCGGTGGAGATGATGGCGATAGCAGTCGTGGAGCAGTAGCAGTGGTAATGGGCGGTGAGGGCGGGGACGGGTGTGCGGCCAATCGACGTGCACGGGGGGGAGCTGCGGCGGGGATGGCGGCAGTGATACAGTGTTGGAGCGAGTGTGACCCGCGGGGACGGAGGCGACAGTGTCAGATCGTCTGTGGGGCGGGGATAGGGTGATATAGATGGTAATAGCAGTCGTGGAGGCGGTGCTAACGTGACAGCGGCAGGGGCGGGACAGCATTGGGGCGACGGCGACGGTGGGCGGTGGGCGGTGGGCGGTGGGCGGTGGGCGGTGGGCGGCGGGCAGCAGGGCGGCGGAGAGCGGGACGCTGGGCGGCGGGCGACGGGCAGCTGTGGGACGGCGGGAGCGGTGGTATTTGGCGATAGCTATACCGTGGAGGCAGAGGCAAATGGTGATGATCGCGGTACCAATGGCGGGGGCGAGCGGCGATGGAGCAGTGGCGGAGGAAACAGCGAGGTGACGGCAGGGTCGGCGCAGGAGGTCCGGAGGCGGAGGCAGCGGTGGCGACGGCGAGCTCTCCTCCTGGCGCCTCCGGGCGAGCGAAGATGGTGCCGATAAAGCGCACTCTCGTTTGATGACTGGGCAGCCGATGTATCCATCCGCCGCCGACTAGCACTTTTGCCTTTCGTTATCTATATCAAACTTGATCGCGGTTTTATAAACTGTCCCTTAATTTGTTCGAATGCAAGGTTGTGCCATCATCAGAGAAAATTTGCATAACTTACAACAGAGTATATCTCTGATGTATATCTTTATCCACTCTAAAGAATATAAACTTTGTCATTTTTAATAAGAAATCTTTTAATTTTTCCGACCAGTGATCGGAAACCAGACATGGTTGTTTTTTTTCAGTAATTTAAACACTCATGTATCACCCTACCTACGCATACAATAATTACTAATAATTCTTTTAGTAATTACTAAACAAACTCATTTCTCACAATAAATTTCGTTTAATTGAATTGTGCAAAATTAATGCAGTGCCACATTTGCAATATACCCTTTCGTTCACTCACTCAATGGTTTGAGTAAATGGAAAATACAGAAAGTGATTGTACAAAACTATTTTGTGTCATTTTAATTAATAATGTAGCTTGATAATCAATAAATTAATAATGTAATTGATTCTTAATGGAAGGCATACATATTTCATCTATTTTCTCGGTATATTTACCGCATTTTACAGAACAAATTCTAAATTTGTAAAAGTGGAGAAGATTGCAAAATGTGCTTCTTTAAATCAATTCATTCCATTTCTCCCCATGACATCCCATCCACGAGGAGGGATAAAAAATATTCGTTTTCACACAATGTTGTCATTTGTGGAAGATTGTTTTTATGATCCAGCAATAGCTATTGTGAGGAAAAATGTGTTGCGGATATGATGAATACGCGATGTCACTTTTAAATTTATTTTTTAATAATACTAATGTAGGAAATTGTTACATTCCTTTCTCAAATAATTCTTAGGCAAACATATTTCTTGCTATTTCGACTCTCACAGAGGCAACCTACCAATTACTCAAATTTAGTAAACATGAATGAATACCAGTCTTCTACTGAACTCGAACGAGGGTTTTTACGATTCTTCAGTATTTGTTTCTCTATTTATCTTCTATACTCTTTTCATAAGGAAATGTTTACTGAGTACTTGGCCCTCCATTCTAGTGGCACTTTAACAACCAATATCTTCTTCCCATTATTTTTACTCGACCCTTGGCCTTGAAAGATTTAATAGCGTTCTTTCATTGAGAAAATGATGCAACAGACGCTTCGCGCCACGAACCGCGAAAGACGTTGCGCTTTTACTGCAATCCGTTTCTCCCTTTTCGCAATCGCACTCACTAAGAAGGTATCGTATCTAGTGTGGCCTTTAACATTGTCTTTCATTTTCCGCAAAGGAAACAGCATTGTTTTTGTAATGCACATTTGTATTTGTTGGTGTTAATTAAAAATTATCATAGCATGTGATGGTAAATGTATCATCGCAATTAAGATAGTAAATTTATCATAGCATGTGAAGATCTGCAATGAAATCACAATGTACGTGTATTGGTAAAGTTATAAATGCCATGGGGCCCCTTATCGATTAAATAACCAAATCAGTTATTTGTGATATTGGTCATGTGTCGTTCATTACTATTCCTAATATCACATTATAAGAAAAACTAATGTTAAATAAATATATCTTATCTTGTATTCTTCGGCTGTCTCCAACTACAAATGTTTTTTTTCATCTTAACGGATTGTCGGGAAGGGACGTTAACAGTGACTTTTCGCTCCGCTGTTTGATTGCATTAAATCAATACAACAAAACAGTTTTTCAAAAAAAAATCTAACCCATCTGTCTCGGAAGCGGGAAATAGGGGATAGAAAATAACAGAGTCCCGTAATGAGCGTCGAAGTGGCGGCAGGCCATGAAAGGGAGATCTGAAGTGCTGGCTGTTCGCCTCGCGGTCTCGTCGGCCGCCCAAGGCTGCGAGGGCGCCGTATCCTGCAAGACGGCGTGGGCGCGCGCCGGGTCTCGAAGCCCGGCCTCTGACTCACCTCCAGAACGTTCTCTCTCGCGGCAGGCCGAGCGCGACGCCGCCCTTCTCCCCCACCTCGCCTTGCCGCACGCCGCACAGTGGTCCGAAACGACATCAAAAGCGCACAAAGAAATTTTATACTGTTTTACTTTCTTCCTATGGAGTAGAGATAAAGTTATGTAATGCTGCGAGAAAAAACGGCGACTTTGCTGCATAAAAGCTCTTATTACAGGCCCCCGAAAAAGTGGGTAAACCAGTTACTAAAGGGAAAAAAATCCACCAACACGTCCAGAATCCATGTTTTGTGGATCCTTGATACCGAAAATGTTTTATGAGTATGATAATTAAATTCTATACTTCTTTAACCGGGAGAGATGGCTTAATGCATCAACTGATGTCGTTGCAGTGCCTCTGACCGGGAGGTCCTAGGTTCTGGTCCAGACGGTGAGAGGATTTTCGACACTAGCTTGTCAGCTAGGTCGAATACAGTCGCTGTCTGGAGGATAAGTCCAGCGGCCGGCTGCTCTGATCGGTAGTTATCCATGGTTTCTCCGATCAACACCAAGGGGAATGCCGGAACAGTACCCTAACAAACGGACCATGGACCACCCGCTATCTGTCCTTCCTCTTCCTTCTCCTATCCTCATCTCTTATACACACACACACACACTTACACTAACATGCACTGCACTACCACATATGCGGGGAGACCGGTCGGGGGCTTAGAGGTTGTCCCGGCTGGAGCGGTGCCCCGCTGGTGGGAGATACCTGCTTGAGGAAAACCCCGCTAGTCGACGGTAGGTCGGCGCCAGATCTCGCCATCGAGCGAGAGATCACCGCCACCTCCCGATGAAAAAACACGCACTACACTTATTGGACTAATGACCTCAATAGTTGTCGCACCCGCAATCACTAATAATCAATCAATCAATATTCTTTAATCTTAATTTATTGATTTTTGTGTGTTTGTTTTCCTTTATTTTCGCGGCGAAGCGCGGTTTCGCGCAGTGTGCGCGCCGCGGCCTCGTTGGGTGTCCTGGAGCGGGAGTGCACTGTAACGGTGGCGGAGGTGCGGGCGAGCTCCGTCATTCTGAGTCGCTGCTTCTAGACACGCGGTCGCCGAACGGAGAATGCACCACGATGCGCTTCTTTTCATATTTTGTTTTTTATACAAGAAAGACCTCGGCCGCATACTCCAAGTTACAATTACAAGAATATATTGTTAAAACAAGCGGCTATCAAAATTAATAATTGTTCTTTCAGCTTTCTTGTTTTCAAAGAGGTCTGTAATTAATTTGTGGACGTTATTTGAAATGTATATTAAAATTTAGCTCATTTGTTATTTCTTTGAATGTCACATGCCGCACGACACATGCCGCAAGGCACTTGCCTCGGTGAGTGTCACATGCCGCACGTCACATGTGCAATTAAAATATGATATATAGTTTGGCCGAAATATGATATAGTTTTACGATAGTTTTACTGTAAATACCCGTATATATTTTACATTCAAAATAAAGTTTCATTTTTTTATAATCAGGGCGTTTTTCGATACTTGGCATATATGGTTTATATGTACACTCATTCACAAATCCGTCACCCATGTAAAAATGTTTTCTATTTAGACCTTGGAAACTATACATTTTAGGCATTGAATTTAAAGCCGTTAACTGAAGGAGAAAGAATAGAACATTATGCATATTATCTTAGTTCACAAGTATGCTCTGATTGCATTAATTTATGAAATTCTGATGGTAATGTATGAAAATGATGTGAGACGGCCTTATGGTTATATTAATGGTTACGATATTTTGTCACCTTGTATACATTACGTGTGGTGCAAATACTGCATACATGAATTGAATGTGCCCTCTGCAAGACTCTTACAGTGCATAATGCATTATTTAATGGACTGGAATGCAAATACTGTAAACTTTGTCAAGTTCAGTAACCCCGCCATTTTATGTTCATTTCTCTAAAGTTATTTATTTCAAAAATAACATTTCTCGAAGCGACTCGTTCATGAGCAACGTATTAAAAAAACACTCTCACCTGTGCTCTACGTTACGTAATGGAAAAACCACGCATGATCCCTCGTCCCAAGCACTATTTCAAAGAATGGATGACGAAACGAGCACCACCACGCGTAGATCTTGCGGTTGGACAATGCCAGGGACTTGCATCTCTGCAGCAGTTTTGCTATACGTGCCATTTAGATCATCGTAGTATTTGTTAAATACATGTTCACAGCCCTCAAATATTGAAATAACATCCATTATGTCTTTTAAAAACTCAAAGCACACGTTTTCAAACAGACGTAGTAAATGTTGTATCAGTACGTTGAGCTCTTTGAGGTTATCTCACTAGCAAAGAAAATGCATTCTATATCAAATATTTCCTATCAATGAAATATGTCCCATTAAAGGCTTGGAAGTGACTGGTGTACACAAGATACTATAATGGACACAAAGGACGTCCAGAGCAATCACTGTATTGTAGGGAGACTAGTGGGATTCATAATCGTATATTGAATCCTCACTTTTGAGGACTTTCTTATCGATTAATTTCTTCGACTCGATGAATATTTCAAAGTAGCAAAAGATATTGTACAAGTAATCCTTTTCCAAGAAAAGGCATTTGTTATTTATATCGTTTTTATTTCCTCGCCTTACTTTGTAAGAAGAGAAAGTATTGTAATCGTCCACCGGAAAATGGCGATTTTTCGACAGAAAGTCTTGGAAACGAAAAAGTCAATAAATCTTGTTCCTATGTGTAGTAAATTACTTTCTTTAACACATGTAGTCAAAAGTCATTTTATGGGTCCTTGATACCGAAAAACCGATTGATACGAAAACGATTGTCAGACCGGTCGGCCTTCTGTCTGTGGTCAACGCTAGCACCTAAATTGTTCAAACGATTTTCTATAAAAATTGATACTGTCCGATCGATCTGAATTAACTAAAGGCCCTACGAGTTAGAAACGGATATTATGATTTTAGAGGTACTGTAAATAAAACCTTAACATTTTCGAACTTTTCTCAAAAAAGGCTCCAAATTTTTGGATTTAATTTTGTCCTCGAATAGCACAAAGAACACTTACAAGAATAGCGTTGGTTTCATTTTTGTTGAAATCAAAAAATCATTTTTCGAAAAATACACAAGTTCCAACTTTTTTGGTTTCTTCCCACAACTTCAAAAATGAAGAACAATTCTCGATGAAACGGCTCGAATTTTTTCTTTCAATTTTCTCCTCCTATGTATTATAGGACGTCACGAAAGTGGTCTTAGTCCCGCATTTCCAGCGATTTCTCAGAATTTTCGAAAATTGTAAAACATCAACATTACAAAGATACAATATTGTTGATAGAAATTTTTGTCTTAAATAATTTTTTCTAAATTTTCAGAAAAAAAAGGGTTATGTACAATTCTTTGAAAAAGAGCAGTTTTCGCGTAATTTCTACTGAAAGTTGAAGTAAATTATGAAAACGTTTTCTCAAAAACCGCTCAAAATTTTTTTCCACAGATATAAGATGAGACGCTTAGATTTAAAAGAACACGACAGATGAAAAGTAGGGTCGAAGTCACAAATAGAGGAAACAACAGCGACCGTTTGCTCTACATTGGCCCAATGACGTTAATAACTATTTCAGGAGTTGACTTTTATTTCGATCTTCTTTTATTCATGCCCTCACGACGCTTCTGCTCGTTCTCGTGAGGCGGGCTCCCCTGAAGAGGACGGGCGCTCGGAGCCCGCGAGGTCGCGTCGTCCGTGGCCGGGCCGCGGGGTGACGCGGGCGGGGGGCGCATACCGTCCGCGCCCACGCGCATCGCCGCCGCCGCCGCCGCCGCCGTGGGCCGTGAGCTCACAGCCGGTTCTAGAGGCGGAGGGCTGCGCCGCCCTCCGCGTCGATTCACCTCCGCGAAGGCCCCTCCCCGCTCGGCGCGCTGTCGTCACTGAAAGATTCGCCTCGGATTCAAGGCAACGGGGGCCCGACCCTCAGGCCCGTTAATTGTGGGAGATTCGATTCATTATTGAGGAGGAAGAATTCAGAGAGGATATGACGAGGATTTTCCGTGCATACAAATTTTCTGCGTCTAATGAGTTTTAACCAACAAATTGATCGGAATTATTTTACGCTTATATCCTTCTAATGGCCATAATCAAAGAAGCTTTGGCACTAGGTCTGGCATTGAGAATATGACAGGGGAGACAAAATTACATAATTTTTGAGAAAACTAGACTTTTGGGGAAAACTAGGTTGATCGATTTGAGGCCACTTGACTCAAATCAATCAACCAGAATCATGTTGGTGACTTGATGGGATGGATACGAACAGTGGTTTCGTACAAATCCATGCTTAAGTTACTAAAGTTGTATCAACTAAAGTTAAGTTAATTGCCTTAAAGGGGGTCCAACGTAGTAACCACCCGAGCTAGAGAACTTTGTTACGGATTCCCCGAGTCCAACAGCAACTGGTAAATCTTAAAATACAAAACATAAAATATTAATAAATGGGAGTACACCCGAAAAGGGAACCTGCTCATGATCACCTTCACTCAATCCACTACAGTTATTACCACCTACGCCCTTCGTCCTTCCGCGCCGCCGCCCCCGCCGCGCCGCCTGCTGGCAGCGAGGGAGTGCGCGGTGGGCGCGCCTCGAAAGCGCCCTGGCCTGGTTTCTCCCACGCACCGCACGCAGCGCTGCGCCACGCCCCGCCCCACTCGGCACGCGAACGCCCACGCGCGCTGCCAACGCACGCGGCGCCTCGCCTCCCCCCCCCCGTCCCGCAGCGCGTCGTGTTCAGGCAGTGCAAGGGGATGTCGTGGCATGCGTGCTTTCCCACTCGGTATATAAGGGTGAACATCCTGATTTATATTATGATAATTTCACCGCGCGTCGGTGGCGGCGGGAGTTAAGGCGACACCTTTCGGCTCGTGCCACTGAATGGAAGCAGGAGCGGATCCAGCCTATCATTTTGGTGGGAGCCATTGTAGATTTTTGTTAAATAATAAACATATTTATATTTTATATTATTTATGTATTGTAGATATGATAGTCTTCAATATTATTGTTTAAATAATTACATAATTGGAACATATGTAAATATTAAAATGAATTTTGCCAAAGAAATGGAGGTAAACGAAAACTCTGGTCCTTTTGGATGGGGGCCATGACCCCCATCCCTCCCTGGATCCGCTAGTGATTCGAAGGTCACGAATTCGATTCCCGCCAGGTGTAGGATGTGTTTAACAGCGGCTAGTTTGGGTCTCCAATCGCTAACTCGCTCCTCTGAATTTTTCCATGTTTTTCCCTGGCGCTTCTAGGCGAATACCGGAGCTGCACTTGAAAATGGACCACGTATCGAATGAAATTCCTCCTTACTTGTCCTGTATCCTTTTTCATTCTTAGAGCCTAGAGATAGGTTCATCCCATAAAGCCCATTCCACTGATCTAGGAAAAGGTCCGACAAGCATCTGGCTGCCGTGACCTGAAGCGGACTGTAGAGCCAAAATTTCATTCATGTGTTAAGTGTTCAATGGTAAAAAAATAATTGATTCAAACTTCAAATAATCCTAACTGTCAGCAAAAACCTATATCCAATTTTCCCAATTCATTGTCATTCATGCTAAGTGCACCTGTTTTTCTTTCATCTGTCAAATATATTTATTCTGAGAATGTATACATTTAATATTGTGCTGTGAAAACAAACACCAAAAACATTAAATCCGATGAGACGTTTCGGTAAAATTTTACGTCCAAAAATAGATTATAAGAAAGGTAATTCAAAGCCCAAAAATAGTTGAAAAAATAAGGAAAGTGTTTGGAAACACTTCAACAGTTCGGCTGTAAAAGACATTACCAACTTTCATCTCAAAAATCAAATTAAGGGATTTCAAGCAATTTGATTGACTGGGCTACTAGAAACTAGTATGTTTTAATACCAGCTAATTACGTAATGTTATTTTTTATTTTTCTTCTAATGTTGCGTGTTATTTTATATCTGTATCTTGTTGCTAGTAGGTATTTTAAAATGTAAATAAAACATTTAGAATTAATGTTCTTAATAGAACTTTGTCATATATTAAATTATTTTGTAACGTTAAGTCATTTAAAAATAAACTGTTATTAATGTGTCAGAATTACTATATCTTTTTCATCTTATTTGTTTGTCTTATTTCTATTGGTCACATACTAATTCTTTACTTAGCGTGTCTATGCCTTTATTTTTCAATAATGCCGGCAACGGCCCATCTGCTCGATAGCTTTCAAGAGTTTCCAAGTAGATTAACACCATGCGTCAGAAGTAACTGTACTGAAGCTTAAGACTGTGAAGTTGTATTTGTAGTTCTGACGATATAAGATGGTAGGCTGATGTGCTGACGACGAAAGAGAAAGTAGGTACCGTTACGGTGTATGAAGTTTAACTTGTTCTAAAGCACTCTTGAGACTCGTGTATGACGTTTTTTTAATTGTTTCTGAATACATTTTTTAGAGAGATTTTAATTTGAAAACAATGTCTACCAAAGACTTGTTGGAAGTAAAAAAAAAAGTATTGCATCTAGGGGACCGTTCATAAATTACGTAACGCAAATTTGGTGTATTTTGAACACCCCCTCTCCCTCCTATAACACACCTGTAACGTGTGCTTAAATACCCCTCTAATAATTACTTAACGCTTGCAACAAGACCCCCCCCCCCTGGCCATTACAATCAGTAAAAGCAATTATAAAGCAGAAAAACTAATTGTATTAATTGTATTTGTGTTACAACTAAGAATTTATGATAATTAAAGCTGGAAATAGTTGGTGATGCGGATTGCATGTAACAATGTCTGAGTGAAAGACGCGTAGCTAGAAAATTTCTGACAAGCCGTGCACACGCTGTCATGGATGGCGCATGGGCTCCGTGTCTACGCGCAAATTTAATTGGATTCGAGAATACACTATAGATAAGTTTTGAATTTTTTTGTTTGTAATCTAACAGATTCAAACACTATATCATTGATGAGAAAATATTTACATTTATTGCAACAATTTATACATTATATTTTCTTGAAAGCGATTTTTTCAGCAAATGTTGAAAAAATTTAAAAAGAAATACCAGCATTACGTAATACTAAACTAAGACCCCCTCCCGCAATGTAACGCAGCGTAACGCCGCCTTATACCCTCTCACCCTCTTTAGCGTTACGTAATTTATGGACGAGCCCTAGCCAGACTTGCAGTTATAAATTTGTTCCAGTAAATTAAGAAATGAAAAAATGTATTGGAATTTATTCCCTTATGTATGAGCACCTATTCTCCGAATACTCATACTACAATGGAACGATTACATCTACATTTTTAATACTGATCTAACGAATAAACCTGTCTACATCGATGAACAAATATTATTAACTTTTATAATAAATGTTTACAGATTTAGGGATCGGTTCTTTTTAGTTTTTGCTTCATGGATGTAACATTAATTTGGGTCCTGGGTGGCAGTAAAATGACACAAGCACTCATCTCATCACCACAGGCGGGCAAGACAATCCTTTTAGCTGCAGTATGTTTTGCGTCCGAACCAATTACATCACATTTCGCGGCTTTTTTCAAAAGCTAGAGCCCCTTCTAGTGTTTACAAGTTACGACTCTCGCAGTCTTGCACGTAATTTGTCATCATGCGTTGGTAGAAAGAAGAAGTTTAGGATGCTGTTAGTCGTGCTCGAAACCTGTGTAGTGGGCACTCGAGATAAGAAATCCTCTGAGTGGAGCGTAACAGACGCAAAAGGCGAGCGTGTGCGTTTCGGCACGGCGCCGCGGCGTTTGTTGGCAATGCGTGACTGAGCTGCGGGCTCTGCAAATCCGCAAGAAGCACCGCTGCAAGTGGGCGAGCAGCAAAAAACTACGGGCAGCGAAAATCGTGCACACAATACAGCTGACTCCTGTTTTTGCGTCATATCTCGGAAGGCGGAAGCAATCGGTCGCCAAATGAAAGTTCTTTCTGTTCGTTTGAACTGTAAAGATGTTCACGACCATAACATGGCTCGTGGTTTAAAAATCAACGTTGTTTTTTCCTCTGATGCTTTTCTATTGAAAAAGACATTCCTTCGAAAATAATTTCATTTCAGTAAATTAAAACTATTGAGTTATTTGACTTTTGATTTGAATTAATAGGAATGTATTTTACAAAGTTAGTGTCCTGCTCGTTGTTTGCTTTACAAAAACAAATTGTATTTACATAAACAAAGTAATTTTAACACAAAAGTGATTAATGTGATACAATGCAATAGTGCAGTTTCACTAACCTATATTTTTAGTACAGTTTTGTATTATCTTCAGTTTTTTCTTGTTTCGTTACCAAGCAGCAAATCTTGGAATTATGGATGCACTATATCAATTACAAATCTCAAAAAAACTCAAGAGGAAAATAGATATTTTGACGTTAATTTGAAGGTCAATTATTTTTAGTTTTTCAATTTTTTAATATAGTATACAGTATTATAATACTTAGGCAGTATGTAACCAGTATGTTGTAACTGAGAAGAAAGCATAGAAATTCACAGATGTTACAATTCTCCGACAATAAAATAAACGAGTGTTTGAGGAGGATATATTCTATAGCATCTCACAAGAAAAAAGCAACAGACGTTGAGTTCTCCCCGCGCCAATCCGCATGCAACGCCCACAGAACGGGTATCAACGGTGAGAAACACGCAGCGTCATTTCCGTGGGCGCCGTGCGCGCGTTAGTTGTATTTGATGGTCACGTTCCGCGCCCCTTTGAGCGT
Organism: Acheta domesticus; assembly: GCA_031308135.1. Lineage (NCBI taxonomy): Eukaryota > Metazoa > Arthropoda > Insecta > Orthoptera > Gryllidae > Acheta > Acheta domesticus. Next base: position 186,033,146 of record JAHLJT010000631.1, on the reverse strand, counting down.
CGCCTCCGCTGCACCTGGACGCGGCGCGGCGGCCGGCCGCCCACCTGAGCGTCGTCGTCCCACGGCCCGCGCCGGGTACGGCCACCACCCACGCCCACGCCCACAGAGTATATAACGCCCACGCCAGTGCAGTAGGGCCGGATTTACCTACACGCAAAGGAAGCAGTAGCTTAGGCGTCCCGGTCCGTGGGGGGGGGGTGCGGAAAAAATTAATAAAATAATCGATAAAAGGGTCATAAAATACATATGGAGTATGACAAGCTCTGAACTCTTCACTTTCAAAATATCTCCGACCAATTTTATGTAGTCAAGTGTACAAAAATATTGGATTTGAAGTGATAAGATTCTAAACATGTATTTGAATGGGTAAACGAGAAATTAGAAATGTATTTAAAGATAATAATATAATGTATGTTTCGTTATATGAATAATTTGTTTTATTTTCATTTGTGCAAAGGTTATTCTATTAAAATTGTGGCATTTCTATTAAATTTATTTCTATTTCTATTGCATTCTATTAAATCTGTAGGATTTTTTTGCCTGGAGGGGACCCCAACACGAAGTTGTACTGGAGGATCCCGCAGTCAATCCAATCCCTGTTCCACGACTACAATCTCAGCCACCATCATCACATTGCCAGAACGCATTCTCGGTTGTCTTTTAGACGGATCTTTCAGAATCACCCAACCTACAAGCGAGTAGCTAGTGGTGACTGGAACAGAAATATCACATAGTATGTTCAGTGTAGGAAAAATGGAATAGAAAAATGAAACATACTCCAAAACGTGAAATAAATTACACCGTTTTATCTTCAATGTATTTACTAGACACTGTAAATAAAGTGATAACTATTGGAAAATTTATAAGAACTCTCTGTAATGACATTTTTAAAATAGTTGTTGGTAGTTTCATGGCTACCATGATTTCCCCATTTAGACCTGCGTATTGGGATATTTCGCCTCCAAGCACAGCAATTGCCATTACGGCAAACTCAATTCAGTATTTCTAATAATGGCTATATTAAGGATGCATCAATTACCTGTTTTTGCTGTAACCTATTAAATAGTAAAGTTTCATTCATACTCCACTTGAATGGCGACACAATTGATACACGTAATTTGTCACACCCGGAGAGCTACCGCTTCAGCTATATCGCTGAATTCATGATATTACAAGAAGATAGAATCCGAATCGTGAAACTTAGTTGAGCAAATGTTTTCAATAGAAATGATTTTGAAGTTGGAAATCAATACGTACCATCTATATTCAACTTATAAAATAGGCAAAATTCAAAATACCATTTTTTTGTTTCTGGATTAGCTTATTCTGGAATAAGGAATATCCAAGAAATCAAATGATGTTTTACTAGCTCCAGAAGGTTTGTTTTTATGGGTTGTTATAACCCATAAGCTGTACCATGCACTTTCAAGTGCCTTATCGCTTCGAAAGCGGTCTGATGACTCCATATGGAAGCCTTCTGCTCCTGTTTCCTGGCTCGTGTAAGATCAGTCCTCCCGGGGCGGTGGGCGCGAGTCGATGGGGCAACGCTTTGGGCGCGGTGCAGCGGAGGGCGGTCTCGGAGAGCGGAAAAGGCAAACCATTGTTTATGCACAAAAACTGGTCTGCGCCTGCGTGGGTCTGCTTCTTGCGCTCCTGCGGCCCAGGGTTCATTGCAGCCACCACCACCACCACCACAGCCACCGCCACAGCCACCGCCACTGCCACCGCCGCCACCACCGCGGCCACCGCCGCCACCGTGGCCACCACCATCGCTGCCACCACCAGCCACCACGACCACCGCCGCCACTGCCGCCTCCGCCACACGCCGCCATCGCAGCCACCGCCACCACCGCCGTCTCCGCCACACCGCCATCACCGCCGCCACCACCGCCACCCGGCCACCACCGCTACTGCGGCCACCACCGCCACCGCGGCTACCGCCACCACCGCCGCCACCACTACCACCGCCGCCACCGCCACCTCCGCCATCCAACCGCCACCACCACCCAAACCGCCGCCACCGCAACCCAAGCCGCTGCTACCGCCGCCACCACCACCTCTACCGCATCCGCATCCTTCGCCACCCCAACCGCCACCGCCACCACCGCCTGTACCGTCTCCGCCACCGCCACCCCAACTACCAGAGCCATCCCAACTCCAAACCGACGCTACCGCCATCACCTCCTCTACCGCCTACAACTTCACCATCCAAACCGCCACCCGCCACCGCCGTCCATCCACCGCCGCCTCTGACACCTCCGACACCGCCACCCCAACTTCCAGAACCACCGCCACCGCCACTACCACCGCTACCGCCACCTGTCTATCACCGCTGTTGTCCAACTGTGGGCCAAGGCACGCTTAGGAAGACAAAAAAATGTTGACGAAGGTTTCCGCGCTCTGAGTCCGTGTTAACATGACTATCCGGAAGACGTCATTGTTTTACGTCTTGATGAAGGTCAGAGTATGTCAGATGAAACATCAGCAACATTACCCAGGAGGAAGAAAGAAAGGAAGAGATAATTTGACTAAATTAAAATTGTTGGAAGTAAAGTTATTTTACTTCCTCGTTTTGTCAGGTTAATGTTCATTAATACCGTGGAAAATTATACGCATATTTTCTAGTGTTACTTATAAGAAAAGTCTTTTGATTTAGAATGCTTTTTTATCAGAGAATAAACATCGATATATTATTACCCCTATTCATTTTGGGGGAAAATTGCTTTTTTTCAATATTGTGCATTTTCATAGACCATAAAGGAGTGAAATACATTGTGTTAAATTATAAAAATAAAAACTAATTCCCTCTGAACAAAACACAAATTCTCCCTTAAAAAAACACCTCCCCCCAAAAAATACTAATTATATTATATGAATATCGCCACGAAAAAGTACGTAAAACGAACAGAAAAACGTGCTGCAAGGAATGGACGGTTATGAAAAACTAATAAAACATTGAAAAGTGAGGCAATAATATTCATTCATGCACTTTGTGTAAAAGCAAATAAATGTATTTATTTTATATTACTTCATAACACGCGTTTTTCACATTTCACAGTCTTCATTTTTGATTTTTTGAAATGGTTTCACTGTAATGGCAGAAAAAAAACGCTTCGCGTGCTTTCAGTTCGTTTGGACCAGTGTGTGCGCCGTGCGCTCGCTATTCTCTCTGCAGGAAACAGACTATGGCTCTCAGGCGCACTCCAGCATCGGTCAGAGGCAGTTATTACAGCAGGATGCTTGACTCTGGCAGTAAAAGTGAAATCAGAGTGCTCTTTGAAAAAAATAGGAAAGAAAAAATATGCAACTACTTTCCGGGTACTCGAGTAGAATACTTCCTCGTGTTCACTTTATTATGTATCTTTATGTTGTTGAATTAAAAGAACAACAATTACCGGTAATTTTCTTGTATAAAATGTAACGGGTTTCCATTCGCTCTCCTTGATTTCTTTCCGTTTAAAATGTGAATGTTGCTTTAATTTTGCTATATTCTGAAGATAGCGAGTCAAAAAACAGGCAATGTTGAGCGAAAAGAATAACGATGTTTCTCTTTCTCGTGTTTTTAAAACTGTTATAAAACTGCATTAACTAAAATCAATTTACATTCGAGGAATTAGAAACTACGAAAATACGAAATGAAATTCGAACTACTATCAAAATTTGCTGAAAATACTTAATGATAACTATAGCAAAACGCAAATTACGGAATGATGAATATCAAGAAATTTTAATAATAAAATGACTTGTAAAAATAATTACTGAGAATGAATACTTGAGACAAGTAATGAGGAAACTAGTAAAAGATATCTGATGTAGCAACCAAAGCGGCATCTTAATTGAATACTGAATACATTGCTTATTACGAAATTTGGAGGTTTAAACTACTTTCCTTAAAAAGTGCCTCTGCCAGTGCCTTCATCTCGCTCGGGGCTCATTTGATAGACGGAAGCTCTCTCTTTCATAATGGTATGTCGTTTTGTAAGGAAGAAGTTTAACCTGAAACTGGACAATGTAACTTAAAGTTTCGATATTTGACAGTCGATTGAGAAATGCCAAAAGAAACAAACAGGAATTCATAACATTTTTACTTTGAATTTCAGTATAAAAGAAAGTGGCGTGCTCTAGATTACGTAGCCTTGTGTATATTATGCATCAGAGAAAACAGAGTAGAGAAACTTATCGTGCAATACTGAAATATTCACCCTCATACAATCAATTTTTTTTACTGCAGCATTTCTATTTTGAAGACTAGTCTGTTTTCAAGAATATTAATAATAAATTACGAAATTTGAAAAAAAATTATTAATTCAAAAGGACAGTGAATACTGCTCCTTACCTCTAGGCATTTCTGAAACTATAGAAGACTAGATTGATAGTTGCGATAATTTTCATGAGCATGCACCAATTTGAAATTGGTGTTTCCCATAATAGTTTGCAACAACCATCAACGGTTCATCCATCTCCCTGATTATTATAAATTTTCCAACCTTTAAATAAAATAACTTGTGTTCGTATGCCCCATTTAAGAAGTTATAAGTCCTGCGATATCATACCGAAATGCCATTCAACTTCGTACTTACTATGAAATTACAAACAATTAATTCATTTTCGAAAAAGTGTCCTCTCCATCTCTGCGCTCTCTTCATACTATGACCAAAATGATTTCCCATTGCTTTGTCCATTAACATAAACAATTAAGTTTGAGACGGCTTTATTTTACAACGATTGATTGATTGATTGCTAGTGATTCTAGGAGCCTCAACAGCTAAGGATATTAGTCCCGTAAGTGTAGTAGTATACGTTTTTACTCGAGAGTAGCGGTGATCTTTCCCCGCTGGAGGGCGTGATCCGGCGCCGACCTACCGTCGGCTTGCGGAATTTTCCCTAGCCAGGTATCTCCCACCAGCGGGGCACTGCCCCAGCCGGGACAAGCTGTAAGCCCCCGACTGGTCTCCCGACATGTGTGGTAGTGTAGTACATATTAGTGTAAGTGTGTGTGTGTAAGAGGGACAGGATATGACAAGGAAGAGGAAGGAAAGATCGCGCGCTGTCCGTTGCACGTTTGGTAGGGTACGGCTCCGGCATTCGCCTGGTATTGTTCGGAGAAACACAGAAAACCACCGATCTGAGCAGCCGGCCGCTAGAATTCCCGTCCAGACAGCGACGGAACTCGACCTAGCTATTCGGGGTAGTGTCGAAAATCCTACCAGCGGTCCTGACATCAGTTGATTCCCTGAGTCATCTCTCCTGGTTTATTTTACAAAGAAAAGGATGTGTTTTTGTTGTTGTTTTTTTGTTCACGTGGGGTGTTCAATAATACACCTTTATGTACTTACCATGTAAACCTTTCTTGATGTAGTTTATATTTATTCAAAACTACTTCATACCACCACTTCAGTATGAGTGCGGGGTCAGTCGACTGGAAGCCACATCATCTCCAAGATTTTACTGCACTCCTGAACAACACGTGTAATTAGGTATATCTATGACGCGAACACGAGTACTTGTGGCAAGATTAATGATAGCATGCGGGGGTGGGTATTGAGCGTGGCGCAGCGCCTCTCCGGCCATTGGCGGCCGCTGCCTGCGCACCCGCGCGCTATGCGGCGGCGGTGAGCGGCAGAGGTGAGAGGTGAGGGGCGCCGCCGGTGATTGTGCGCGGGGTCGCGGCACGAACTGCGATCCGCGCGGGGCGAGGTCAGGCTGCGCGGGGCGGGGCGGGGCGGGGCGGTCGGCTGGGAGGAGGCGCAGGAATGCCTGGGAATGGCATGCGTGCGGGGAGAAGGAGTGCCCGCCGCGCCGCGCGCTCCTGGCACGCGCTGCCGCCGCCGCCGCCGCTGTCGCTCGGGGCACCAGCGGTGGCGGCGGTGGCGGCGGCGTCCCGGCGCCCTCTTCGGTTCCGCCTGGCAGCGCTCCGACGCCGACGCGGCGCAGGCGCCAGCGCCGCCGATGACGCCGTCGGGGGCGTGGCTCCGGGCACGGCAGGATTTCAAATACGCAGGATTCCGACTTCTGTTATTGCTCGTTTTCTCTCACTTTTTCCATACCTTGACTCTTTTTTTATATCTGCTTTATGAGGTGTTCAGTAAATTGAACATCGTCGAGTCGAAATATTTGGTAACTTTTTTTATTTTTTGGAGGCGGGTTGCATGGCAGCGCACCTATTCCAATGCGTGCGCCGCGCCGTTGCAATACGTGTGACCCTGAGATACAACAGGGTTTGAAACTCAGAGGAATCCCATAATTCCTCCTTCAATGACTCGCATGTCTTCACATTTCTCGTTCCATATTCCTTTTATGTCTTCTTTAAATACACACATTATTTAGTAAATTGATCGTCCTTTTGTAGAAACATTCGACAATTCGATGTATTTTCTACATAAGTTTAGAGATATCAACGATCCGTTAGCTTCTTGCTTAGTTGCTTCTCGAGATATTCTTTCTTCCATCCTTTTAGCAAAAACGGGCGCTCTGAAAACTCGTGTGTCAACTCTATCTGACTCTTCTTCAACCGTACGAGTATCTCTGTTGGAGCTCACTTGATAAACGTTGCAGGTTGTCCAGAACAGCACGAATCAAAAAATTGTTCTAGGATAATAGTACGGGGCAGGTGGTGGTTGCATTCGTCGTACATCAGCGGTGCAGCGGCAATATGTACGGGCTCTAGAACTCGCTTGCGCCGAGCAGATGCAACCCGCATACAGTAAATTTTAAACGCAAGTGAGTGCCAGGTGGTTGATGAGATACATGGAGGCGATGTGCAATGCTAGATATGAAGATGGTATTTAATAAATAAGACTAGTAGTGTTCAAGTCTCTTCTCACTGTTTCACTTAGCTGGCTAATGTTACCGAAAATGACTCGGGAATATTGCATGATTTACACTTGTATTTTGTTATTTTAAATTTCAAACAATTTATAATTATACCACGGAATTGAGATCACTATTTTCCAATGTATTTTGTTCCACCCGGTCCACAAGTTCCACAGCCATTTTTGACTGATTGTGATGGTTCAGTTCACTGGTAAACTCTTCGCCAAGGAAAAACGTTGCAAATTGTGCTGAAAGTCTTTTGGCTTTTCGTATGCATTCATATCACAAAATCAAATTCCGGAAACCTAGTGTTTTGGGTGCTAATAGACAGAGGTGAAGCCATGTTTACGGCGTGCTAACTCAAGCGAACATTAGTTGAAAATGCTGAAACGTACCATACGTAAAGTCAGCGATGTCACGTTAAGGTTGATAAGTGTACAAAACTGTGCAGACAACTAACAGATGATTAGAACGAAAGTGTAGCCATTGACCTTAACCTCGTACTAAGGGAGCTTTTATGTGCACAAGATCTCTGGTAGATATACTCATACTTATTGTCTGACCTCCCGTGCTTTCCATCTGTCATCCTTCTAGAAAGCAAGCATGCTTTTAGCGGGATTATAATGCACATTCCTTGTTTTGCGCAATGTAGTTACCGCCTCAGGCGCTTGAGCTGTGTCGACTATTTCCGCAATAAAAATTAAATATCTTGAGTTTAATAGGATATCAAAAATTAAATTCTCACTTAATATGAATAAAGATATTATTGAATGCTCATGTACTTTTTTGGCAATAAATGGAGTGAATTGCAAATTTTGAAGTCGAAGGAAATTGTTTTAAAAATTATCTTGAGGAATTTTATTAGATATTGTATTTTGACTTTTTTGTATTTCCGAGTTTGCGAAAAATTATTCGAACGTAAAAAGACAGATGAGAAAAATTCAAATATTTGCGTTCCAAAGATTCTTACTTTTTAAGGCATGTCTCTACTGAACTCATGAAAGCGTTTTCAGGTCCTTAGTCAAAATGAAAGTATAGCAATTATATAAAATAAAATGTTCTCATAATTAAGTTTTTATCTTATTTTCTCTCTGTAACTCTGCCAGTGGTTCGGTGCAATTAAAAATTTCGTAAGTTACGCAAGGAAATATTACGTCTGCTCCCGAGAATCTATGCCAGACAAGTTGCCTAGAACTGCTTAAAGAGGCATTCAAAAATATATCCTAATTAGACTTTCAAATACTGTGTTTCTTTTGGCCTTTTAAAATGGATACCTTTCACCAGTTAATAAGATTCAATCCGTACGGCCAGCTGTGAGAGTTTTGGTATCTCTATGAATCTCTACATCGCCCTAATCTTGAGTTGCATTTATTGATTTTTTACATGAAGGTATACGATAAGGCCCGGTATGAGCGAGATAAGTGCAAACTCAATATTTGTTGGAAAGAAGTCCTTTTTGGGTACGTCCTATAGGCAAACATTTCATACTTTCAGCTTGACACTACTACCAGTCGCTAAAAGCTTCTATTTCTTGGGAAGGAGTTTCTGATTGAAAACTATGTTATTGATGTAACTAAGTCTGGAAAAAATCAATTTTTTCGTCAGAGAAATACATTATTTGATAAACAATACCAAACTATAAAAACAAAAAATATTAAAACAGTAGAAACATTATTATAAGTATTAATATTTTTGTATTTGCGTACAGCGTTGCAAAATAGTTGTTTTTTATTCGTTCTATCAAGTTGCAAAGCGTTGAGTGCAAAATGTTGATACGAGAAGAAAAATTAAATCATAAAATACATGAAGCTCAAAGTATTTATGACAAAATGAAAAATACTGCAAATAAAGTTGTATTCAAGTCACAATTGTGCAACGTGTATGAGCCATCGAAATGTTGAATTTGCCAGCATACCTATAGCCTTCATGGGCACCAATGGGATCCAAGTAACTTTTCGCTCTGCCCACGAGTTTCTTCTGCGTGATCCCAAGGCCATCAAGTATTGTTCCAATAATGAAAGAGTTGTTTGCTTAGAGAGTGGCTACATTCATGTCCGCTATACGAAGGACATTGGAGTGCCATCTTCTTTCTATTTTTCAGCGTTTCGATATGTCCAATATTCAATTGTGGCCGTATTGTCACATAAATCGTAGGTTTCCTTCTGCTGTACTCATTTATTTATAACACTGGGGCAAATATATATTTCAAATTTAGACAGACTTTTAATAATAACGGGTGTTTCCTTCAATTTGACCTGACAGAAAAAAAATTATAAGCAAAATGTCTCTAAATTCCTTAAAGCGGTCTAATAAATTCCGCAGATTGCAGAAATTTTGCGGAAGATTTAATTTGTCTTGTAGGATAATATGTTCTCGCCCAAATTAATTTTCCAGTCTTGTTTCTCCTTATAAAGGAAATCCTTACTGCCAATGACAGCATGTTCCTGATCGAAACGTATGCATTTCTAAAAAGCCGTTTTACAAAAATTGCAATGAGGAAATCACCAAGTAAATGAACATTATTTCGAGACACGTTGATAAACATAAATTACAGAAAAAGGATAACCCACATCCAACATGCAACACAAGATGCACAGACGTGATTGACTGTTTATCTAGAGAGTTCATAATTGGTATGGCTTCTTTAGATTTGAAGAAATTAAACTGAAGGTCAGCACAGGTCAAAAATTTCCGTCGATTTCTCTTTGATTACACTGCAAACCATTTTTCTCCTTGCTGACCTGAGTCTGTAATGTCTACAACATTGATTCATTAATCTCCCACCGCAAAGCCTTGTCTCGAGAAATGAGAGAAATTCTCAAGAGTACACTACAGAGGCATTCGCGTGAATCGGAATGGACGGACGATCGGGTCTCAGCTCAGGAGCTGAGTGGAAGAGAAATGTGTGGCAGTGGCTCTGTAAAGGAGACTGGTGCCGAGACACTCAAAGACAAGCGTACCGCAACATGATGTCAAGAAAGTGAAGAAGCGATGTTAATAGCTTTGACAAGTGGAGAAAGTGGAAAACGATCTCGGACAAATCAAGGATTCTAATGATTGATGATAAATCAAAGGTAAATGCAGCACCGAAAATAATTCATGAGCTTTTGTTAATATTTCTATTCGTTTACGGACCCTTAATAATTAACTAAGCAGTTAGAGTTTCTGGATTTCCGGAAATCAAAATAGTTTGGCTACAGCACATTCTTTCTCGCATCTCTACATTTTGCAATTTTGTTCTGCCTCTGAAAATTCAGAGTTCAACAAAAACGTAACGTGCGCCATTCTTTCAGCCGTCCTTTGTCCTATTCGCGAAAAAAATAAAGAAATAATTGAATCTGTATTTGAGAAAATGTTTTTCATATTAAGTACTCGTGTTTTCAAAAAGATTGACTATGCCCTGTTTTAAAGATCTGATTTTTTGGAACAGATTTTATTTAAGACAAAAATCTCTGTCTTTAAGAAGAAAATGAAAGCAAAAGGAAGCCGTTTTTGAGAAAATAATTGTTTAAATATTGCCAAAATTACACGAAAACTACTTACATTTTTGAAATATTGTATATGATGTTATTTCAATGTCTGTATTTCACCAACAGGTATTATTAATGAAAAAATTTCGTGTCTTCAATATTGTATTTGTAGGCCGTAAATTTTGAACTTTTTCAATTTTCGAAAAATCAGGAATATCAGCGAAAATTAGACTAGCGCCATCCTTCTATTTCTTTCTGTTCTCTAAGGAGAAATTTAATCAAAAAATTTTAAGCCATTTTTTGAGAAAATTTTGAAATGTTTTTGCGGCTTCATGCAAAGAACACCCATATTGAAAATATGTGCTTTAAACTCGAGAGCTCCGAGTTCCCTTAAATGGATGGAGGAATATCCATTTTGGAGAAAATTGTTTGAATGTTTCATGCACTGGCATTGATCACCGACAGACAGACGAACAGACAGGCGGCCGGCCGGCCGGCCGGACGGACGGACGGTGGGACGGGTGGACAGACATACGTTTTGCCGTCAATCAATTTTTCGGTATCAAGGTCCCACAAAACATGGATTCTGGCTACACAATGTGATAGAGGAAATAATTACATACAGGAACAAGATTTATCCACTTCTCCGTTTCCATAGTCCAGCAAAGGAGTTTTTTGTCCAAAAATCGCGGGTTTCCGGAGCACGATTACGATTATTACCAAGTAATGCGAGAGAGCAAAGACTATTAAATTCGTCTCATGAGTACATTATTTCGACAAGACAACTAAATATACTACTTTATTAATTTCGAATTGATGTGTGGACCTTAACCAGAAAGAAATTAATTTGACAAAGGTACATTTAAATGACATCGAAACTTGATATAATTGGCACAAAGCGTTTTCATAAGCTAATGATACTAATGACTGCTAATAAAAAGCGTTTTGAATTGCTTTTTTGTTGACACTCAAGGACCTCAATAGTGCATCATATAATATTAACATGGATGCTAGGTGGATCATATAATATTAACATCGATGTAATTGTGAATGTAGCAAATAATTTCCCAAAATAAATTTTTAATTAATAATTAAAAGAATTGAACCGTGTATTTTGCCATAAACTGAACTTTTCAGAGTGGCATAACCAAGATTGTTTTATGGGGACGTGCGACTATTGGTGTAGTTTTCAACCGACTCGATGGTTTCTTAAAAAATAATTGTTCAATTTATGCTGAATATAAAATGTATTATTTAGTTTAGTTAGTTATTTACAATGTATTCAATTGAGACATTGTATGGTCTTTGTTACAATAGAAAATAAGTAAAAACTATATTTTTGAATATGTCTCATTGAATTCTGTGGGGGAGGGGAATTGAAGCCTCTGAAGACACCCCCCCCCTTGGGTAAACATCTGCCTCTTCGAGCTGGATCCTCCCCCCACATCGTACGCTCGGTGAAGGAAGATATTGTTTATAATTCAGCTATACCTTTCGCAACAGGACACATTGTTCATTGCAAAATCACAGCAGTGCACTTTCTCACCGCACAAAAGGTGTCCGCGGATCGAGCGGTCGGAGGGGTGAGTCAGGCGTCCCGAGCGCACGATTTCCTTCTCCTTCGCAGCTGCACCTCTGGCCAAGGCTCCTGGCTCCTGGCCGTCTGCTCGCTGTCCGGGGCGGGGGAGGGCTCAGGGGGTAACCACCTGGCAGAAAATCCTCAAAACATTCGGTCGATTGACAAAGACGAGACACGTGGACGGAGCAAGCGTTTCTTCTTTTCTTCGCTAATCCCTCGCTCGTTACTGGAGGCTACCTGAGGTGAGCGAACGTGCTTTTCACTGTCGACACCTAATGCCAGGGTGCTGGAAAAATAGAAATAAAAGACAACCGTTCTGGATCATTATTTATTCTCGGTTGAGCCCCTATCGCTTAGCGTTGTGGATCACCTCTGTCGTTGCAAATAGCAATGATTTTAGTAATTCACAGATGTGGGGAAATTTTTGTTGAAAGATTTCCTTTATCCTTTTTTATCCATGAATGTATTTTTGTTACTGATACTTTAGTTCGGTGTTAGAACAACAAAAAATGTAAAACTCCATTTTAAATTCTGATGAATTAAATTTACAATCTGTGGAGGTCACGAAAGAAAAGTACATGTTCGTACAGTCGTGTATCACGCACATGCTTGGCGGAACAGAGATTTTTCTCAGTACCCGCGCTCTAGATCTCGGGAGGCAAGCTGTGTGAGCTATGTCTGGAAGCAATCTTACAGTTATCACTGTGCGTGGGAGAAATAAAAGATATCTTGGCCGTTCAAAAATATTAGTGAGCGGTCACAATTATTCAACATTTCGTATGGGAAACATTCTACGTGTTCGTAGAAATTCGAAGCGTCACAGTCTAATCTCTTTAAAAGGCAATCAGTGTGGCAATATTTTCTTCTACGGAATTACCTTTTATTATTTTTTTGGTCTAAATACATGGACGTATATTTTAATCGATGTAATTCTCACATAAATTATTCTTAGAATTCATATGCTCTGTGTTTACAGCCAAAATGATACGGCACTCTAAAAACGAACTGATAAAGTGCTGATAAATCTGGATACAACTCCCCAGAACTGCTAATCTTTCAAGAGATAAAGAGACCCCTACTTTACTTCTATAAGATAATTTTGTACCCATATTTCCCAACTAGTGATTGTGGTTTACGCGGAGAGTTAATGTGCATCCACACAATTGAGAGCGACCAAGCGAAGATGTTTAGTTACCCTCCATTTAGTAAACAAATTCCTGAAGGGGTTTCGGTGGAAGTTAAAGGGCTAGCGTGGGAGGCTCAAGTGGAGGCGGAGTCGGCGGCGGTGGCGGCGGCCGGCTTGGACCGGGTGGCCAGGCGGGCGAACGCTTGCTGCAGCCCACGGCGGCCACCGCCTCCGCCGCCGCCACCGCCACCGCCGACGCCGCACCGCCTACCTGCCGTGATGGAGGCCGCGGGCTGCGGCGGCGACGTTGCCAGCTTCGCACCTGGTGGTAGCGCCCGCGCTGCCTTATAAGACGTCGCGGCAGGGCTTTCGCGCCCAGGAATGCGCCCGCTTGACAACAATGGCCGTGCGCCGGTGACGTAGGCGCCGCGCCGGCGATCGCGCTGCCGCCACCACCGCCGCGCGCCGCGCTCGGCAGTTGTTCGCTCGCCTCCGTTGCGATCGCGCGTGCGCTGTGCTTGCCATTGTCGCGCGCCATTGTTGCGACCAGGAGAAGGTTCGTAGTTGCGAGCGGTTGAGTGCGCCGGTGAAGGTGATTGTTTTTTTAGCGGTGCTTGTGAGTGAGTGTGTGTGTATAAATGTGGATCACCGGATGGTGCTGTGGCGTCTGGTATGATACTGACTCCTGTCCTCCAGGCACCAATGGAGCTTGACCTGTGACAGCGGAACTTCATCATCGACTGTTGTTCAATTTGGTCACGTGACTAGTTATGACATATGACAGCAAAGTGAGGAATGCAGATGACAAATTATCACATTTGAGATTCAAGTGTATCTCGCAATGCATTTTGACGTGTAATATTTAGACATTAGAGAATTAATGTTCAAATCAGGTTTCTTTTCATCACTGTAATTTTACGAGGAAATTAGAAATATTAGGAAGGGATCTCACGCATAATTCAAAATCGCCATTGATTCTCGTAATTTTACTTTGTTCGAATTTTCCGTATAATTCATAGTAGCAAAACAGCCAATTGATAGTATTCATTATACGATGATTTTATTCCCAACGTGACTATACATATTTCAAAATATTTTCTTTTTATTTACATGTGTACGTTGTAAGTTAAGGAATATTATTGTTGGAACACCTTTGAGGAAAGAGATTGCAGACTGAGCATAATATCCGCTGACGAGGTCAGCTCCCTCCCCCGCGAAATGAACATGCTTGGACAGTTCTCTCTTGCGCTTGTCCTCCTAAATATCAATTTACCGTCGCAGGGCAAGTGAACGAGAAGCACATGTGTATTGCAAATACATCTGTTGCATAACTTTGAGAGGACATCTGCAACGCTGTTTGGACTTTGTGAACCTTTACTGACGTATCCATCTATTAAGTAGTGAATGGCAACCGCATACAATTTGTATATGTCTTGTAACGCTTTAAAGGACTAACTTTCCTGTAATACTAATTGTGTATGAAATCCTGAATTGTGTATAAATATCCTAACGTTTATTACAAATGGCCAGGAGTTCATTGAAATGTGCAATTAATTCAGTCTTGTAAGTGAAACATACACGGAGAACAATATGATCCGAACTGAAAGTTACTGTTTGCTTACAGGTTTTATTATTATATTTTGCATGTTTTAAAATTCTTCTATACACATTAAGTTGCTACTTTATTGACGGCGACAGTTAATGTTTAGTGTTAATAGCGTGGTGTGGAAATACGAAAATGATAATTTATTTTACGTGGACCGAAAATGTTGATAACGTCGATGATAGTACATCGAAATAACTGGATTCTATTTAGTAGATATTTGTAGTCCCGTTTCGTGCCAGGAATTACTAAAACTGTACTCTACATATTCTAGAAGGACTAACTTATGACAACGAGGAAAACGTCGTGATAAATGTAACGTGCGAGCCGCTAAGGCCGTTGCCAGAATTTAAAGCAACCTCTCAAATGGAACGGTAACCAACACTCCATGTGAAGTTCAATATTTCACATAAATGAATTCTATAAAATAGTACCTATTCTCTTAAAAAGGGAAGCATTTTAGAGTATGATAATTGAACTACATTGTCGTATATTGATCATATTCTAAAATTCCTTTTGCATTCACGTATGAAGAACGTTTCCAATCGGGTTGCAAATATGTCCTAATGAACTAGTAAAATTTTTCGTCTGAGGCGACAAAGAAGCTATGAAAAATTACGAGTGTGTCCTGTCAGTTAAAATATGTTCCTATTCTTAATTGGTGCTAATATTGCGCATTGTTAATCGTATTAAATTCCTATCTCTCTTGACGTTAACTTCAATATTGGCAAGGTTAATTACATTGTCAGGTACTGACGCAAAGTAAACACGATATGCATCTCCCTATATTATAGAGCAATAAAAAGTGTAATTAGACTGATTAGAAAGAGAAGTTGGTCATACGCCCTACACATTCTGAAAGAAGGTTGGCCGAAAGTGAAAAGCTTCTCCGTCTTTCTTTTTCATTTTTTTACTTCCTTTCCTGTTTCATGATGGGTTGTTTTTAATTATCATTCATTTTGGCAGGCGCTCATTTCTTACCATCTGGGTAGTTTTTGCGTTAATGAACATCACCTAAATAGAAGCCGTAGACGACTCAACTTTCTCATTTTTTGTACTAATTTTTGTAATTAAGGTGGAAAAGTTCCACATCTCTTTGCGCAACAGGCTTTGAAATACGGAATTTTCTGTTGCTCTTTCAGAGATTTTTATTGGAATGGGTATAGAAAGAAATGATGAAATAAAACTTTCAAAAATCGCTACACTTTTGGTTAAGCTTTCTGTTTGAAAATAAATTCTCTCCGGAATTTCTTTTTAAACAGCAACCAAAGAATCGGCGTCCTAAATACGTAGCTGAAAATTGTAAAGGGGGTATATTCAGCATATGATGATGCACAGAAGTATTTACTTATTGTTGGAAGGGGGTGGAAGGTTTACTTATTGGAGGAAGTGGTCATTCAGAAAACAAAAAAAAAACTTTTTGACGTTAGAGTTTTTCAGAAGTAATCGATTTTTGCTCCCATAATTTGTTCAAGGCTGAATGCGCTATGATGCATTCTGTTCAGAAGACAGTCTTCAGTGTGTCTCATAAAGTGGCCAGTCCGGTAGTCGCATTAGGTTACAATACCGAAATGGCCATGTCCGTCCAGTGAGACCGTCGAATTTCTGCGATAAAGCTTCACAATTAGGTACAAAACGGGAAAGAGGTTATTCAACTGTCATTGCCTCCGGAATTATCGGTACTTTACAAAAACCAGGCTAATATGCCTCTTAAATAGCAGAATCCTAACCCATTTAATAACTTTTATTATTGAAAGTCGCCGTCCGTTAAGAAAATTGAAAACGAGTTGTAGCCAAAGATGGCGTCTGAATACACTTATTCCAAGAAATGTTACATTTGAATGTTATATTGAACGGAACACAGCCGGTAACACAAACAACAGTCTCGGTTGGTTCTAATTTAAAAACCTCAGTCGTCGCTGTGGTTTACAAACGTCGATCGCATTTGTTAGATATTTCCAGTTTATCGATCTAAAGACGTTAATAACTATAAATGAAAATTGTAGATTGATTTCTTTACTCATTCCTCTGGGCATGAGTTTCTCTTGCGTGAAAAGAAAAGCCATTTCAATTCCGTCGAAATGAATTGAAGACCTCGGGAAGTTTTGAGAAAAAGGAAAGGTATAAATATTTCCATACATTTGTAAGATAAAGCCATGCATATGATATTTAATTTTTACAATCTATAAACATTCACAAGACGAAATATCCGCAACATCTCGAGACATCTATCAGGCTCCGAAATACGTCAACATTTCAATTTCATCAGTAATGTGACATAGCATGTTATTGCCCCAAGGTATTCAATTCTGTTGGAGTGAGTGTCTCACGTGTGTCGCCGCGGGCGCGGTGGCTGCGCGGCTGCGAGCCGGCGACGTCGTCGTTGGTCGCTTCGCGTGGCACCAATCCAGCCGCAGGGACTGTACGGCGGCGACGCGTCCGGGGCACCCAGATCCCACACGGGGCCCGAAGGAGAGCGCGCGGCGACGCCCGCCCTGGCGTCGCTGCGTAGGGGGCGTGCCGGCCGGTATTTCGATCCTTTGCTCCGGCATCAACTCGTGTCACTGCAATGTCTCAGACCGGGAGGCCCTAGGGTTTGAGTGCCGGCGGTGACAGGATTTTCTACAATAGGTACAAAGTATTCAAATTACCTTCCGGGCCTGGACGGCCGTGGTCTGTAGGAAATTCTGTTCCCAGACGTTCTCGTCTGCTTCTGCGGGAGACTATCCTTCAGTGCGAATTTGAATAGTGAATCCAGCAATGAAAGTCTATATTGCTTTACTACATAGCTAGGTCGAATTCAGTCGCAGTCTGGAGGAGAATTCTAGCGTCTGGCTGCTCTGATCGGGAGTTTTCCGTGATTTCTTCTTTCAGCACCAGGCGAATGCTGGTGCAGTATCCTAACAAACAGGCTATGGACCGGTTACTTCGACCAGATTTTCACCAGTCACTTTGAAATGCTTTTATGAAAATAATTTTTATTATTCACAAAGAAATAAATAAAACTTCCCCTTTATGATGACACCACAACTGAACATTTGTTGATCAAATGGTCCCTTCAGTAAATACATTGTCCAGCTGCGATGACAGTCTCGTGTGACAGTCCCTCTCGATGGAACGTCTACATTGTCTGCACCAAAAGCATCGTATACAGTCTTTATTGTACCTTGGTTTTTAAGTCAGTTGGCCGTTTCCATTTTAGTTAATGAAGGCTGTTTACAACGATTCAACTAGAGTGATTTCTGGCAGATCATCATTTGGATGCAGTTATCCAATTGGGAGCTAGTTTAATTTTTGGTATTGAAGCTCCCGATTCGATAAATGCGTCATCGCTGATCTGCCAGAATCTGTTTAAATCGGATCTGCCAGATCTGTTTAAATCGGAGTGTAATTTAAGGGCTTTATTTGCAACATTCGCGGCGAAGTCATCCAAATATGTATTCAATGAATCTTATTAATATATTCGCTTACATGTAAATACTTTACGATGTAACCTTTTTCTTCATTTTTGGCTGGATGCAAAGGGTTAATCATATAATATGATTACGGATATTTTCCCTGTTAGCCAACAATCTTACAAAAATTTGTGCAACTACAAAAGACAGTGTTGATAGTTGTTAAGTATGCGAGCTTAAATCCAAATTTTAATCCAACGATCTTCGTGAATTATTTAATGCACGTGCAGGATTTTCGGGGAGATTTCAATAACGTTCTCGGATGTTTTATCAGTTATTCCTTTTAGTAATTATTCAACGTAACTCAATCATTTGAAATATTTTCTATCACATCTTTAACAACTCTTAACGAAATAATTTTCATTGTAGATTGTTAGGCCGTGCCTTTTGTAACAAGTAAATTTTTTATGATATACTGATAATGAAACTATGATATTAAACTGAAGTTCAGGGGATAGTGATATGATAAGTTCATAATTGTAATAATAGTAATAACAATAATATGATAAGGATGATTATCTTACAAATGGCTCAAAGAAATTATTACGTGCAAGTTAGTTAATCAATCAAGGGAAGATGCGCGAGTGTATTACTACACAATGATACCTTTTAGCCAGGATGTATTATACGTTTCATTTTATTCGGTCGTCTTTTTAATATTTTGACATATGTTTCGTATAAGATTAAAGACATGTACTTCGGCATTATCCTTTATTATATTGGACAGTGATTTAGTCTCTTCTCCTACAAGTAAGGAAACGGCATGTAAAATGTATCGGTTAAGATTAAATCAAAATTTTGAAAGTCGTTTCTAATGCATGATCAAAGCTATCCTTGCAAAAACGCGCATCTGGACGCGTGTGGCTTGAGCCGCGGCGGGGCTGCTTCGCGCGGGGCGTGCGCCGGTGTCCGGGAGCGCGGCCGCGCAGTGGGTCACGGCGCCCCGGGCGGCGGCGGCGGCGGCGATGGCCTGCTTTCGGGCGGCGGAAGACAACGCCGCGGCGGAGCTATGCGCGGCATGCATACGCCATGCCTGCCGCCCAGCGCCCAGTCGCGCCTACCACTTGCCGCCGCCGCAAGAGAGGATGCTTTCGTTACGTGGTGGACGGCAGTATTCGTTACGCTCTGGAGTTGAATGCTGCTGGCCCCCTTGGGGCCGGTTTGGGGCCCAGGGAACTAATGTGGATCGGCGTCACGTTCGTCTGAAACGCGCGAAGCTCCGTTTACGTAACGTAATTGTAACTAATAAGGTCTCACGACAAGGCAACAAGATATTTTTTTATCACCTGTATCATTTTGATACACAGACTTCGTTTTTTTTTTCTTTCTTTTTACATCTCCCTGTAATTTTCAATCAGACTATACACTAATGCTCAGTTTCTCCAGATTGGCTCTACGAATAAATACTACAATTGTCCTTACAGAGCTGATAAACAATATCACCCTTGCGAAACACCTCAAAATTTCGAGTGAATCGATTTTTTTAAAACGTTTATTTACAATCTGTTCATTACATGGAAAAAATAAGTAAATTTTTTGACTAAATAATTAGCATTGATTGAAGAAGAACTCATTAACATCTCTCCGTTAATATTGTTGATTACACGTAACAACTCCCCTTCAAAATCTGTGAAGGCATATCTAGAGGCATGGATTTTTTAAGATATATTTCTAAACTGTTATCTAACAAATTTATGGCTAAGCTATTGGTATGACATTCTAATTTTTTAATATATTTATAACTATAATTATTTATTTCTTCATTAACTGTTGGCATTTTAAAATCACGAGTCAATTGCGTGCTGTAAGTTCAAACAAACTTTAAGAATGATTTATATATGAGTAATTTATTGTCTAATGTGAATCAAAAATTAAACGCACAACATACAACGTTCTACAATTATTTAAACATTCTAATGTTATTACGTAACATACATAATACGCATGGAAGTGAACAGTTTTGGGGAAAAACCCACACCCATTATTATTTCGAAGCCCTCAAAACAAAAGTAAAAAATGGCGAGCATGCACCGACTATAAATATACGCGCGGCCACATTCCTTCTCGCGGGCATTTCCAGTAAATCCGGCAGCCGTGTCATTTATACAATCGTCGCGGAAAGAAACCTTCACGTGCGTTTGCGCCGAGTGGGAGAAACTAAAGCGCGTTCCCACGCGGCGCGCGCTCACGCGAATCCGCGCCTTCCTCGTGGCAGCGCCGCGCCGCGCGACAACACGCGGCGGGCGGTCGCGTGCGCGCGCGCGGCTGCGGCGCGGAGAGAGCCCGCGAGCGGGTAATGTTCCCCGGAGCGACGTGCAGTGGGGCGAATTGACGCGAATTTCGAATATTCGCTAAACAAAATCAGCGTTTCGTAGCAGAGTCGCAGAAGTCCGGAATCCTACGTTTGGGAGGGCTCCCAATGCGGCGGGCTTGTCGGCATGGTCGTTTAAGGTTCCGGTTTGGCTCCCGGGGGATGCAAATTTGTGTATTTCAATGTGGAATTTTGGCGATTATTCCAAGATTCTTCGAGAATAAAAAAAAAATTGGCGGTGGAAACAGCAAATCGATCCAAGCCCCGGTTTTAGCAGCAAATTTTCGAAGACATTTGATGACCGAAAAATGCTAATGAACTGGGCAGTTAGAAATTGTACGAGTATATATGTATTTGGCATTTAAGGGTCGGATGAAGCCCACTTTGGCCAAATAGTGGTGTTCCCAGGCTTGAACTTAGATTTTATTTATTGTCCACGACTGGGATGAAGGAAGACATGCGGCGAGCATGAAGTATTCCCATCGCCGTGTCTAGCATACTTGCCTGCCTGAGCTTTTCTTTCGTAAACGGAAAACGGGTAGGATGCAGTTAGATCCATGAAGTACCCGAGTGGCAGATATTGTTTAGAATTCGGTCATAAGTCGTAATTTTGAGTTTTTCAAGTTGACTGTTCTACGATTCTGTGTTTTATCTTATTCGGTTTTATATGTTTCATTTTCTAGCGATGTGACAGCAAAACACCTGACTTTCTGGGCCATCCATTGATTAGTATGTGTTCCTCAAACCCAATCGAACCGAATCTCAAAAATTGTGGCTTATAATTATTTCTCGCTCAGCTCATGTCATACATTTGAATTTTTAAAAGTAAGAGAATGTTAAATAAATGTGCAGACTTTTCACGATCTTCTTTCGATACTTTTGAATCACGTCAACATTTATTGTAAGGCGGAGGTCGGTTTATATATAAGAAGACCAAGCACGTCTTTCGTATCTCCAAGGAATGGGGAGTCCCCAATATTTTTTAAAAATAAAATCTTAAAATATTTCTTAAATATTTTATAACAATGTTAACTTTCTCATTAACAATACAAACAAATTTAATAGACTTAACAGATTTTGAAACCGAGATAATGGATTTTTAAATGCTGTAGCACAATAAATATATTTTCAAGTTTCATTTTCATATTTATTTTGATCACTTATGTTCAATATTTTCATAGTTTTAGTCCGTAGTTTCTCCATGGATGTATTTTTACGAAAGGAGTTCAAAACGCAGCATTTACCATTAACAGCTCATCTTGTCCAGCATTAAACAGGCTATTCAGTTCAGGACTTTGAAGTGTACGTGCGCCTTTGGGCTCAGAGTTTCGGAGCAGTGTAGGAGCATTGTGCACCGCGCGGGCAGCGATCACTTTTGCTCCCAGGCCACGGAGGCTGCGTGCGGCGGCCGGTGGGGATTCCCCTGGCTGCGTGACGGCACGCGATGGCGCACGCGCGATGCGAAAGAGGGCGAGCGCGGATCGTGATTGCGATAATCCGTTGACGGCTTACTCAGATGGGAGCTCTCAGCAAGGAACGGATTGTTCTGGAACGGGTTGCTGAGTGCGCGATAAGTGGTTTACTGTTCAGATACGATGGAGACTCCTTTCCTCATTCATCGCGAATACTCTGGGAAATGAG
Source organism: Acheta domesticus (assembly GCA_031308135.1). Lineage (NCBI taxonomy): Eukaryota > Metazoa > Arthropoda > Insecta > Orthoptera > Gryllidae > Acheta > Acheta domesticus. The sequence continues at coordinate 186,011,148 of JAHLJT010000631.1, read as the reverse complement.
AAGATCACGGGCAGGAGAGTAATTTGTAAATGTTTCCTTTGAAAACATACAAATACAAACAGTGTCATTCAGAAACAATAATAATTGAGAATTGCATAGAAGGCGTATCTTTAGATTCAAATATAGAAATGCGTTGTGGCTCATGATATTTGATGATCATAATAAACTATAATACGTTTAGTCCGGAACTCTATGTAACAGTGGTGCTATTTTAATCCAGTATCAAGAAAGGTCCTACACATTTAGTCATACATATTTCGAGATTACGTTATGAATTTGTTTAAATGTAAGAACCACAATGAACTTCAAAGTTCAAACACAGAAACGCCTGACACCAGGGGGACCAATAAATTATTTCTGGGCTAATAGTTTTGAAAAATTAAGAGATTTTGATTGTTTGCTTGAAATAAAATAATATAATGTAATATCGTAATGGGAATAATCCTTTGTATATGATCCAATTAACAGGTGATAATCGTTTTAAATAAATAGAATAAAAATATGTTGGCTTGTAGGGGGTGTGGGGCCAGACAAATTTTCGACACAAAGCATGTGAGCGGGAGCGAATTTCATTGTTAAAACCGCAGTATCATCCGCCGACTTTCCATTCGTATGCCTTCCCCCGCGACGTGTGTACACGGTCGTCCAGCGGAACGCCAGGCGGTCTCTAATTCGGATCAGCGGCGCTCGTGTGTGGCAGATGTGCATCTGTGCAGGCGCGGCGAGCGGCCGAGCCCTCCAACTGCATGCGCACGCTCCAGTTGCGCCTCTCGCGGGCGCCGCCGCCGTCCCCTCCGTCAGCGTGCGTGCGCAGGTGCTCCCCCCGCGGGAGTGGTTTCTCCTGCGACCACCGCCACCGCCCACGCCTCTGTCACTTCGCCCTGCCTCCTTGTATATACTCCTCATTCAGCTTATTGATGAAAGCTAGTTCTTGGGACTTGCACAGTGCAAAGTAATAGGACTTCAGTTGTTTGCAACCGTTTCGGAAAATGTATTTCCATCATCAGGGCCTTCAACCAAAATACCACCAAAGAACTGGATCTACTTTAGTGTTTTTGGGTTGCAAGCTCTAATGACGAAAATAACTTTTCCAAAGCGACGGTAAACAACTAAATAGTGCTATTACTTTTCATTGACCAATCTCCATGAACTAACCTTCAATTTATTTATGGTCGTTAAGATTCTGCTTGATTCAATGAGTTGAAAGATACTGGGAAGTGTCCAGATGTGCACTCGCGTCTTTGATGTATTCCCCGATTGAAAAAGAGGGCGAATTGACGTTTGATCAGCTAAGACGCAGTTATCCAATCGAGAGCTTCAGTTTCAAAACTTGAGACGTAACGTAGCATCTGATTGGATGGCCGCGTCTCAGCTGATCAAATGTCACTATGTCCTCTGTTTCAATCGCAGAATTATAGCGGTCCGTGCTCTCGGTTGTAAAATGTATTGCGAGATATTATCTACCATTATCATTTGATACTAGGCAAACCACACCAGGCAGCAAGGGGCTAACGCGTTTTACTGCCCAAAGGGCACTTGATGCATTGCGTTACTCCATACTTCTCTTGACTGCTCTACCATCCCATTAACAGTAGCGAAAGCGTTCGCCTCCACTATAACAAGATCTACATCCCAGCATCATGCCATGATCCTCGCCTAGGTCTCCTCCAACGTCTCTCCACATCCCCACCACCACCATAACCGCCACCACCTCCACCTCCCGCCACCACATCTGCCATCGGCATTGCCGTTACCAACAGCACCTCCGCCTCCGCAGACCCTACGTGGCGAGCGCGGCGGTGAAAGTGGTCCGCATACCGCGGCTTCGAAAGTCCGCCTGCCCGCCCCCTCCCCCCCCAACCAGGCTGCCCCCGCGAGGCGACCGCGCCGCCGCGGCAGCGTCCAGCACAAATTGCGAGCCCCCGCCCCCGTCCCCCCGCCGCCTCCCCACGCGGACCCTTGCAGGGGGTCAAAGGACCCAGGCGTCCGGCCGGAGGCGGCTAGGCTGGCGCAACAGAGCGTGGGAGCCACGCGGTGTGCAGGCGGGGCGGGGCGGGGGCGGGGCGGGAAGGGCGGTGAAGGGGCATAAGGCTCCGTCCGCCCGGACGGCAGCAGGTGGTGTTCGGAGAAGCAGAACGGTTGAGACATGAAGCGATTAAGAGTGGCTTCGGGGGCAAAAAGGATAATAATGGCTTTGTAAGAAGCGTGATGATATTGGCTTGAAGGTCGAACGGTGCTGTTCGTGAGATTCGGTCACTGCCCGCCGCATTAGTCTTGGTGTTAAAGGGGATTGTTGATTATCCATGGATTATTTTCTGGGCATATGTGTATGTTGCCAGTATATCTGAATATTCAAGGAGATTTTCTCCGTCAAACAGCCTCTGGTGCACGCAGATGTTAGTTACTCAACGTCGTGTGTTAGAATTTCAGTGAAAGTGCAGAGACACACGATGTATGAAACTACGTACAAATTTGTAGACACCAACAATTTTACATTTAGATTTATTTTTAGCAAATATTCAGTACCGGTAATGTTTGTTGTTTCTCGATAGCGCTATTAATTTTCTTTTAAACAACATTCTGTATATTCTCTCAGACATATGGCATCATACATGCGAGACTCATCTTACAAGTCATTCAACTTTGAGTCTGAAAAGTTTTGACGCTGCGGTTATTACCTATCCAAGATTCTCTTACGAAAATGTTGGCAGCTGTGAGTTCCCGGATCTTTTGGGTAAGAGCACCTTCCGATGCCGATTAACCTCCGTGATCTGGCAAGAAAGTTGTCTTCTCACCGCGACGAGTATTTGCTGATTGCTAAAGCGTAATTGGCTGCAACTTGAGAAAATGTGTCATTGCATAAGAACCTGATCGTGAGTACTTGCGACACCGGAATCGTTCATGAAACGTCCGCTTGCTTAAATCGACGATTTCGTCTTGGAGATTTTTTTAACAAGGTTAAATTGAAGGTCTTCGGTCAGTGACACGATAAGCCACACCAGTCACAAGAAGTCTCCAGCTAATAGTAAATGTGATTATCTCTATTTTAGTGAAGGGCGTCTTGTCTTATTCCTTTTCCAAGTCCTTCGTAAATACGATAAAGATAGTGTATGTAGTAACAAGACACGCAATTCCGTTGTCACTTATCGTGATATTGATATTTACAAATTTCAACTGTTATTATATATTATGATATTTAAATTTTAATCGTTAATATATTATATTTACAAAAAATAGTTAAAATCGATATACTTGATATTTACAAATTTCAGGAGGCTTCCTATGGCTGTTGTGGCTTATTTTGTTATTTTCCATTCCCTTCAACTGTAGATGTATAAAAACGGGCAAAAATAAGAACTCTTGCCAGTGATATGACATTACGATGGTCTCGTTCATGGTAAATGGTAAATTTCATACTTGCTAATATACTGGATGTTTTTATGCTGAAAGGAACAAGGCGTCTTTTTACTGAAATTTTCCGGTTATTGTATTAGGCTGTGAGAAAGCAATTTTTTTCTGATTCAACTTGAGTAAAAATGTTATAAGTTTACGCTGTCCATTTAAAGCGAATTCTGCGAATTCTGTTTTTTCTGAAGTCATTTTGGTTTTTGCCTTCTTAATTCGAACTCCTTGTCAACAATACAATTATCAGGATCAATTTATTTCTACATTGATTCTTCGTTGTTGTTTGAAGTTCGTTAAAGCCGTTGAGACTGCAGAGTCCACACATTGTACTATTGTCTGATTTAAATGTAGAGACATGTAACAGATCATCAGCTGGGGCAATTATCCAATCAGAAGCTTCGTTATGACTTTAATTTTTAGTTATCATGCTTTCCATTGCATAAACGCATCATCTGTCACAAGTTACTATATTTAACTCGCACAAAAGTCGATAACCCAAACAAGCGGGAGGGATTTCTGTCATACCGCAAGAGTGAAGGGAGTTTCCTTTAGGGCGGGCGGGGCGGGGCGGGGCGGAGCGGGGCGGGGCGGGGCGGGGCGGGTGAGGGCGTGGCGAGGTGAACGAGGCCAAGGCCGCTGAGGATGTTCCGGAGTGCTGCCAGCCCTAGAGGTCGAGCTCTAACGAGTCCGCGCCCGCGCCCTGGCGCCCTCGGCCCGCCCCGCCCCGCCGCACCGCGCCGCGCCGGTGTGACCTCCGCGTTGCTCCGTCCATGCACTCCAAGTGGGTGCGCGTGTACCCTAAACATACTTTTTCTCGTACCAAATCAGGGTCGTTTATTGCAGTATTTAGAAATTTGATATTCAAATAAATGAAAATGTAAAGTTTTTGTGATATGATTTGTGAACTAAATAAAATTTTACTAGACTTGTGCTCATATTGGTACTCCATATTGTCAAAAGCTTTACCCTGAAAGATACTGAACTCGGAGTCAATAAATATATCTAATTTAAGTAGAAAGAGGATATTGACAAAAGAAAAAAATTACCTGAGTTCATGATAAGAATTTGTGATAATAATTTCATTACGTGCAGAGAAATTATTAACTATTGAGTAATCATTGTTATTCGAACGGGAAAATTAGATGCTTAGAAAGTTACGAGTATGCAATGAATGAGACTAAAGAATATCGTTCATAATAATCAATACTTTTCGAACTCGAAAAATACTAATTTTGAATTTTGACCTTCAGTTTCTACATTTGTATATTTATCATTAACAAAACTCATATGAAGCCTTTTAGAACCGCTTATTGCATAATCTGTCAATTATAACGTGAATGACACCAGTATTTCATCGGTCAGCGAAAATGTTAAACATATTTTAAATTTTATTCACAGAACTTCATTTTTCGAGATATAATTGTATTGCAGTTCACGAGCACATGTTATAAAAGGATAAAATGTAATAAAACAATGTCATACGGCTAGAAATATATTTCAGAACTTGAGCATGGAAACTAGTACGTACGAGTATCTTCACTCTTTATTGTTTGGAAAATGTGTTACTTTGTGTTACGTGTACGGTAAAACAGAATTTGCCGTACGCGCGCCGCAAAGACGTCTTGACATGTAAAACAACTGAGTATTGTGTTGTATGTGAACAAAGTATTTTTTCCTTCAATTCATACTAAAAAAATAAAATCCGCAACTCCCACGAAAGTGTGTTTGGCGTGTTCCTTTTCAAATACCGAACTCATATCTTTGTCTCGTCAGTCAACATGTCATTCGTGCGCAAAAAATTTACTTTCTAACTTCTTCTTTCTAAACTAATTCTCACTAAATAAGTATTACAAATAACGTCTAAATATTTATAATATAAACATTTAGAGAGCGGACTATTTCTGTTGTAAGCAAAATGTGCCAAACATATAAATGGCTGCGCTGCTGTGGCGTAAGAGAAGTGGCAATTCAAAAATGTTCATATTGCATGAGAAAAAAAAATTTAGGAGAGGTTTAGTAGTTTATTTTCCGGCAAAACACGATGTTTTATTCTTCTAAGTATCGTCTGTATTGCATATGATCAAATTGAAAGTTTTACTTGTAAAAATGTTGTAAACGTATTTCTCTATTTCATTAAAGAATTAGGTTTTTCTGATGGGGTACTGTGTTTCTTGCCGCAGAGGAAATGTATTTTTCTTTCGGCGTTACAATTAAATCTGGTATGTGGACAGTTAAATTCTTCCTCCCCGCGACCTAAGGTCCCCAATGGAAGCGCTGAACATGTTCATGTGTAGGCCTCGTGACAGCCGAGGGATAGTTCGTTGTGATCTCCTTAATGTCAAAGAGCTCATTGAAAAGCAGACTCCGTACACCGCTCTCATGACCGGGTTTGATGAAAATCGTTCATTCCTGCACTGCAATGTAAATAACTGCCACCCAACCAGCCAGAACTAATGTTGATGAAGATGAATCCTTCGAGCTCTTGTCAAGAATCAATCTAAAACGTCTAGTCACTAGATGGACATTCCGTTGTGACAGTGGCCTCTTTCACCGACTATCGCTGAATATTTTTCCCAGGGACGGAAAATATTATTTCCTTTTTCAGTCAAAAAGTCAAGCATTCACGGAGTGTCTGAAATATCTAGAGAAGAAGAGTGCGTCCTACCGATAATTTTGAGGGGAAAACGTTTTTTATCTTTTTCTTAAGAATACGAGGATGGTAAAAAGTAGGATTTTTGGCGGCTGATAATTTTAAAACTTCCTAATATCTATCAAACAAGTGTTCTTATGTACTTCTATGTAAAATGGAACCAGATAGTCAGAAGTATTATATAACGTGAAGGCACTAGAGAAGTATTGTTGTAGAAGCAATGCGGAAGTGACATGTACCTCTGGCATTCCCAGCCCGAATAGCATTCGCTCTCCCTGTTGCTGCCATCTCCTGGTCTCTGCCGGCAACGATGTTAGGTGTTACGTGTAGGCCACACTTCGCTCCATTCGCACAAGATTTTCCTTAAGTTCGCGTACCGGACAACTCGGTGTTTAACTGCGAATATTAAATGATAAGAGGTCACTTTCCAGCAAAATGAGCAATTTCATTCAGTTGCTCGTCTATAAAAGGCATGAGGCCATGATATCTAGACAGGGTAGTTTTCGTACTTGAAGGTTTTTGTCTGAGTTGTTATGAATTTGACATTTGAAGGGGCACCCCCACTGCAAAGCCGCACTCTCAAACGTAAATCTTCAATAATACGTAATGATACAACGAAATGCTTAAATTTCTATCAAGTGAAATTAGAAAAGTAATAGTTATGCCTGAGTCTAAGATTGTGTAGTTCACGATGGAGAAGAACGGTAACGTTTGAAATTTCATGTGACTAATTCGTGTATCCAAAGAAATCATTTTATTACTTGCTCCAGTTTAATTCTGATACAAACGAATGTGTATTTTTAGGAATTTTGAATTGTACGAATATGCAGATAGAAGTGAAAATAATGTGGTGATTGCTGTTATCTTTTCACCGTTATGTATATTCGTTTGCACATGAAAAATTTCTTGAACGAGAGTTCCTCTCTCCGAAAAAGGCCGATATGTTTTTTTTCTGGTTGCTGACTACATATGGCGAATGACGTCTGTTATCAATATTACTCCTTTTTCTCCTCCTCTCCGCATTGCTTCGCATCCGCTTCCGCCGCCTCGGCTTTTGTTTCCACGGCCGGTTCCCTTCCACTCGGGCGAGTGTTGGCTGCTGCGACCTTAGCGCCGTCACGCGCGCGCCCGCATTCCGCGCCGCGCGAGTCACCTGTTTCAAGTCCGCCCGCGGCCCGCGCCCAACGGTTCCCGCGCGTTGCCCCGCCCGCCTCCCCGCCACTCGCCACTCACGCCCCACTCCACTCGCCGGCTCCTCCGTTCGTCCTTCGCCCGTTTCCCGCCTCTTCCACGAGCCAGCGCAATTAACCTTTCGGAGGTTAAATGCATTCTGCAGATGGAGCGAGTATCCGTTTGAGCGCTGGTGGCGTTTTGATGCGCTTTTTTTTTTAAGGTCGCGTTTTAATTACAAGATCATGTAGCGACCACTGTGATAGTCTTACTTTGGGGCAACTGTACGGGAACACTACACGTAAGGACAACACGACCACAACACAAACACACCCATGCCCGAAGCGGGACTCGAACCCGCGATCCTTCTGTCCCAGATCGCCACGCCACTACTGGCTTAAGAATCTCGGCTATCTGGATCGGCTGATGCGTCTTTGGTCTCTGTATTTCACACATTTCACCGAAAGGACGAATGTCAGCGCGGACCACACCTGTCTTTTTATCGGACAATCGTCTGTAGTTTTACCTTTTATCGATAGCTCATAAAAATAATGCTGTATCTAAATTTTGTACAGTAAAAATTATGCTTATATTCAAGTAACATACTTATTCAAACTTAAAAATCATTGCAGGGAGCAATACTCATCTCATGCACACGGATGTCCCAAACCTCTGATTTTTAGGGATATTTAGCTATAACTAACCTAGCTTGAAATCTAATTAGTCAGTCGTGTAATTGATGAATTTTGTATAAAATGGATTAAACTTGTAGGAAGCGTTTCTTAATTAATTTTAAAGTCTGTATATTGAATAGCACATGAATTCGAAAGTAATTGTTTCGTGCCAGTTAAACGCAATTAGTCTCAATCGGCAGTATTTCGGCCAAAACTTGGGCCAAGTATTCAAAGCGTCTTTGTAGCCCACTTGATCATTCAGTCAACTGTGCCTATTGCTCTCTTTGCGTTATGTTTTTGAGTTGTCACCAGCTCGAGCGGTTCTGTGGTCGCATGCCGTATTTCGGTTCTCCCCAGAGACGTGAGATAATGAAGATGGGAGTCGAGGCAAGGCAAGTCAAGGGGCCCTGGCCGGAGCCAGCGCTTGACGCTTTCCAGCAGCGGTCGCGGCCCGGGCGGCGCGTTTTTCGGGGGCTTTCCACTGGCTCGCCAGGCTTTCTCGGGGGGCGGGGCAGCCGGCGCGGCGCGACGCGGCGGCCGGGACAAGAACGCGACCGCAGCGCCAGACGTGCCCGCGGACCCCACCCGAACCGCATCGCTTCGCTTCGCCTCGCCTCGTGCTCCTCCGAAGGCACCTGTGCGGCCCACAACCACGCCGCAAAAGTACACCGCAACGAACAAAAATTGCGAGATAGCTAAGAGACCCTTGGAGGGAGGGATGTGAAAAGCTGTTTTAGTACACTGGCGGAGATATCTCAGAATTACAGCTGCAGCAGCGTTGAACTAGAAGTCATTCGGGAGTTCAGGCCGTGGCGGATTTTTGACACTAGCTCCATAGCTAAGTCGAATTCAGTCTGTCTGGAGGAGAATTTTAGCGGCTAGCTGCTCTGATCGGTAGTTTTCCCTTTCTACGGTAGACGCCAGGCGAATGCCGGAGTAGTACCCAAACACACGGACCGCGCGATCGTTCCTTTCACATCGTTGTCTCCCCCTCTCCCCTTAAAAACACATACATACTTTCGTGCACTGTACGACCACACATGACGGGACACCAGTTGGAAGCATAGAGCTTGTTCCGGGTGAGACCGGGCCGTTAACAAAGATACCTGGCAAGCTGAAGTGTAGGTCGGCAGTGGTTCTAACGAAAGGGTAATACCGTCACCTACCGTGATGTAACATTCACTACACTTGTGGGAATAATGACCATATTAGTTGACACGCCCGGAAGCACTATTGAATCAATCTTGAGTAAAAATCTAAATATATTAAGCGGTGTCACATTTCTGATTGAAGCTGACTTCTACTAGTAATTATGTCATTATTACAATCATTTGCGTATGGTGTTACATTTTTTCTGCTTCATTTATTCTTTGTTAGTCTGAATCCATTTTAAAGAGATATTGCTCATAACTTATTTTTAAATATATTTTCGTCAGAAGTGCGTAAGTTTTTGTAAGAATGCGTAAGTGTTCAGTGTTCAGTTTGGTCGGGGATGGATCATTAATCATTTCATTAAGGACTGAAAAAATTGGTGGCCCTGATTTTTGTTTCCAGAAGTGTATTCAACGTGAACAAGAGTAAATTTGGAAAGAATTCTAGTTCCGCTTTTTATTCCAGTTCCGCCCTCTATGACCACATTTTTACGTGTAAATCATGAAATAGCAGATTATCCTCTTTTCTTCAATAGTCACCATTTAATTTTTGTTTCCAGAAGTGTATTCAACGTGAACAAGAGTAAATTTGGAAAGAATTCTAGTTCCGCTTTTTATTCCAGTTCCGCCCTCTATGACCACATTTTTACGTGTAAATCATGAAATAGCAGATTATCCTCTTTTCTTCAATAGTCACCATTTAACTGTGTTCACCTTCAAACATTATAGAAATAACGTGTCATGTTCCGTTACAAAATATTTCTCGAATAATTAGAATTTTAAATTGCCTATTTTCTACAAAGACGGAGTTTTCATAATAACTGCGTCATTCTGTTTTCTTTCTACCAAAAGAAAGAGGGACTAAAGCCTCTCCAAAAACGTATCGAGAATGTATCAAGAACTGTTGATATCTTACATGTAAATTACTGGCGCGGGTAGAAGTAAATTCTCAACTATATTACACGGCATCTCTCTTCACAATTGCAGTACAAACATCACTCTTCCCGTGCGCTGAGCTTAATGTCACAATGCTGTCAATTTTCTCGGTATACTGTGATACGAGCTTCTAATTGAAAATATTGCCATTTCTTCATATAAGCGGACACTCTCGTTTTCTTCATTTACATTCTCCAGGGCTAAATATTTACTGAATTACCAGCTCTTCTGGCGAAACGATCCTCTTTTGAAATCTATTTTTTAGAAGTCGCCTTGGAAGGGAAGTGCGATAAATAACAACGAACTTTTCCATGTTGGAATATACACTCACGAGCCTGCGCTCAAATCGGGATTACAATCTGTTTTCCAAAATCCACTTTTGCGGCATCAAACCTGGATGGAGCTGCGGATTTTTGAAGGCTAGACAATCCTCACTTAACGATTCCGATGTATAAAAGAACTTTAATTGAAATTAAATCATGCGAGAATTCTCTGCGTAATCAGAGCCCACAATCGCTCAGTCGCTGTCAATTTACGCACTTTATCGTGATACGAGCTAAGCTAAATGTTGCCATCTCATATTTTCAGTGAAGACTGTCTGGGTTTTTTCATTTACTTTCTCCAGTGCTGGATTCTTATTGAATTAGCCACTTTTCTGGCGAAACTGATCCACTTTTGAAATCTACTTTTTTAATAAGACGCGCTGGATGGAAAGTGTGAGGAATTTACCAGACGTAAAAATGAGCTATGATTTTTTTCCTTATTTATGGATTATTCTTATAGACAGTTGGCCACTCAATGTAAGTACAATGTCATTGTTCGGTAATTTTTGTAAAAGGATTAAAAACGAATATTTAACTTCTATTTTACTCCAGCACGTAGTAAATACAAACTTATTTGTTTGAGACGCATATTCGACCCTACACTACACGCCAACACTTGCGGTCGTCTCTGATCTGGGGTTAGTAGAACGGGAAGCCCTCCGCAACAACACATACATGAGAGACGGAGGACAAATAACCATGCCCATGGTGGGACTCTAATCCGCGTGCCTTCGGATCGAAGCGCTGAATCGATAAACGCTCTTAGCCACCTCAGCCATTCAGATTGGTTATTTATATACATACATACATATATACATACATATTGCCATATTCAAACCTATATAAGATAATAAATATGCGGGGGGGGCACAAGATACGAGAATAGATATAATCAAGAAGAAATATAAGAAAGTAAGCTTGTAAGAAAGAAAGAAATGTTAGTTTCAATAGTAATGCTAAAGAAATTCTCGGAACGTTTTAGTGCGATAATTTGGAAACATTTGTTTTTCTTAATTTGCGCGAATTAAATCATTTTTTCGAGGCCTGTATTATATTTTCTACTTGTGAAATGAATCTAAGGAAAATAGAATACCTTTTAGAATTTTTTAGTGCTGTTGGGGCTTGAGTCGTGATGGAAATTATGGTTTCCGTCACGGCTTGAGTTTGACTGTTTTCATCTGAAATACTTCGACAGCCGTTGTCTCGAACCTCGTTTTTCTCCCTGACGCATCATTCTCTGAGTGCCGTTTCTTTCCGTTAATGAACACGTCCGTTGCTCTATTTGCGTGGCTGCTTTGCACGTGTGTCTTTACCTACTCTCATTTGCAGGGTGTTGAAGCAGAAACAGAGAAGTCGTTCTTTCCTGTACGCTTATTTTTGTTGTAGACCTTGAGCGCGGTACTTTCAAGAATGTTACGTTATGTGCAACTGTAAAACGAGAGTTAATAACGTTATGCAGATGCTTACCACGCATTACTAGGGGAGGTTGTATTTATTTGAGGGAGCTCAGAGATATTACATATGTAAAAAATGTTGCTCTTATTTCTTCAGCAAGAGTCAATTAATGTAAATCAAACATTCTTGCAGATCAGAGGTTGCCAACCATTATGTGTCTTGCGCCAATTGTTTTCACGTAAGAATTCAAATATACCATACAACTCAAGCATCTTTTCTATCTTCTAATGACCATGATTGGGATGGAAAATATGGATAGAACCGCTTAGGAGAAGAAAATATAATTTTAAATTATCTCTCTCTCTCTCTGTCTCACACACCACACACACACACACATATGTACACACACACGCAAGCGCGCGCGCAAATTTATTTAATTTAATAATATAATTTCAATCTAATAAAAGCCCACATTTATTGGAGCCTCAATCTTCAGTAGAGGAAGTTGATCACTTGGTCGAGAGGGCGATCGCCGTCGCGAACCTTGCTGATCCGACAGCTGCCGGAGAGAGAAGATAACCATGAACTGTAGTTATTAGATACGATGAAGGGGAGAGAGCTCTGAGCGAGACGGAATATCGAAAGCGAGATCAGGCACTTACATTTGTCATTTTACTCATGAAAAATGTAATGCTTCACTTGTAATAGTCTAATGTGTCACAGTTTGACCACCCTGTTATATATTATAAAATCAGCGTAAGACTGCAATATATAAATAGAACCGTGAAGTTTAGCTAAATAACAATTACAAACTACAATCTTAAGATTCATTGCAAACTCTTTGTGGTGAATTAGCTAGCACATGATATTTCGTTGCTGCAGATACTATATTCAAATTATTAATTTTTCTTCATAAATTTCACGTATTACATCACTTTCTCTTGACCTCTAAAATAACAGAATACTGCATCGCAACTTTGAAAGGAAGTACTTTTCCTTCTGTAGTAATGAAAAATATTTATAAGTAATTTACCTTAATATTTAAATAACTTATTGTTGACATTTGCTGAATGGGAAATTTTGTTCTGACTTTATTTGAATAGTTTACTTTAGGTAAAACTTGCATAATTTTGTTACTGAAGCAGCTGTTCCCCAAGTAAATTGAAACCTTGTTGCAAGAATAGCTGAACATTAAATAAATGTAATGTGCACATGGCCTATACACTTTTTAAATTTTTTTTCGCAAATCATGTCGTCTGAAAAATCAATATAGTAACAGGTTTTTGAAACAGCATTATTTGTTTCCCTGCTCTCCGCTCATCTTGACGATAACTTTTATCACAACTAATGTTGTAAAATGAGACCTCACTACTTGTTACATTTGTTTCCTTTCAGAACGTTAGTAGTAAGTTCCTTCCAGTAACGAAAAACCCTAATTCGAGTTTATTTCGATTCGTTTCATTTTGCATTCTTGGATGTCAATACAGATTTATTGTACATTCTCAACTCATTAAAGCCTGTTTGAATTATTCTAATAAAAATTTGTGTTTTCCTTCTCTCCCTCTCGCCTCGAGTTAGAGCTGAAAATGATCAGGAAACATCGGCAGTTTGAATCTATTTGAGCACCATTATATATCTGGATACTGAAGCAAGAAAAACATGCGATATATTTCATTACGATTCCGGATCAAGTTGGCTTTCAGGATAATTGTGAGCGTGAGAAATAAACTAGCCAAGTAGCAGCCCTGAGTAGGATAACCATGTAGTTTTGTCCCAGAGCTTTTTACCAATCTTTGTTCATGAACAAAAAAGTAAAGTACCTTTTAAGATATTTTGTTATCTAGATATTCTACTTTGCAGTCCCACCAAGTCCTGACTACATTAATCAGCAGAAAATGATAGCGATCATGCTCGTGCTTGAAAATTGCTACTGACTATGGAGCGAAATATTACTGTGAAATAATCATGATAGATCTTGATAACCTCTCGTGATAATGCTTAAGCAATCAAAACCAATGACGTAAGTCTAAAATAATATTGCACGTGGTTCACACACAGACACAATAGTCATATGTCTAAAAGTGGATAGGAAAATGATTTCGTCCTATATTGCTCTTCGGAAATATTTTCTTCTTGCAAGTTATCTAAATGTATCACAAATTATTCCAATAAATTTTCTATTTTGAAACACAATTTGAAAAGTTAGTTAACTCTTTATAGCAGTACGATGTTACAATAAAATTACGATATTACGAATGAAGATAATACTATTAAATTAAAGAAGTAAAATTCGGAGAACTATCCATGAGATTAATATGCGCTGTTCGGAAGAATTCAATCAAGTCTTATGCATTTTTAAATCGTCTCGTAAAGTGCCAACAATATTAGCTTTGCTGAAACTATGAAACAATGATGAAACGCTGAAACAATGATTAAGATAATTATGATTTGATAAATTACTTACAAGTTTTAACAATTTTCTTTTACAATTATAGTTTGCAGCGTTCCTTGAGTATGGCCCTAACTGCAAGGAAACGCTGACGTCAACTCACAATAAAAGCAAATGCCTTTTAGGGGCGTGAACTTCTCGACCGCGAGTAGGAGGCTTGTTGACTTCGGTGGTTCGCCTAATAGAGGCATTCTCGCCTATGTGTGGCGAGTTGCGACACACTGTCCGTAACGAGCATACTTGTTTTTCTTTTTCCCGTGCGTCATTATGACTCTATTCAGCTTCATCCCGGGTAATGGCCGAAGCGTTCACAAGACGCTGGCTGGATGTCATGCAATGACGAATTTTCCAAGTAATAAAAACGAAGGCAAAACATATACTGATTGAACCTTAGTTTTTTCTTAACAAATTCTTTAACATTAGATTTCATGTAATACCTGGGTTCCTCCAAGAACTTCCTGTAATATCTGTATGAATGTGTTCCTCTTTCGACATTTTTACTTGGCACTATTTCCACATTTTATTTACTATTTTATAATTACTTTTTCGATGGGAGCGGCACGTTTGTTGTATGAGTTTCTAACATAATCAGGAAGAAATCTTCTCACTATGATTTTTATTAGTGTTGTCTTATATATCCCTACGTATCACAAATTCTTTAACATTAGAGTTATAGATTTTTATTAAAACACGTTTCCTGTTTTAATCGGTGGCTTTATAATTATGAGAAGTTAATTCAGTTTGATTAATCATTCTTAATCACGTTGCAACGCTTTATTATACAATGGGAATGTAAATCCGGGCACAAAAACCTTTATTTTTTAATACATACGGAAATATACTCGCGTTCCTCGAGTTTACTCGTAATTGGTGTTCTTTGCCCTAGGCAGCGTTGTGTAGTCCTACTCTTGTTCACCGTTATGAATTCGGAATTTTGGAGGAAACGTGAGAACGCAGGACATATTACGTTCACGACCTACTTCCCAACTGTATCACCACTCGTTTCTTGGAACATGTTACGTCGTCGCATCAGAATTGGTGACTTCTTGATCTTGTGATATCAACACGCACTGGCGTGATTGGTCGCGTATCTTTAATTACCACAAAGTTTCATGCTTCCCGTCCATTTTGCAGCATGCTAATTTTATATTCTTGTTGAGATATTTTATAATGTGAGTATTTACATTGTGGTCAAATTAAGTGCTTAATTGATGTGCAGTTGTAGATATCATACCCCAATAGCATGATCATTTCATTACACAACTCTTTATTCATTATTGAGTAGAAAATAGTTATCAAAAAGATCAGAGAGTTGAATTCTCGCAAACCAGAAAAATTGAACCTCTAAAACGAGGGATGTAGCGAGGAAAATCTCAGAGAGGATATTATATTTCTGGGCCCCTTTTCCGTTAAACTTTTTTTATTTCCTTATGACACCTTAATTTACTCAAAAATAAACCAACCAAACAAGGTAATGAAATTTTAACTTGAATTATGCAATTAAATATAAATTATTTTATGCTGATCCATTTACAAAGTTACCCAAGAGCTTTGGATAACATCTTTATCAAGTGTCAAACAGTTGCGAAAATTGTCAGGTTAAAAAGAAGGAAATCAAAGAGTGAACATATTTTCGAACCTGAAATGTTTTATTACGTTCGGCGACGGAGTCTCCTTTCAAAACGTTTAGGGGGACACAGCCCCCTGTGTGGATGCTTATGATGCTTTGGCTCCTGAAATGGAACTCAAGACTTTTAACCAAATACATATTCAAGCCAATTTAAAATATTATAAATTGAATTGTTATCCTATAATCAACTATTATCTTTTGTAACTTATACGAACAAAGAAGAAAAATCTTGAACAGAAGAAAACTGACGAAAAATGTTCATTGAGGATTTTTCTACGGTACGGTGCAAACACAATATAAGAAATATTATTATGTTGAACACCCTCCTGACGAGCATGAATGCTAAAAGACGATTTTTTTTTTAACTTTCGAGAGAACAATATTCTTGGGTACGATTCCACGTGTCTGCCTCCCCTCGGCTTCGCCTGAAGGCGGAAGTGAATCTGCGCGCGCCGTCTCCTGCTTCGCCGCCCGGCGCGCTGCAGGCGCTCGCTAGTCCGTGGAGCGCGTTCGCGCGTGCCAACAGCCACGCGGACTCCGGCGCCACTGCCTGCTCAGTCAGGCGGCCACTTGTAGTGCGATTTTTACATAGCTGCCCTGCAGGTTCCTATGGCCAATATGGAATATCGCGCGGCATTTCGCGTCTTTCTCGCTCGTGCCGCTAGATGGCGCATGATAGCAAACCCTGCTTGATACGATCGCGGTCATGCGATATCTAGCGGCACGACTGATAAAGACGCGACATACCGTGACATATTCCATCGTGAAGACGGGCCTTGAGGGGCAGTTATAAAAATCACACTACACAGTACTCCTTTCCCCTCCCACAGTCACCACCTCCGTTCATCGTAAATTCATTGCCTTGGTATCTTAAGCTATTTTTCGTATTCGCTGAAAATAAAACAAAGTGCTCTGAAAAGAAAACCATGGCAAGTCATTCGTTTTCTTTTGTGATATTCGTATTTATCGACATGCCTGGGAATAATAACCACACGACCACACGCCTCATTATTACCTCATTATGATGAGGTAATTCAATTTTTTAAAATATAAATTCACAGGAAGGTTGCTGGCAATAATAAATTCATCCCTGAACAAAGATTTTTTAACATTTATTTTTTTGACGCATCAACACGATAGTTATTAGCGACTATTTCAGTTACGTACATTCAACAACTTTAATGGTACATTACAGAACTTATGGAACATTACAAGTACTTTCCAAGTACAATAAAACAATTAATATTATAACCAAACATTAAAAATTGTAGAATATAATTGTTAAAATATTATATTACTAATTTTTGGAAACAGTGCAAACCAGAATTACTACTTACAATATTGCTTGTTGGGTAGAGAACTTACTGAAAAGTCACTGCATTGCGTAAGATATTGTTCGGTTGTTGTCTATTACCAGGGCGCAGAAAACTTGTCCATTGACCAACCCCTCTCAGCGACAGTATTTAGAACACGGGTATACGTTACCAACAATTTTTTCACTCCCGTATTATCCGCTAGGAATGGACACAAGAACGGTCTATCATTTAGTCCGCCTGACTGAGGGAATATGGGATCTGGTTAGGCAGGAAATTGTCGCAGGGTTTATTTTTACCGACCATTTTAATAGGGTTCTCTTACATGTTACAATCGTTACAAGACATTCGTTACTGACAATTTTCCGGACGTCGAAAATGCATCTAGTTTAATTTGAAGCCACGAAGACTGGTTTCGAAAGAAAGCGTGTAACTCCCACTGTAGGGCCTTCTCGTAAGTGAATATTACATCGTAGAAAAGTTGTACGTTCAGTCTATTTTTTTATTATTGTTGAATTAGACGCACTGTAGTGCTATTCATTCAGTAACTACCTAGCACAGAAAAAAAGTGTATGAAAATGAGACAGTATCCACTTTAATGAAGAGTTGACAGCTCTCACTGTTAGTTTAGCTCGTGCCTCGGTGAAGTGAGAAAACTAATCCTATTTGGCGGTGATCTGCCCCACTCGCTGTGTGGTCTCATTTCGCCCCTCAGACACCCGCTTCCGTTCTCCAAGTAGGCATGCGACATCGATGTCGATGCTTTCAATGTATCGAGGTATTTATAAAATAATTGATGTAATAAACATCGATGTTTTTATGGAGATGTTTTTTCAACGTCGATGTTTTTGTTGTCGATGTTCTTACGTGGCTGATATTTTATTTTTGAATGAAAAACGATCCATCATACTACAACCCTGTAATCATTATCAGATGTCCATAAATTAAACATTCTTTCAGGCCAAAATGACTAAGAGTGAAAAATAATTCAAATAAAATTTTCGTCGATAACTGAATTTTTTTTAATTATCCAATCAGATACACAAAAGTTTTATTGTCAAATACCCTGATCATTTTTTACTGTTTTGTCAATTAAATCTCAGTTAAAAACAAGCAAATGCGTCCACCATCAAATCCCCCCCTCCAGCATTAACAGAAATGGTTACTAATGAAATTATAAAAACATCGATGTTTTATTAATATCGATGCTGTAATTTTCAACATCAATATTTAGAAATATCGATGTTTTGTTGGTGATATCGCATCCCTATGTCCAAGTAACCAAAGAGAAGTGGCGCTGTGCGCGTTTCGACCGTTGGCGCATACGCCATGCCAGCGCACATGCAGACCCTCTCCACGCACACGATGTGCCACTGCATGCCAAGACGCCCTCTCGCCGCGCACACTGCCGCCGCGGCGCCGCTCTTCGGGCACTTCAAACACCTCTCCGGCCCACCGCCCGGCAAGCTACAGTATCCACCCTCCCCCCTCCCCCACCTCACCACCACCCCGCTGCACGACCCGCCGCGCCGCTCCTCTCCAAGCCGTGTTTGCTTTCTCTCCAACGGAGCCCGTACAATTACAGGCAGTTTGTACGCCGTGAGGTATTCATGACATTGTGTCAATCAAAGATTTCGAGCTTTCTCACGTGTTAAACGACTCAGACAAAGTCTGGCCATTTCCCATTTAATCTAGTTTTCGTTTGTGGGACTTGCCGCTAAGTGAAGGGTTCTGCGGGATATTAGCATCTGAATGGGCGGAGGCTGAAATGGGCTTATCGTGCGAGTTCCTACGTTCCCTCGAGTTTCTCCGCCATTTCATCGTGCTGGGGAGTTCCCTGCTGATTCATCCTGCCTCTTGCATCAATGGCACTCCGGCTGCTTCTCGGCGCTTGGAGACGCGAGTTGCAGAAAGCAGTTAGCGCCCTTCTCGTCCGACATTCATTTGTTGACCCATATGAGAACCTCTCGCTCAAAATTCTGGTGTTTCCTGAGTGCTGTATAATTCAGTGGCCTTAAACCAAGAGTTTCCCAAGGTTGCCAAGGCCTGTGACCGGAAACGCCGAAGTCGCGTGAGAACGTAAGAGTTATAAAATGGCCCAGCAATTCTGCTCCTACAAGCCTTATCTTATCGCCCTATGGAACGGAAAAGGCGTATTTTGACTCGGCTAAGAGTAGAACAATAGGAAAAGGAAGAAGCCCTTTAACAAATGTATTTATCGTATGAATCGTTTAGAGTACTTTCCAACTTTCTGTTTCGTAGCGTACCCTAATTATCCGAAGGTAATATTAAGACTTGCAACTGAAGAGCATTTTGTTTAAATAAATAATACATTTTTAATAATATTAGCAAGCTTAAAATTTCGTTAAAGATTTTATATTTATTTGGAGAACGCTGTTGCCAGTGAACTTTTTACTAGCAATGATTTTCGATGTTTTCGTTGCCAGAGTATTTAAACCTTACCGTACTATTTCGACTTGCATGTGTTATTAAGTATTTCCGGGGAGTTATATGGATATGCCATTAACTTAACTAACCAACAGGAGGTTACTTGATAGTACATCCATGTACGAGTATATTTTATTTGCCCTGGTAAACTCAAGTTGTTAGCAATCTAGTTCAGTTTTGTTTCCTTCGAGAAACAACTTACAACATATCAAATCGTTATATTGTGATTATGTATAATAAGCAACTACTGCCCAATTTAGTTACTCTGCACAATAATAAGTTTAGCAGCTTTGGTCCCCAGGATTAGACTGCCATGCCACTTTCGATGGAGTGGAAATAGTTCAATTTAGGAAGTGGATAAGTTTACATATTTTAATTTTTGCATCCAAATGTAATTAGGATTGATATTTCGCACCTACAAAAACATTTGAATCACAATGTGCTCATGCAAAATACTTTTCAAAGCCTTTTGAGATTGGTTTCCGCGCTGATAGGCCATATGGAAGATGTGTTCCTTTCTTCCGACAATTAGTTATTCAACATTCATTGTGTATGGATACTCAGTTTCGGATCTTCGTCGTAAAATATATGAAATTATGAAGAGCATAATATGATTATTTTCCAATGAATATATTGTGTTACTATTGCTGATATTACTTATTATCTCGACAATAGTTCCTTTTGCTTTTGGTTCATTATTTGATTGAGAGAAATACATCTTCTTCTTCTTCTCTAGCTCTACAGCCCTTTGTGGGCCTCGGCTTCACGCACAACAGCATTCCAGTCTTTTCGGTCTTCTGCCATCTTTTTCCAATTCTTTAATTTTCATGATGTTTAGATCTTTTAATACATATCTTTCCATCTTTTTTTTGGACGCCCTCTCCTCTGTTTGGAGAAGAGACCACCTTCTAATATCTTTCTGGGCATTCTTGATTTTTCCATCCTTTCAATATGTCCCAACCATCTGATCCTTTGCGATTTGATAAATCGGATAATATCTTTTCTCTTCCAATATTAAATTGATCTCATTATTTGCGTCTATATCTCCATATCTCTTGATCTTTGATAGGTCCATATATTTTCCGTATTATTTTACGTTCAATCGCCTTAACTCATTTGTATCATTTGCTGTTAACGTCCAAGCCTCTGCCCCATATGTTACCACAGGACGTATTAAGGTTTTATATATTTTCATTTTCGTGTTACGTCTTATTAATTTATTTCTTAGTATTTGCATATTTATATAATATGCTTTATTCCCTGCCTTTATTCGTTCTTTGATGCTCTCCCTCATATCATTCTGATTACTAATAAGTAATAAGGTTCCTAAATACTTGAAGTTGGTAACTCCTTCAAAGGTTTTATTCAATATTTTAATATTTTGGGGGCTCCTTCTTGTCTCTGATGTGGAAAGTACCATATACTTTGTTTCTTTCTCATTTACTATTAGGCCTATTGTTTCTGCTTTTCTTTCCATTTCTTCGTAGCATGTTATTAAACTTCTTTTATTTTCTAGCTATTATGCAAATATCATCTGCATAAGCACATATTTGTACTGATTTATAAAATATCGTACTGTTAATGTGTTTAAATTATTTATTATACTATGTAGTGCTATAATAAGAGAGTAGCTGATAAACTGTCTCCTTGCTTTACTCCTGTCTCTATTGTAATAGGTTTGCTCTTTTTGTTACCACATTTAATTACTGCTTTTGTATTTTTCATTGTCATCTTAATCAGATTTATCAATTTTTCTGGTATTCCCTATGTCATAGAGTGTTTCATAAAGGATCTTCCTATTTATACAATCAAATGCTTGTTTATAATCAACAAATAATAGGTGAATATCTATATCATGTTGCTGAAATTTTCAAATAATTTGTCTTACTACAAATATTTGATCCATTGTACCTTTATAAGGACGAAATCCACATTGGTATTCACCAATAATTTTCTCAGAATACTTTGAAGTCTCTGATTTATTATTCCTGATAATACTTTGTAACAACATTCAGTAGAGTAATTCCCCTATAATTTTCACAAGCCAATCTATCTCCTTTCTTGAATATTGGACATATCATTCCACTTTCCCATTTCTCTGGCATCTTTTTCTTCATCCCATATTTTGCCTATTAATCTACATATAGCCTTTTCAAAATAATACCTCCATTTTAATTAATTCCCCTTGTATTTGATCTTCGCCAGGTGCCTTATTGTTTTTTATTCTTTGTATCATTTGCGCCACTTCCTTTTGTTCAGGTTTATTTTCTTCACTTCTTATTTCTCTTGTTCCAATTTTACCTTTCGCTATATCTACATAGTTTATTTTCTTGTTTAGCAGATCTTCAAAATTCGGTGCCCATCTATCTATACTTCTTTTTCATTACTAAGTATATTTCCATTCTCATCTTTGCATCTTCTGTCCTTTATTGAAAGCCTTTTCTCATATTATTCATGGCAGCATAGAATTTTCTAATCTCACTTCCTTGATTTAGCTCTTCTATTTCTTGGAATTGTTTTCTTAGCATATTTTTCTTTTTCGTCTTGCATATGATATTAGCCTTCCTTCTTGCGTTCTTATATTCTTCTTTATTATTTCTTGTAAGTCTCTGCAACATCATCTTCCGGGTTTCATTTTAATTTCTATAGCCTTTCTGCAATTTTCATCAAACCAGTTGTTCCTCGTCCATCTTTTCTCTTTTAATTGGTTATTTGCAGCTGTTTTTATTATCTCTTCTATTCTTCTCCATTCCTCCTCTATATCATATTTTTCGGTTTGTTGCTCCAGATGTTCCTTTATCTCTTGTTGATACCTCCACCTTACCTCTTCTTTCTGAAATTCGTTTATTTCCAATTGTTTTGTAATAATCCTTTTCCTGGTCTTTAATTTTCAATAGTTTTTCTCTTACTACTGCTTTCACTAGGTAATGATCAGAGTCACAATTTGGGCTTCTATAACTTCGAACATCAATAATGGATGATGAATATCTTCCATTGACTAGTACATTGTCAATTTGATTAACTGTTTCTGTGTCTGGCGATCTCCACGTTCCCAATGTATTCTTTTATGTGGGAAACATGTGCTTTAATTTCATGTTATTTCTTATTGCAAATTGCCCTAGCATATTGCCATTTTCGTTACTCACTTCATGTAATGTGTGCTTGCCTGCATAATCTTTCATAATATCTTCTTTCCCTATCTTAGCATTGAAATCGCCTAAAACAATGATCATGTCATACTTTGGTACTTGGTTACATATCTGTTCAAGTTCTTCATAAAATTATCTCTTTGTCTTCTTCATCTTATCTTCAGATGGCGCATACACTGTTATCATTGTAATATTTCTATATCTTCCCTTCAAGCGTATCCTAGCAAAACGTTCACTGATCATATCATATTCCAATATACTCTTTCTGAGAGAAATACATAGAATACATAAAGGAACAGAGCGCTTTAGTGAGGTCAGTCCCAAATTCACCAAGAACACCACCAAACACGTCCGTTCCTTCCGTTGGACGGGACCTCCCAACCCCTGCGTCAACGAACCCCAACGCCTGTCTGGGTGCGTGCGTTGTCCCCCTGCGTAACACGTCCGCGGGCGGGCCGGAGGCGCCGGCGGCGGCGGCGGCGGGGGCGCCGCATGTCCACGCGCTGCGCTTGGCCGGGACCGCGCCGCGCCGCGCCGTGGGCACTTCCGGTGGGCGCCGTGCGCCCGCGCGTCACGCCCCGCGCTTCCGGCAGCGCGTGCGGCGGCGGCGTCTTCACGGCTGCAGGTGCCGAGGCGCGCGCCCGCCTGTGACGGTCGTCTCCCTCGACGCCGACCCCTTTTAACGCCGCACAGTGCGCCCAATGACACCTACAACATGCTCTTCTTCGTTTCCTGCTGTAGCTTTTCCACTCTCCGAAATGTGTTTTAAAACTTCGAAATTATACGTGAGTGGGGGGGGGGGAGAAATCATGATATTAACATTGACCTGTCGAACATTTGTCAAGGGCTGTGTTAAAACTATTATTTTCGTGATTGAAGTAGCCCAAATGTCACCATTGCAAATAGAATGAAGAACATTCAAAATAACTTTATTTTTGTAAGGGTTATTTTTGAGCCTGCGTGACAAAAAAAATTACCACTAAAGTTGACGAGATTATGTTTACTACTTCACCAATTTTTTTAAACGCCCTGGTTTTTTATACAATTGACAATTTTTTTCATGAAAATGCCAACTTTTGTTTACGATTTAGTGTCATTAAACCTGGACAATAGATCTTTTGCAAAAATATCCCAAGTAGGGTCGAATCTTCAAAAGAAATAATTGTTATAAAAAATACTGATGTCTGTTTTAAGGTCAGAAAAAAATTGCTAATAAAATAAACAAGATAAACAGACATTAATCATTCATTAAATAACAATTGATATATTAAATGTCTTTTATTAAAATGAAATAGTAAAAGCTATTTTTTAAGGTGTATCATAGGCGACATGATGATCAACCTCATGAATCTCGTCTCCTACGATGCAGCCACTGCTTTTCATGCAAGAGATGGATTTTCGTTCTCCCTCATTTGTGACCCCTGTTGGGCCCAGTGTGCGCCGCCGCCGCCGCCGATCCACGCGCGGCGCTTTCTCGGCGCGGCGCTCATCATTGTGCTCGATGTGTGTGCTCTGCGATGCGTCCGTGGCATCAATATTTGGAGAGCAAACGTTTAGAGAATGAAACAAAAGGAAAAGTCCGGAAGCGCTGTCGAGGCTCTGATTGAAAAGGAACCAGGAAAATCGCGGCGCGCGCTCCACGAATTGCTCACTGATTTTTTTGCCTGATGTGCCTCGCGAGAAGAAGGCCTGGATTTTTGGAAATTCTTAGAAGGGATGTGAAAGTTATGACACACTTGTTGAGGAAAAACAGTGAACGCGCGGAAAATGAATCCCGGTGAAGGTGGTGTGAGTACTCGGTTGTGGAAGGGTTGAAAAATGTTGTCAACATATCGCCAGATTTGTAACGTTTTGACTGGCTTTGAAGTTAAGATTCATTTAGGAATTATGAAATTAAACTATATGATGAAAAAATTGATAACTGATGATATGCTATTAGTAGAATTAATTGAATGCAATCAAAAGGCGAACACTATCTTTGCTATCAGTTCTTTTAGAACATAACAGTGAAGTCCTCCAAAGAGCAAAGAACAGTGAAGTCCTCCAAAGAGTCCTCCGCCTGTTTGCGTCTTCGACCATTTCCTGTATTGATTGTGTGTGTGTATGTTTGTGCACGTTTATGTAGGTGTGTGATGAACAAGCATATGATTGTCGTATAAATGTCTGTTTTACATAATGTTTTATTATCTGTTTTACCTAATTATATAATCAATGAGTAAATGAAGATGTTAATTATTTACTGTTTCCCCAGCTGAAAAAATGTATTGTTTTGACGACCATTATTTTAACCTTGCATAATAGGAATGTAAAACACGTACTGAATTACAATACTTATTAGTAAAATAATCATTTCAATCTGTAGAACACTACTTGTCCTTCGGAGAAAAGAGTGGAATACAGTATGTACACAACTGCACATATTATCCAGGTGCGCGTAATGAATTGCATGGAATCAATAATGCAATTTCCGTTTTTTCTGTTAATTTTTAGAACACTAGCAAAATACTTAGCGGTGCCCGGGCTTTCTTCTGCTTGGGAAAGAGGGAAAAATCAATTTCATAATAACGCGGTCTTCAAGATAATTATTTTTAATGTAACTGGTTCAAATTTTTTAACAAAAGACTATAATTTTATTTTATTTTGCAGCACATTGCTACTAGATTAAACATTTTTATCTTACGAACTCCTACGAATCTCCAGTAATTCTATTCAGCCAGTTATGTTGCACCGCTATTGACTTGTGCGGAATATATTCGGAACCAATCTGCTCTAAGCCGAAAAATAGTGATAGTGATGCATCTACCAATATATTATTTAAATTATTTATTCTCGGCATTTGTATTGTATTAATCTTAACCAAATTTTGCGAGAACACTACGACAATCCTGATGACGAGACTGCAAACATTTCTCATCTATTCATCTCTGCATTTGTGTGGTATCGATATAGGTTACATGTCGTTGAATTAATTTTATTGCACTGAGAGAAATGTAGTAGCATGTACAAAAATGTTTAGTAAGCGACCGTATAGTAAATACAATTATTCGTGTAGTAAGATTCACTAACATGATTTAGTTTCGTTTAATAAATCTGACAATTCATAATCGTAAGTGAATGTCAAAGAATTGTCAGTGGTACTATACTTGTTTCGTTTCTCTCCATGTAGTATAGATTAAGACCGAGCCCTCCAAAGATCATGCATACATCCTCTACCCTGTTCCACCGTGTGGTACGTGCGCAAATCAGAGCGCGCGCGAGTGTGTGTGTGTGTCTAAGCGTTGCGCTTTTGTGGTGTTGCAGGTAGCCCGTGGGAGGTGCAGGTGATGTCGGACGGGGGCTCAGGGGCGGTGGCCGCGGCGCCGAGCGGCGGCGCGGCGGCGACCGGGTCGCCGGGGGTCGCGGCCGCGGCGGCTGCGGCCGCTGCTGCTGCTGCGGCGGCGGCGGCTGCGGCGGCGGCGGCGGGCGGCGCGGGGGCAGGCGGGCGGCTGGCCGTGCGCGGCGACGCCGTGCGCCTCGTCGCCGCCAACAGCGCCGCCACCTTCGAGCTGAGCGCGCCCGGCGCCCGCCGCCAGGACGTCGACGTGCACGTCATCAGTGAGTATGCCAGCCCACGTCTTGCCCCGTCTCAGCCTTCACTGAAAGGCAATTTGCCCAAGGTGGCGCAAAAGGATTTTTTTTCCTGTGGGGGGCGGGGGGATGTCGAGGTCTAAGAGGGGTTTCGACTTTGTTTTCTAATAAAGATTTACTGAATTAAACATATTTAAATGTAATATGTAAAAATAAAATATAATATGTGTAAAGTCTTCAGTTGAAATATTGTATGGCTTTTGTTATTATAGAAAAAGAGCAAAATTTATATTTGTGAATATAATATATTTCGAAGGCGGGGGCTCAATCTCCTAAGTCCCCCTCCTACTCCCTAGGTGCTTCTCCCCCTCCTCCCACTGTTCCTTTGCATCATTCCAGTTTTTAATATTTCTCTGGGTTAAAATTGAAAGACATCAATACCTGTTTTCTCTTAACTACTATCATCTGCCGTCCAGATTTGTATTCTCAAGTGTCTCTTTTCCTGTCGGTTTCTACCTGATGTTTTATTTATTTTTATCGTGATTGAAATGGTATCTCACTATTTCTATTCTGAATTTTCTACTCTCAACTTCTTTACTCCCTTCTGTTCCATTTCTTGAACATTTCACTTGTGGAATCATTATTCTGCTGTTGCTATTATTCTTCCTTCATTTCTTTCCGTAGTAGATGTTCAGTCTTGAACATTTCGCTCAACAACGTTTTTCGGTGACATCAAATAATACAAATATGCTTCTGTCGTTTGTAGATTGTAAATTATATATGCATTCAAATATTTTTTCCAATAATTTCAACTTTCCAAATTCCTTTCTTCGTCTCGAGCATTTCCTGTTGAAGCAACAATTCCTGGTGTGGTGTTTGGTCAATGGTCCAAGTCACCGCCGCATGAACAAACTAGTTTCACATCCTCTTCGGAACTGCTGTCGGATTGTAGTTCCGGAGTAGAGGCAACCTGCAGAAGCAGCGGCAGCAACTCCGGATATGACGTGGCGCTTTTCCTCCTGACAATTGACTTCTAGACCTGGCTTCTGAATTTTTGCACAGTGTAATATTACTCGAATTAATAAAAACAATCGAATTATAGAAGCAACTTCCTATGATTTTGTCTTTTCACTCTTTTTATAGACACCTTCTGTCTTCCTTCTCCCCTCTCCTTTTCAATCCTTCTACTTCCCCTTTGTCCCTAGCCTTCTCTTTTCCCTCTTGTCATGTTATTGTCCCTATGATGAAAAGTCTCGTTTGATCTTTCCCACTCATTAGTTGTGGACGTTCAAATAATTGACTGGAATGAAGCAGATATCACGATAAATGAATAGCCCTCTTTTTTTCCTTCTCGTGTTGTCCCTATGACGAAAAGATTCGTTTGATCTTGCCCTCCAATTAGTCGTGACTTTCAAATAATTGACTCAATGAAACTGATATCACGATAAAATCTCACAATATTATACCCACCTCTCTTTTAAGTATTATCTTGCCTCGTTCGATTATTGTTTCGAAAACACCTCTACCTGATTTGTTTCTCTTTTTCCGTGCCGCTCAAAATGACTTCTATGTATCTTTAAGAAGTATACCAGAAGTACTTTTGTTGACTAAAATAAAACCTCTTGTCGTACACAAGACAGCCAACATGTACCTAGTTTACCAACCTAGCTTGTTGCGCTCTTTTTGTCCACACGCTACTCAAGTGGGCAGTTGTGCGTTTTATGTCCCAAAACACGCGGTCGCTCGTTGCAAACAACCGTGCTCGTGTGGTTTGCTGCGTCAACGAGATTACCATTTCGGACGATCCCGCGGGTTTATTTCGACTACAATTTGCGTTCGGGTCTGCCGTAACGACCCTTTCAAAGGCCGTCGCGTGACCTTCAGCGCACACAATATGGGCCACGCGTGTCAATACGCGGCCGGAGAACAATGCTCGAAGCGGAGCAGCGGGCACGCCGTGCTCCCCGCCAGCAACCCGCGCGCGTCCCGACGGATGCCCACGTTTCCGGGTACACGAGGCTGGTTCCCTCCATCGTTTGGAGCGTACACGTTACCATTACACTGGGTCCCTCCATCCTATGGAGTGTATCTTCGTACATTATGTTGTGTTGCTCCATCCTTTGGGGTGTACCCGCGTACATTACGCTGATTCCCTCCATCCTATGGAATTTATCCGCGTAAATTGTGCTGGGTCCTTCCATTCTATGGAGTGTATCCGCGTACATTGCGCTGGATTCTTCCATCCTAAACTACATACATTCCATACCTCATGACCCTTTTTAGCATGCAAACTGTTTTCGGTGTCTTGTATTTTCAAGAAAGCCTCATAGGCCCTTTCCGAATCCCACGAATGCTTTTAAATATTATTTTTGTTTTCTGTTTAACCCTTTTAAAAAGTGGGCATATTAATATAATGGTGAATATATTCAAACATCTTAGCGAAATTTAATTTATCATCTTTAAAATATAATCCACAGTTTAAGAAATTGATACATTTTTCTCCTTATTCGGGGTCCCCCTAAATTTTCTGTTGTCTCTGTGGTAGTTATTGCCATGTCTCTGGAGCGCGTTATCTACTATACTACATATCTTTGCGAATCGTGTAACGTTTAGTGCCCACATACGTTATGGACTAGCTGAGAGAAGGAATGCTACACTACATGCCTGAATTTCTTCTATCTTACTATTTTCCTGATTTGTTTGCAATTAAATCGTGTCCAACTCATTTGGCATTCTTGCTGAATGAGTCACCTTCCTTGCTTATCGCCTCCTGTATTCTCAACTTTTGTCTAGCCCCCAGTATTTTAAGTACCCATTCCCTTTCTTTTCCTTTCTGCAATGCTCTGAGAGATAAAGGAAACCATTTTCTGAAAGTTTTCCATTCAAAGACGCCAACATTCACTTTCAAGTAAAGTAGTGTCTATCATAAATCATCACTATACTTAGTTTAAGAGTTAGGTAATGAATTTTGTTTTAATTTTTATTTTTCCTATATGGTTATGTAATATACATGACATATTTACATTGACAATTAATGCATGAGTGATTTAGTAAACATTACGTATTATGAAAAAAATATTTTTGAGGAGCTATTTTCGTATTGATAAGAGTGAACATCACGAATAGCTTTCTTACTTGCTAGAAAATAAAAAAAAACTAGTGATGTAATGGCGGACGTTTCATAAATGAGGAATTCATAGAATTTCAGAAAAAATAGCTTGTTATTCTCCCTTCAGGAGAAGGGGTTTCTGCTTCTATTTACATTTTCGTCTGTAACCTTGTATTCATGGACGCTGGCAGTGATCATGTAAATAAGTAAACAAGATATATTTTGAAAAATCGTATTTATCTTCGTGAGTTTTTGTGAGATCGAAAGGGAAAGGAATATTTTTTTAAAGTTTATATTGCTTTTTTTAAACTTTTATTGCACTACAACAAACTATTTCCATTTTAAAACGTATTTTTCTTAGAAAGAAATTACTTACTAATACAAGCCGCAGTGGGATCCAAAATGGAAAGTGAAATGATGTGAGCATGGATTGTGAAATGATTTAAGCACGGAGATTACTGAAAAATTAGTATGCTTTTAGGAGCGAATTAAAAGGAATTGCACGTGAATCATTAACAACGATATGTTAAACCCATTCCATTTAATTTTTGTAAACTGGTTCAGAGTTTTCCGACTGTATCGCCGTGTGTGATTGTCTCGTTTATCGACAATCTGTCGATTACTCCCATCTACCCGGCATCTGAATTTTCCTCCACTTTCAAGCCAAAGATAATCCTTGTTTATGTGCTCCCAATCTGGCCGTATCTCCCGATTGTTGTGGTGTCAACAGAAGCAGCTAGTGGCTGGACGGGGGTGTGGGACGTGGGGCGGCGTTGGGGGGGCTCCCTTATCTGTGTGGCCGGCCTCCGCGCAGGGGGAGGGGGAGGGGATGCCGCAAGGGGCTGCGGAGTCTTCGAGTCGCTGCGCGCAGACGGACGCCAGACTGCCCGGGGCTTGTTCCGTGCTGTTGCTCGCGCGTTCTTTTTCCGCCTACCTTCCTCCAAATCGTTTCGATTTCAGACTTGCATTCCTTTCCGTATCAAGTAGTTAGTATAACGTTCCCCTCACGGTTCGTAAACTTATCTTTTTTGATTATCCTAACCTCGCCTTGACGCTACGTCACTCGAGCTGTCATTTGTCGAGGCCTTGTTTTGGTTTTTCACCGCAATGTGATGTTCATTTCTTTCATGTCTCTTTTTTTTATTTCCAAAGCTTTCCTTTTCCCCGCGTATTTATATTTTTACGTTTCATCACTCCAATTGTGCACGCCATTGACGCAGTCATTTGAACCGGTTCCGTTCTTTTTCTTGCGTTCCCGCGGGATTTGCCCGCCTCCGCCGCACCGCCATGATTTTCTTGCTGCCGTTTGTTCTACCGCTGCTGCCGCCCCTGGCGCTGTCCTTCTTCCTGCTGCCGCTGCCGGTGATTCTGATGGTGCCGCTGTGCATGCTGCTGTTCGTGCCCGTCGCCTTGCCGTTCACGCCGCTCTTTTTCCCCGTCTTCTTTCCCTTCGCGCTGCTGCTGCTGTTTCCGCTGCTGCCTGTCGTGCTCATTGTGCCCATCATGATTCTCGTTCGAATCATGTTCTCTGCGACTCCTCGTTCGTAACAGTTCTCACCCGTGCGTGCGTATGTGTATGTTTGAATGTGTGTGAGTGTGTGTGTGTGTTTCCGTGCGTGAGTGTGTGTTTTATTAGGTGAATTTATGTACATAATGACTTTGTTCAGCAATTGTCTCTCGTGACTCACGTTTTAATTATTACCTAATACATTTTACTTCTACAACACTTAAAACACCACGATCTCTTTATTTTTTCACTCGACTTCGCATTTGGGAACGTCTTTTACAAAAATTAATACGTAATTCCAAGTTTTGTATGTCTTCCTTTTTCCATTACATTGAATATTTGAGGCACATCCTTTTTGACTTGGACCACGCCAGTTCTCCTCGCAAGCCATGGCCGCTGCAGTTCCTCCCAGAGCTGCATTCGGCTCGTGGCCGCCCCGCCCGCCCCGTCCCCACCCGCGCCGCCCGCCGCGCAGTGCGTCACTTGCCCGCCCGCCGCCCGCAGGCCCCTCGCGGCGGCCCGTGACGGCGCGCGTGGCCGAGGACAAGCCCGGCGAGTTCCGCGTCACCTTCACCCCGGCCGAGGTGGGCGCGCACCTCGTGGAGGTGGCGGTGGCCGGGCGCAAGCTGCCGGCCGGCCCGCTCGTCGCCAAGGTGTACAACGCCGCCCTCATCCGCGTCACCGACGTCGCCTCGGGCGTCGTCGGCCAGCCCTGCCAGTTCAGAGGTGAGTCGGTCTTTGACGCCATGGGCGTCACCGCCGGGGTAGCGGGGTAGATGGGGTATATTGGGACTGCTCTCTACCTTACTGTAACGTCAATAATTTGGTGCTGCTGACGGCCATGGTCAATCGTTGTGAATTGTATGACGAATCGTCTCGGAAATAAATTAAGTAATGAAGGAACGACTTAAGTGTGGCTTTTCTTTGGTTACTACATTAAGATCGCATTCTATTAAAAACGGGAATAAGCAATTTCTCCATTGATGTTGAATGTTGAGAGCCTTAATCTATTGTGACCATGGCCTACACAGGTTAATGTCTTGCTTGAGTAATTTATTTATTTAAATAAGTAAGTTACTTTTAAAATTAGTCAAAGTAGTTCAATACGTTTTAATTACATACCGTTATAGTATATCATTTTAATTTTGATTACATTATTCATTATTGCAACAGTGTTAAGGGGACCCATGGTTTGGTTAGGGGCCGTCCTTAAATTACGTAACGCAAATTTTGAGTATTTTCAATACCCCCTCCCCCCTTGTAACGCACTTCCCTATCTGTATGTAAGGCAATGTACGCTGCCTCAGACCCCCCCTCCCTCCCCCTTTAGCGTTACAGTCATTTATGTATGACCCCTTTTGCGTAGGGCCCCTCGAGATATTATTTCGGCTCTGACACTGGCATTAGTAAAAACTGCACTTATTATGTTACTGTCTCGTAGAATATGAATACATAAAATCAATTTGTGAAAACTATACAATTATTCACGAATTCCCTATTGCTAAATAAATGGAACGTCACGGAAATAATAGGGTGTAAAAGATGATAACCCTCAAAATAGTACTTAAGTAAATAATTTTGACTCCTGTCATCTACTATCGATGCAGTGCGGTACTGAAAGAGTTCTGTTTGTGATTCATAGATCGCCCCCGGCTGATATCATTTTTACGTAACTGCTTAAACCAAACACGTTCATGGATTACGCACACGAGTTTCGAATGTCCAGTAGCTTGTATTGCGAAAAGGTTTCGGTGCGGGTTGTCATATTTAACTCCCGAATCCCCTCCAATAAAGAGTAAAGCGGAAAGAGCGCAAAGGCCAGGCGAAGCGTTCGATTGCGCTGACGTGCGCGCGCGCAGCGCGTGCGTGTGACAGTGGACGCGAGCCAGGCGGGCGAGGGCCAGCTGGAGATCTCCATCAACGAGGGCGAGGTGCCCAACCACGTGCAGGTGGTGGGCGGCGGCCGGTGCCTCGTGTCGTTCACCCCCGAGGCCAGCAAGCCCCACCTCATCGACATCAAGTTCAACGGGGAGACCGTCACCGGTAAGTGCTCTCGGCCCCGCGCCGCGCAGTCCTGCTATACTCCCCGACCCCACCCGCTTCGTCCCTACCTGCTCCGCCCCACTGCGTCCAGTCCAGTCCAATCCAGTCAGTCCTGTGCGGTCCTGTCCCGTCACCCCACGTCACGCCATGCCATGCCACGCCTTCTTCCGCCTCGTCCGGTCCGCCCTGCTTCGTCCCATCCCGCTTCAGCCCTCCGTCCAGACCCATCTTCCTGCTTCGTCCCATTCATCTCCGCCCAGCTTCGTCCTGTCCCTCCCTGCGTCTCATCCCAACTCGCCCCGCTTCCTCCATTCCACCCCTCCTCGCCTCGGAAACTGATATTTTGATTTTGGGAGTTACTTTATATGAAACCTCAGCGTTCTCAAAATTGACTCCAATTGTTTGACTTTTTTCTTGGATAGAATTAAGGACGTTTAAAAAATGGCGCCATCTCATAAGTTATTTTCGATAACACCGAATTTTCCGAAATTGCAAAAGCTCAAAATTTGTAGGAAGTCTTCCTATAACTTCAATATTGAAGATAATATGTTTTCCCTTAATGAAACCTGATGTTAAAAGTTAGATCTTTAAATGAGATCATGTAAATTTTTCAAAAATATCAGTAGTTTTCGAGTAATTTTGCGTGATGTTCAGTGAAACCTGCCTTATGCGTCCATTAACAGTCCTTATTCCAGCGAAAATTTGCCCCTAACAATTGTCCGTTTAATTAAGATTATTAGGTGTAGGAAATCGTATTGATCTAATCATGTTAATTACTATTAAATAAAATGTTTTCCATATCTTGAACTACATAATAACTAGTACAAGAATCTATCCTTGAATTATAAAATAAAAGCACGCATTGGTTTTATTCCCCTTTTCCTAAGCTTCTCATCTCTGAGTGACATTTTCGCGTCAATCACCAACAGTCCATATTATAAATATTATCCTATGATGCGCGCATCATCACTCCGTTATGCCAATTTTTTGCGTGTAGTTTAATCATTCAACATTTCTCAAAGGGTATTTTTATTTTATTTTTCGAAACATTTAGCATTACTATTTTGTTACGAACAATCACGGGCCCTTGAACATTGGGGACCCTACCCTTCGCGCCCGTGCGTCAACATGGGCCTGTCTTCAGAACGGATTCGCGGGCGCAGCACGTACGCCACGCCTCCCCAGGTCGTTGACAAGTTCTCTCAGAAGGGAAGCAAAGGCCAGCAAACATGATGAGAACGCTGCGCAATGGGCGAAACAAACGCGTTGTTGGCCCCGTGGCCGAGATCGCTAAAGCTGTCGTGCTGTAATGGTCTTGAACCTTGGGGTCGCGGGTTAGAGTACCGCCTCGGGCATGGTTGTATGTGTTCGTCCTTTCACCCTCCTATCATCACCATATCGTTTCTTCCTCATACCATAACGTTACATCCAATAGTGGTCGCTAATGACCTAGTAGTTGATGCAACCTAAAATAACCGAAAAAAAAGTGTTGTTATTTAATAGAGTCATTGCTATTAACATAATCTTTGTAACTTGAAACAGAATCTAATCCCTCTGCCAGTTAAGTGTCTCTAGATGTCACTGTTCTTAGTAACATGACACTGCGTCCCGTTGCAAGAAGATACTGAATCAATCATAGCTCCACATCTCTTCCACTACCTGTTGTATAAGAATTGGACAGGTTCACTACATGTGTAATAGGTTTGGTGCCAATAAGTGAAAACATACCAAATCAGTTAATCATTTCAGGATGTCCATTTGTCTGTGCCGTGTCTGACACCAACCGAGTCTCATTGACATTACGCAACCTTGAGTTGGTACCTGTCAATGAAGTTGCACGGTTCCACATGGCAGTCGATGGCAGTGGCAGTGCTGAACTTGCAGTTTCAGTTCACGGTATGTCCTCAAGCTCTCTTCAAATTTATGCAAAATGGAGGATATTTGATTACATTCAAGACATAAATAATAAACAAATCTCCCTTCTTTAAGAAAGGAATGGTATCTTGGGTCTGCTGACAATTTGTTGTGAGACAAGAAACATACTATTCTATCTCTCAAAACATATTTGATCAGCAGATCAAATGATACAATCTGATAGTTAATTTAGGAGAAGCTTTGATTGGATTTTATTCTGTAGTTTCCCTAATCCTCACAGGCATTTGAGCAGTTCTAAGATACACAACCATTATATATCCTTACCTGAAGATGTCACTCTCATTCTTTAGGTATATTCTTAAAGTCAAGCAATATTATGATAATGCATTACTCAAAGTTTTGTCCTTGTTTTGATAGAGCAGGAAATATGGTAACTACAACTTTATTTGCATTAATGTATAGTTATTACTAAAAGTTAAATATTAATGTTACAATTCAGTATTTTTCTGACTTTATTAAATTGATTATAATTTTTCTAGGTCCTGCCAATGCTGAACTCCCGGTGAAAGTCACTGGTAACATCCACTCAGGCTTCACTGCTGAGTTCACTCCTCGGGTAGTGGGTGCGCATTCCATCACTGTGGAATACAATGGCCATCCTGTGAGTGGGACCCCATTCATTGCCAAAGCATACGATGCCAGCAAGGTCCTTGTGGGTCCACTACCTCGAGGCTCTGTGGGAAAAACTCTGCAATTCATGGGTAATAAAGAGTTCAAGCACTTATTTATGAAAATTCTAAAGCGTTTGTATCATCATGTTTAATTGTTCAAATTCTTGAAGGAAATGTTTTTAATTATTTTATTCGCTTAAAACATTACTACCTCTTGAAGAGAGAATTTATTACAACAATTGCACATTAACAATTATTATTGTACTACTAGAAAATAAGCTACACTGGATTTTGTGTTTGATATGAAAACATTTGAGCTCTGAAACAACAAAAATTTAAGTTTTCGTAAAAAGAGATTAAAGTATTTAAATTTGGTCTTGGTAACATTGATGTAGGTTGTAATATTTTTTCCAGTTCTTAACAAGTAAAGAACTTTAATAAATAACATGAAGATTTTGTTTTGACCAGTTTCACATAAGACTCTCATGATCTGTTCCAAATATTCATATGTAAATTATTCCTGGAATTCATATTAATCATAGGCATCTTTATTGCAGTTGATGCCAGCCAGGCTGGTGAAGGCAACCTAGAAATCACAATTAGTGCTCGAGGTCACAACATCCCTACCCAGGTGCATCCTCAAGGCAATGCACGATTTGCTGTGAGTTTTGTACCTGTGGAGCCTTGCGACCATGTGATTGCTATAAACTTCAACAAGGAAAGTGTGCCAGGTAAAGAAAACTTTATTTATTTCTTTTTTCTATACATTTAAAAATTGAAAATATTGACATTTTGCCTATTTATCATTTATTTCTTAAGTTTTCTAAAACAAGGATTTGTTGTTATTTTTTGTTTCTTTAGGATCCCCATTCCTGGCACGTGTTCAAGGTGATTCTCCTCACCAGGTATTGGTGAGTGGACCATCTTTGTCAGCTGCTGCAGTAGGGAAAACTTCCTTCTTCACTGTAAGCAATGTGGCTGGCTCTGTTGAAGACATAGAAGTTAATGTTGAGGGTGAGTATAGTCAGTAGTTTATATTTTGTGTAACACATGTATTTTTATGCAATATTTTTTAGAAAAGTGAATAAAAAATGGAAATGAAACGTTATAATTCAATTACTGAAATGGAAATGGAATAGTTAAATAAATGCATTTCTTGTTTACATATGGTCAACATGTGAACTGTTGCAAATTTCTAGTATGTCTCCAAATATTAGCATTGCTACAAACTTTCACACTGAATTCCATTATTTTGTGGAAACCACACAGCTGACAATTACAACTGACAATTTGATTAAAAACATACGTCCTTATAGGTCATTTTTCAATTTTGACACTACCTCTACTGTCAATGTTGTATTGTATCATTAACAATTTTAAAGTAAGATGTAGTAGATTGTGGAGGATCGGTTGGTCAAGGTATAGTATATGTAGGATGGTCAGTGAACACATGATTTAACATGATCAGATTATAGCCAAAAAGATTTTATTACAATTACTTGCTCTCTCCCTTGTCATGTAAACTACTATATAAATTTTAACTAAACTTATTGCAGTATATGACATAAGGTCTCTCACTTACCCTCCTGATATCTGAGTGGTAACCTCATAACATAATTTATAATTATGTCGGTTGGTTTTACATCTTCTAGATTCTACAGAAATTCCACAAGACTAGTTTTCTTTTAGTGTACTCATCTTCCAGGGTGTCAGTGGCCTTTGCATCACACTACTTGATATACTTCTTTTTTGCCCCTCCATCACTTTCTTATACCTTATGTTGGTTTCAGTTAAATTTAATGTTACTTCTATTTCTCAGGATACACAGGGATTATGTACAGTTCCATAAGAAAAAGTATTGTACAGTTTACTCTTTCTATTGATATTATGCACCATATATTGGTTTTCATTCTATGTGCACCATTTTCTTTGAAAGATAAACATTGCACCCTCTCAAAAAGTAATTTGCTAAATAAACATTATATCAACTAGAAGTAATTCCAAATTTGCAATGTTTGTCTTTACCTACAGGATAAATATATAGGTGGTGAAAAGGGACCTGTATTTTCTTGTTGCAGGTTCGAGTCCTTACCGACTTAGACATTACTAAACCCTTAAATACAGAACCAATCTTGACATTTTTCAGTGAGGTGGACTCTAGAACAGGAAATAAGACTAGACCACTTCTGAAATAAATGACCATGAAGGTCGCGATAAGATATGATGCTGTCCGGTAGCACAGCTTCGTAAATGAGTTAACAATTAAGATCTAATTCTGCACTACGTTGTGCATATGAGGCATATCTTTTACATGATATGAAACCCCGTTAAACATATGTTTTATCAAAGTATATTTTAATGTATTACGTAGGTGCTTAATTAACATGTATAATCTTTTGGGTTGCTTGGTTTGTGGTTTATCATGTACATAAAGATGGAAAATATAGGTGATTAGAAAACAAATAAAAATAGGACGAGAAAATGACATAATGACAACATTGACTGAGAAACCAATGACTTCATACACATTGGTGTGTTAGGAGAATTGACTCTCCCTGCTAGCTTCGGTGCTGGTACCACTGTTCTTCTACATCTTTTTTCTCCTTTCCTCATGTTTCTGTAGGGAGCAGTGAGCCACCTTCTATAAGTACCGATTAATTTTTTTAGCAGCAGTCCATTTTGAATTTTCAATTTGGATGTTTTGCCTCCCCATTATCGCATGAAAATGTCTTGAGGAAGATTTTGTCTTGTAAGTGAAATTAGTAAGTGGAGTAGGTTAAAAGTAGATGATAGTCAAGTATATTAACAATGTATATATCGTAAACAATTAGTGATTGTTTAGACAGAATCTTCCCCTTTCATTTTATTGCCAGAAATGTCATTTCCAAGAACTCCTTTGTAATTTCTTCTATATTAAGAAGTATATACTTTTTAATAAATCTTGCCAAAATTCAGTGAATCAGTTGACTTTAATCTTTTCAGTTTTTTCCTTTGATTTCTTAAAAGGAGATATTTCGTAGTCAACTTTTTAATATCTTGAAAATTGTCACAACATAGATTATATTTATGCTTTCTTCATTTCCTGTATTCTGTGATAACAACCTTCTTAAAAATATTATTCATTATTGTTGTGGCAGTAACAAAGTCCACAAAGCATTCTGACCATCAAAGGTTGTATTTTGCTGAGTGGTTATGTATAATGTAGATGGCAATATATGCCATACTTGTTTTTCAATATTATAGGTGCTATTTATTAACAGTCAAGTATAATATAGTTATAAAAATATCTTCAATCAACATTTTGTAATGCTTGTTTTCTTGTTACAATTTTTATGGCAAATACTAGTAATTACCTTGTTAGCTTTTTCTGAAATTTCAAAAATATTCTAGAATTTTTTTAAAATAATATTTACAACAATGTTGATTGAGAAATAGGAGAGTTGTGTGAATGCTTACTAACATTTAATAAAAATGTATTCCAGCCTTTTTAAAAGCTTGTGCATGTTCATTCCAAACAATGGAAATCATATTCATGAGTTCCATTCACTTTATAAAATTATTTTGAAGAATAAACTGTTTTTAATTGTTTATTGATACTAAAAATTAAAATTATTGATTTTAAGAATGAATTTGCACAAGCAAACTAGCTAAGTAACAATGCTTTTAGGAAGAACAGATAAGTTGAACATGACATGACTGTGCCAAACCCTACTGACCTCAATCAATTCCTAACTCATGTTTGACCAAATCCTGACTGGATAGTGCAGACAATTTCATCTAATGCCTTTACAATCCTCAAGAATGAATTTCTTTTCCTTCTATATCTAGTTTGAACCATTAAAATATCCATTAATGTCCTCCTTGCGTTTCACATCCCAGTCCTCTGCCTGTTCTTCCCAAGAGAATCCCAGTGCTCAATCCCATGACACTGACAAGGGCGGGGGCTGACTCTGTGCTGTGCAGGCCCTGGGGGACAGGCCGTGCCAGCGCAGGTGAAGGAGACAGGTGCACCCCACGCCTTCCAAGTGGAGTTCACTCCGCGCACTGCGGGTGAACACCGCATCATGCTGGCCTATCGCCAAGTGCCTGTGGCAGGCTCTCCATTCTCCTGCAAGGTGTATGATGTGTCTGCTATTCGTGTGACAGGTGCGGCCCATGGCCTTGTTTCTAAACCTGTCACCTTTTTAGGTAAGTATTGTGTACAGTTCACAAAAGGAAATATTTTTTAATCAGAAATCTGTTTTGATTGATTAACAAGATTTATTAGAATATAAAATTGCAAACATTGTATGATATATGAACATTTAAAATCTTTCGCATTGCAGATTTCCAATTTTTAAATATCACATTCTGTCAACATTTTTGTTATTAAAAATGTTTGCTAATTAATCATCAGTACAATTAATCAAAATGATAACATCAACTTTCCTTTCATTTTTTAGTGGAAACTCGTGAGGCTGGGCCAGGAAATTTAGAAGTAACTGTAAATGGAGGACGAGTTCCTACGTCAGCACAAGCTCAAGGCCCACACACATATGCTATTTCCTTTACTCCTCGAGAAGCAGTTCCCCATACTGTAGATTTGCGGTTTAATGGAGAGGATGTACCAGGTAGGATATTAATGTTTACGTGTTAATGGAAGTTAAATGAAATTATTTAGAAAATTTCTTTCTATTCTTCTATAAAATTGACTACAATATTGTATTAAATTACATGAAAGTAATGTAGTTATAGTAAATGAGGTGTTTGAGTGCAAGTAATGGTATCTGACTTTTGGACATTGTATAAAGAAGAGGTATCAGCTCTTTCTTTATTCCACGTAATTTATAGAACACAACAAACAATGGCAATTAAAATTCACTCACATATTATGGTATGTGCAGCTTATTTAGCATTAACTGTGGTATCGCATTGCATTTCTTTACCCAAATTTAAATTTTGTATGCCATTCTTTACAACTGAATACCTCAAATAATTTAATATTCTTCTGCTTTTGAATTTTTAAGAGGCATCATAGTCAGTAACATTTCAATTTATATGTATTGTTAAGCCTATTGTTAGTCTTAAGTACAGTGAAATCTCTCTGAACAAGCATCATTCATAAGTAGACATCTCTTTCTAAAGAACAATTTTCTAGGACTGGGAGAAAACTAAACTTGTTTTGTCTGAACCTCTCAATAATTTAAGGATAATTTTTGCTAGTTAAAATGACAATTTTTTGTAAACTTTAGAAAATAAAATTAAGTGGAAAAGATGTAGTTTAGGAAGAATTAATATTCTGTAAATGTGAAGAACATACATTTCTCTGTTTCATTGTTTTTAAAGAATTTTAGAGATATCAAATTATAGATTCAATCTAACAATTTGTTCTTAATCTACGGGTTGTTCATATTGAATTTTTCAATATTCTCAGTTTGTTTTTTATTGAATCTTAAAATTCTTTAAACTGTTTCAAAATTTTGAGAAATTTGTAGCTATCACATTGTACTTGAAATTTTGTAACAGTTTTTCTCCCCCAAAGAAAATCAAATTTACCAGCTCAACATAATAGTACAATACAATGTTCTCTTTTTTTAGGAAGCCCATTTGAATGCCTAGTGTCAGAAGCTGCACGTGTAGTACCTGGTGGTGAAGGACTAGAGAAGGTTTCTGTAGGACGCCCTGCTAGCTTCACGGTGGAAGCAGACACATCTCTTGGTAGGCCAGAAGTGTCTGTCCTGGGACCAGCCCGTCGTTCATTAACCACTGAAGTCGTGGCACAGGCCCCAGGACGTTATTCTGTCTCCTTTACTCCTGCTGATGTTGGTAAGTATAATGTTAGTGATGTAGTATTGCCATTCTAAATTGTTTCAGAGTTAATTTTTTGTCTGTCACTTAAGTTCAAAATTTTGCATTCTCTTTTCAACAATAAATTAAAAGTATACTATTTGTATTCTGAATAGTGTCCTTTTTGTACACCATATGCAAGGTGATTCTGATTATTGCTAAAATGTTTCTTCAGGATATTTAACCTTCTTTCTTTTCTTTTTAGGGGACCATAGTGTCGAAGTTAAATTGGGAGGATCACATATAGAAGGCTCTCCTTTTTTGGTAAAAGCATATGATGCTTCCAAAGTAAAAGTAACAGACATTCATTCTGGGGTTGTGAGTAAACCAGTATTCTTTAGCAGTAAGTACATTTTTCCTGATTATCTCATCTATGGAAATTTAGACCAACTTATTTTATATTACACATTGGTTTAGCACTTTGGCGTATTGATTTTATCTTGTTATTTTCTTGACAGTCAATGCTAGCCAAGCAGGAGCTGGGAACTTGGAAATAATAGTGTCAGTAGGAGGACGCAATGTTCCAAATTATGTTCAAGCTGAAGGAAATGCCAAGTTCAGAGTAAACTTTAAACCACAGGAGGCTGCACCTCATTCTTTGAGTGTACGCTTCAATGGAGAACCTGTACCAGGTAAGCCAATGTTGCATCTAAATGGAAAGAAAACAAATTTTTGATGAAAAGAAGTATCTTCAATATGAAGATGATATAGCTTATGAAATCTCACCTTCCACTTTTATTCTGGCCTCTGAGTAAATTTTTGCAACAGTTGTGATGAATGCCAATCATTTGCTTTGATAAGAATAGTTGAATAAGATGGTTTTCTTTCTTCATGAAATAACAAATCACCATAATGAGCAGAGACACATATTGTTTTGATAAAGAGTTAGATTTACTGAAAAGATTAAATAGAACAAAAATGTATATGAAATTGCATTTATTGCAATTTTTTATATATAAAATTTAAATTTAATGGTTCTGTAAGTCATTAAAGGAACATTTTCATTATTACCCCACTAAATGACTATAGATTATTATTCTATTTTAAATAATTCGAAAGCATGTTCCTTAGTCAAAAAATACAAAAATAAATTGATATATATTTAGGTAAATTCATTAATAAATCCTCATTGGAATTTCTTCATAATTTTCAAAAACATGAAATTGTAATATTTAACTTCAAAACCTTTAATATTGATTTTTTTTGTGATTATATTGCTGTTTTTACGGTCATTTTTCAAAGGCATTGGTGAAGAAAAATGATTTTGTGTACTAGTAATTTTTCAATACCTTTTGTAGGGTCACCTTTCACATGCAGAGTGCTGCCAGGGAGCCAAGCCCTAGTATCAGGCTCAGCTTTAAAGATGGCCCCTGCTGGTCGTGTGGCGCAGCTGCTAATTGATCCTCAGGCTCCTGCAGGTGGTAGTGATGCACCAGATGGGGGTGCAAGTGCAAGTAGCAGTGCTTCGTGCACTGTAACTGTCACTTCTCCATCAGGGCTCACTGCCCCTGCTCGGGTGACACGCAACCGTGAGGGCAGGTTCTGTGCTGAATTCACACCTGCCGAAGTAGGGCGCTACAGCATGGCAGTCAATCTGGATGGTGAACCAGTAAAAGGCAGCCCCTTTGCTTGCAATGTTTATGATGTTGGAAAAGTGAAGATCACGGGTCTAGGACCAGCAAAGGTATGTTTATCTCATAATAATATAGTTGAGAGTCCAAAAATGAATTCACTATTAAAATTTCTATTAAAATTAGGTTCATTATTATTAGGGAGGTATAAATTTATCATACAGTATAACTACTTAAAAATACTTTGATTTTAATTTAATGTCAATGTTATTAATATTTTATTTTGTTTATTTAATTAATTTATTAGATTTATTTGTTCAAAGTACTAATGGCTTCAAAAATTTGCACCTTTCTGTAAATATAAATTTAAGAGTTCCTGTAATGATCCTATAACATTTTGTGGGGACTGTATACTACGCTTTTTTCATTCATGTTTTTAGGTAGGGAAACCGGCAACATTTACTGTTGATGCCAGTGAAGCTGGTGAAGGTACACTAGAATTAGTTGTTAGCACTGAACGCACTACAGTCAAGGCAGAAGTTGTAGCATGTGCAAGAGGTCTCTACGATGTTACCTTTGTACCTCATGAATCAACTCCACATTTTGTAAATATCTCTTTCAATGAAGAGGATGTGCCAGGTATAATAATATTTTTTATAAAAATAAATGCCATAAAGTATAAGAAACATATAATTCATCAATTATTCTTTTATTTTATTTTAATTATCATTGCTACCTCTCCCTACACAATCAAAATTATCTGCTTCACATTACTTGCATATACTGAATAAAATACTACAGGTTTTGTCAATTATCTTTATCATATTTTAGCTATAACTTGCTTCATATTTTTATTAATAAGTATAGTTTGTGCAATAGTTAATAGGAGGTTTTGACCCATAATTTTGTTCTGATTCTCTGAGAGTGTAATATTAATATTAACTAAGTTTTTTTATTAAGTATTAATGAATTCTTCTGTTCTACACTTTGTTGATGAGTTTTGAAAGTATTGTTTTTCCGAATATAGGAAGTCCATTCCAATGTGAAGTAGTGGAAATCAGTGGAAGGCGACCACATCCTCGAGAACCAAGGGTGGTGAGTGTACGTGGAGATGGCCTCAGAGATGTTGCAGTTGGAACTACAGCAATAATGGACATTGATCCTAGAGGACTAGA
Organism: Acheta domesticus; assembly: GCA_031308135.1. Taxonomy (NCBI): domain Eukaryota; kingdom Metazoa; phylum Arthropoda; class Insecta; order Orthoptera; family Gryllidae; genus Acheta; species Acheta domesticus. The sequence goes on along the minus strand of JAHLJT010000631.1, from coordinate 185,967,111 downwards.
AGGACGATTAGACATGGAAGTCACAGGTATAAATAAATAGGAATGCTTGCCTTGCATTGTTCTTTTAATTAAAATGGATTTTACATTGACTTTTGCTTTTATCTTGCCAGGTCCTATGGGCACCCGAGTTCCTTGTGCAGTGCGAAGGCTACCTTCTGGCTTGTGGAGAGCAGAGTACAGGCCTGTCTCAGTTGGCCCACATAGCGTTGCTGTTGTTCAGGATGGACAGCCAGTCAGTAAAACTCCATATACAGTTCATATCTTTGATCCAAGGCAAGCTCGGGTTGTGGAGTTGGAAGATGCATTCTGTCACAGAGCTGCAACCTTCAAAGGTTAGTAATGTTGGTTGATATTTTTTCCCTCTTCCACAAATTTTCTTTCTTTCGTTTGTGATAAACCTTGATTATTCTCTTGTCATAGTAAAGAATATTTGTGCACAAGATAGTGATCTGAAAAATTTGTACTTCTCAAACTCTGCAAGCTATAAAATTTCAAACAAATAGGGATTCCAAGTTACACATGTTTCTAAAATTAAGTTTGGTTTCTTAGTGGATTCCTCAACTGCTGGTCGAGGAGTGTTGACTGTGAGTGTCAGAGCTGCTGGTCAAGAAGTTAAAAATACTATTCGTGATGTTGGAGAAGGCTTACATGAAGTTATCTTTCATCCTAAATTAGCAGTACCTCATCGTGTGGATGTAAAACTCAATGGAATGCACATTGCAGGTAAAAGAGTGTTTGTTGAGTATACTCTGATAAAAATAAAATAGACTATATAATGCATTTTAATGTTTGAGTTGAAACCAAATATCATATCTTTTGCTGTTTTTGAAAACTGCATGAGAATATACTGTTTCTAATTCCATACTGTGCAGTGTCCCAACTTTTCTTTCCTTGTGGTATATGTACAAATTTGTCATGAAAATCATAGGTTGCCCTATGGAAATACCTGTGAGGAACCCAGCAGTAGGACAAGATGTAATGGCCACAGGTATTGGCTTGTATCAATCTCGAGCTGGTAGAGCTACCACGTTTGTGATAGAAACATTGGGTCATCCAGCAAAGGATTTTGATGTTCTAATTACTGGACCACAAGGTGCAGCTGTTCCTGTGAGATGTTACCAACAAAAAGATGGCAATCTCCTAGCTGAATTCACAGCTTCAAATGCAGGTAGGTGTTTCATAATTAAATATTCTTCAATAATCCTATTTAATCTGAAAGAAGCTGAGTAAATAAAAGATAAGCTTTGCAGACTGTCAGTTATGTATTTGACTTTTCAACCTTTAAAGTATGTTATTTAACTGAAGACTTCAAATTCCTTTATTACATAATTTTTATATTTGCTTTATTCACAAATTGTTTTTTGGTGTTGGGTATTGGTTATCATACAAGCAACAGAGATAGTGTTATTTAATTTGGGTATTAACTGCATTCCATAATGGTAATGTTATTTTCTAGGTTCTTACAAGATTGAAGTTTCTCAAGGTGCAAGAGCAGTTCGAGGGTCTCCTTATTATTGTCAGGTTTATGATGCTTCAAAAGTTAAATTGGCAGATGTGGGTTCACAGTCTGTATCTGTCAATGACAAAATTGCATTTAAATGTGAGTATAGGAATAATTTTTTCTGATTAAATATTGATTTAATTTAGTTTTATATTGTTTTTCATATTTTTTTACAATAAGTGTTCTAGAATTAATTTTGAAATTCTTTGTCAGGGAGATATTATATTTATGTAATCAAGGTTTCAAAATTTTATGCTGAAATGAAACTGTGTCTTCATAAAATCCTGTCGTAATGAATTGGACCATTGACCATTTATATTTTGATTCTAGTGGTAAGAAAAGATGCTGGATTTGCAGAACTTGATGTAACAGTGACATCACCTCTTGGTCAGGACTTGCCTTTGGAAGTTAAGAGTTCTCCTGATGAGTCAGATACAGATCTGATTGAGTTCTGCCCATCTGTAGCTGGAAATTACCGCTTCTGCATCACATATGGAGGAGAGGAAGTGCCAGGTTGGAATTGCAGCTGTGAATGAATTAACAATTTTAATGTAAAATTAGAGTAAATTTAGAAGTTTAAATTCAAAATCATCAGATATGTGGCAACATTGGAATTGTTAAAAATCAGCTATCTTTTAAGAATATGTTTTCCCTTAGGTTCACCTTTGACTTTCATGGTTGAGGATTTGGGAGTAGCAAAGGCATCAGGCGATGGTTTAACATGTGGTCAAGTTGATTGCCCTGCCACATTCAAGGTGAGAAATAGTTACTTCATATAAACTGGTTTGCATTAATTTTTACTAAATATTATATTTTTATAAAAGTAAGAAAAGTATACTGGTTTCCTTTGCATTAATATATTGCTGTAAGTAAACACAAATCAAACAACAAGTAGTCTAATATCTCTTGCTTGTTGCTCATACTCTGGTGTTTCTATTCTCACAAATTCTGCTTTATAAGGTTGTAGGAACTGGACTTCTGGGTAAACCATCAGTGCAAGTGGATGGACCTGATAGTACTGCAACATGCACATTGGAAGAAGAGGCAGATGGAGTATATTCTGTTAGCTATACTCCAAGGGAAGTGGGTGTTTTTGATGTTCAAGTACTATGGGATGGGACCCCAGTACCAGGTGAGTTCTTAGCACTTTGGAATTTTTATATAAAAATTGCTAACCTAATTTGGAATTTTGTTATAAAAAATTGCTTTGAGTTTATTTAACCCTTTATTGGTACACCTTTGTTTTTGGTACCTTGACTGAACACCAGGGACAGGCAGAACTATTGTTTAGACAGTTGATAATTTATGGACATGAAGTTCATGTATAATGTAGACATTTTTGTGCAAAATGTTGGTTTTCTTATTAAATAAATTTTAATAAAGGCAAAAATATTGAATATAATGCCCTTTTCTAAAATTTTATGAATGTACTATATGTTCAGTTGCTTTCAGAATAGCATGATCCTAGAGTGATCCTGTGAGATGCAACAGAATGTTCAATGCATTAATGTGTATCTGTAGCTACAGATTGACATAGTTCTTCTGTATCAAATTTCAAACTAATTTTATTGCAATCAACAATCATCTGTATTATCCATAGTGCTTGAGCTTGGTCTCTAGTGTATTGCACAGGGCTCAGTCTCTGGTGAACAACTGAAGGGTTAAATATGGCTTATTTTCATTGAGTTATTTCATCCATTTAGTAAGCTTTGTCATGTCAAAGACCAATGCCAACAATACTTGCAAGGCCGTTTTTTCTTTTGATAAAAATTTATAATATTGAATACAATATTTAAGTTTCTGATTTACAGAGTTCTAGAATATTAGTGAACTTCACTCTAGCATTTATTTTCCTCAAGGCAAAATTGGACCTGATAGAAAACATCATCATTACTCAAAACTATTTTTTATTTTATTTTTTTGTGATCACTTAAAACTTCTCTATTTCTTTCTTACACAGGATCACCTTTCCACCCTAAGGTTGTAGACTCACGAAAAGTCAGAGTTATTGGAGGTTGGGAAGCATTCACTGACGCAGAGGGTCGACTAGAACTTGCGCTGCATCAGACAAAAAAAATATCATTGGAGCTTGGAGAAGCAGGACCAGGTTAGTAGTACTAAATATTTTGATGCTCTGTCCTATTATTTGCAAAATTGAAATAAATCATTAGCATATTCAGAGACACTTGCATTCTGGACAGAGAGATTATCAGTGTTTTTAATATTTATGTGTAAATAGTTGCAGATCCTAAAATTGAATTGTGACAATTCACCAATGTTGGAGAGTTATTTTAAATCTAATTTCTTCATAGCATCCATTTTTTCCTTTTTGTGTACATTCAATTTCTTGATTATAATGTTATTCAAAACTATTTAAAAGTTTCACTTAATTCTGATGCAATATCTAATATATAAACAAGGACCTAACACTACTTTGGTTTACAGGTCATTTAACAGCAGAATGCAGAGGTCCTGCAGGTGATGCTGTGCCTGTAGCAGTGGAAGCAGCTGGTGGGTCTCGAGCACGCTTACTGCTGACCCCACGTGCACCAGGCGAGCACTTGCTGTACCTACAATTTGGAGGATTCCCATTGCCTCGCTCTCCTGTGTTGGCCATAGCAGATGGACCTGGAGCCAGTAGTGGAGCCTCTGCACAACCTGTGCGTGTTGTGCTCACTGGGCGGGGTTTGGCTGGAGCAAGAGCTCATGAAGAGGCTGAATTCACCATTGATGGTTCACAAGCAGGACCAGGTAAGTTTTATGAGGGAAAAATTTACCTTTAATTTCTTATATGCCAAAATGCAATCTTTTGTCAAAAAGGAAAATGTTAAAGCAAGTGTGATTGTCGTAATTACATTTAAATGAAGTAATTCTCTTTTTATTTATTTCCCCTGTTATTTTATTCACAAACATTTTAAAGGCATATTGCTGAAGTTCTTTTGCATTATATATATGCATTCATAAAATAGCTTTGCATTTTATCTATTTGATATTAATGTATCTAATATATAGTTAAAGAGTGTTATTTACATTTAATTATTTGATTGGTCATATTGTGATTATATAATATTAATTTTTTGTATTAGGCTTACCAGAAGTAACTTTGACTGGAATGAAGGCAGATATCAGAGTTAACTTGCAGCATCTAGGAGGCAATGTTTATAGAGCCACCTACACTCCTGTTGTTCCTGGTGCTTACCTGTTAAATGTTATGTGGTCAGACAGGTGAGAAATCAACATTTTTAACATTAAAGAGATTATAAAGCAAAATTTATTCAATTTCAATGTCATATTAATTAAATCCAATCTACCGTACTGGTAGATTCTTGATTGTAGCAAATTAAATTTTACCACTTGTCCACTTATAGGTAATTTTTTTTGTACATGATAGAAATTACACTTATTTCATTTTTAAATCTTCATAACATTTAAATTAAAAATTGGCCGATGATTTATGAGAGAGACTTCTGTAAAATATATTCATTTTTTATTTACTTCAAACTGTAATTTTATTTGCAGGCAAGTGAAAGGATGTCCATTGAAGGTGGCTGTAACAGCAGTAGCTGATGCAAGTCGGGTGATCTGTTCTGGTGATGGACTCAGAGTAGGAACAGTTGGTAAAGAGATTCGCAGTTTCATAGATACTCGACGTGCAGGACCTGGGGAATTAACTGCACATTGTGTAGGTCCTCACAAAGTCGCATATTGTGAACTCTATGAGCATGGAGATGGAACCTTCACTTTAAATGTCAAACCGCAAGAAGCAGGCCGGCATGCTCTTACAATCAAATACGGAGGTGAGTTATTTTGTACATTGATAACAAGATAAAGTCTATTTCCTACAAAATTCATTGTATTATAAGCCTTTTTAATAAAAGGTTAAAATGGCAGTCCTGAGGCCAAGATTGCTAAGGCAGTAGTGTTGTGGCGATCTTGGCCTGCAGGATTGCGGTTTCTAGTCCCGCCTCGGACATGGGTGTATTTGTGTGTCTACATGTGTGTGTGTGCCATCCTATCACCCCTCAATGTCATCATCATTCATCTTCCATACCCTCAGGGCTAATAACCCTGGGGAGTGAAAATCAGATCCAGAGTAATGCAGATCCCCTTGATGAACTGCATGCACAGCATGCCTGCGTGGTCCAAAGTGGCCTATTCACACAAAAAACCTTTCATGTTGCAGGAGAGCATGTGACAGGAAGTCCATTTGCACTGAGAGTGGCAGGGGCTCCAGATCCAAGTAAGGTGCGTGTGTATGGGCCAGGAGTGGAGCATGGGGTCCTGGCAACCTTCCAGAGCCGATTCATTTGTGATACACGTGGGGCAGGAGCTGGTCAGCTAACTGTGAGAATACGAGGCCCCAAAGGTAAAAAATGCTCTTCTACAAAATTTAATTACAGTAAACTTTTGTCTAAATATTTCTTGATCACTGCTATGATTTTATCCATTCAGTTTCTATTATTAGTATCTCAGTAATATTCCATACACATATGACTGTAACCCTCTCCTTTTCTATCCTACTTTCCCTTGTTTCTGAAGGAAAGGAGTGATCAATCAGCTTTTAAAATCATCTTTGATAATGAAGGACTCCTGTAGTACTTTTATGCACAAAAATAACTCTGTTCCTCTTAAAGGATCAGGGGTGGATGAGGATAATAATAATTAATATTATTATGGAAAATCATTGATTGTTTCTATCTGACCTTGGCAAGGTTCTTCAATAAGACATTCTCTTAGATAAGCATCAAGGTACATGTTCATTCATGTATCCATTCACATTTTAATATCTTAAAATAACATTGTTATCATCATTGACGGAATCAGCATTCTTATCTTATCATTTTCCCAAGGAGACAATACCTATTTTATCGATGTTTATCATCATAACAGGTGCTTCTTGGGCCATTCATAATTTCAGAACCATTATTGAAGGAAAATTTTAAGAAACTTCCACAGAATTCAATGTACAAAACCATACTTGATAAGAAATATATTTTAATATCTTTATATTTAGTTAGTTTCTCTTTTTTCATCTATGAGCAATCAATACTTTTATGATAGTACACATTTTAACAATAATCACAAGTTGTAAAAACTGATTATTTGTTGACATCAAAACAGCAGAATGACTGAAGTCATGAATTATTTTTATTATTCTTCCATTAGATAATCCACGTTTCAGTGGTTTCTTCTCTTATTTCTCAGATATTTACTTTCTGATTACGTACAGAGAAAAATTATCATATTTTCTCTCTTTGTACAGATTGACTTCAATGACAGATCACCTATCTTTTGTTTCAGGGGCATTCCGAGTGGAAATGCAACGAGAAAGCCAAAAGGATCGAACTATTCTGTGCAAATATGACCCAACAGAACCTGGTGATTACAGAGTGGAAGTCAAATGGGCAGGAGAACTTGTCCCTGGGTCACCTTTTGTAGTGATGATCTTTGACACCCAGGAAGAGCTTAATCGTTTTCTTCAGGTAAGTGTTTCAAATACACATATGAGTGTTTTTATCAGTGTCTTTATAGCATCTTACAATATTAATTGTTTTTGACAATTTGTTAAAACAGGGTAGCCACTCACCAGGGTCAGAACTCTATGGCAGTGTGGGATACTCAACAGGATATGCCCATATGAACTTTGGGGGTGCTCAACCTTCTTGGCGAGGTTCACAGGCCCAACTCTGAGAATGTTTACATCTTATGAGTAGGTGACATGAACTTTCTGTCCATTCCTGTAAAATAGTAATTGTGGAAGTCTTCCCGTTTCTGTTATTGTTCTCATAAGACCCTATGTATGATATGTTACTGTTGATTACTTGTTGTTGTGTATACGATAATGCATATAATAGTGTTACATAACAATCATACTTGGTCCCACAAAGTTACCTACCTTTTTATTACCTGCAATTTTATATCTTGAGACTAGCAAGAGAAAAGAATCCTCAAATGAGATATAAACCGAGATTTTCAAGATAATGCTATGTCCTTGTACCTTAGTTAGTATTTGATGTTATCTAGATATCATTCATCTTGTTAGCTGAGCTTAAAAAGTGACATATTTATCAATTGCACTCACAGTTCTGTCACAGAAATGTAAGTATGTCTCTAAAGTTCATTCATTTTTGGTTGATGATAAATTGTTATATATTTATTTTTGTATTTTATTTACTTTTTGTAGACAGAAAGTTCATTCATGCTTGTTGAAAAAATATCTTAGCTGATATGACAAAGAATAAAAATTTTCCTATTGTAAATATTTGTAATGAATAAAATGCACAGTATTGTATTTACCGAAGGTCTAGCGTAATTTTCTTCTGCAGTATTATTCACAACAATTATTGGTGATCATTTTCCTATTGGTCATATCAAATGTACAGAGAGGAAATAATGTCATGTCAGCTAAGCAAGTCACAAAGACGGGTCTGAGTGCATTTATCATTGTTAAGTCTATGAATCTCGCAGATTATGAAGCATTCATATTAGTATATACCCACAGAGAAATGTAAACAGTTCCAAGTATTTAAGTAACACCATAACCTGTATAACATTGTAAAATATAAACAAGAACTGTATTTTTACAACAAAAAATGGTGTGGGTTTATTTTATAAAACTGTTAATAAAAGTCAGCCACATCACCATTGTATTTCTGAGGAATGTTACTTTTCTAAAAATTTCCTTCATTATTTCAGACACAGTCAGGTAATGCAGCTCAATTATGTTTATATTTATGGAAAGCACAGGGACAAAAAAATTGAATACAATACATAGAATGAAATTAAAGTAAATGTTGACAAATGTTTTAAAAGCCAATTTGTGGTAAAGGTTCTGCAACAAATTACAATCAGCTTTTACAATTTTTTTAAAAAACAAAATTAATTTTATTTATAATAAATATATAATTTAGTACCAAAAATATAATTTGTAAATGCTTAGAAATTATAGTTTGTGATTGTTAAAAACGAAATGTTAAGAGTCAAAAAAATTTGCTTGTGTATCATGATCTTTTGTTTAATCAATACAACTACATCATAATAAATCTTAAATATCATAAGTAGTCTAATATGAATAATAGGCTCTGCAATTTGACTTAGGCCCTATTACATGTGAAAATTTAGTAGAAGTTGCTTTAGACAGAACTTAATTCTCCTTTGCCTACTAATATGATATTTTAAAATCAACATTTCTGATCATTTTTATGTGTCAATTACAAAAACGCTTTACAATATTAAATAATCTAAATTAATCACTTAGGTGTCTCATCACGTTTACAAACAATGGTTAAAACTGAACGATAAAATAGATCTTTGAATGGTATAGGCCAATATGGTATTTCACACTGTAACAAGTAATGTAGATATCACAAGCTTAGTCAACAAATTATTCTTACTGATGATGTAATTCCCATACACCATAGTAGCTCATAAAAATTACATTCAATACACAAGTAAATAAGTCGTTCTACCTCTTTAGGAAAAGTCATGATTGCTTTTGAACTACTATTTAAATTCTACAATCACCACTCCTCGTGCCCGTTCTGTAATCCATATGCGGGAGTATGAGTAATTGCATGCATTGCTTGTGGTAATATTATTTGGATATACACTCTAATGAAGCATATTTAATAGGGGAACCGATTTGTAAAAATATCTTCTTCAGATATCGAATATATCTCCAGAATTAAGGTAATCCATTTCTCATAAGTAATTTACCGAACATCCATTTAAGTGACGGAGATAGAAACCGCTGGGATAATATGCTATGTGTAGCAAAATGCCACAGCTTGTCAGCAGTAAGAGAACAAGCGTGCTCTCTAGTGCAGTCCTCGCCTTTGTCACGTGGACGAGTAGATCCACGTTAACTCTCGCCAGTATGCTTTAACCCGAGACCGCGAGTGTGCGGTTGTTTTGGGTTGGAGCAGATATCACCTCGTGTTTTGAGGTCCCCCTCTTCAAAACTGAAGTGACAGTGCAGAAATAAGTAAGTTGAAGAAATGTATTTAATTTTTACGTCAATCAAACAATTTCATTTGGTTGAAAGCTGAAAACAATTACATTAAATTGAAACAAAATTAACATTTTCTTAGTCGATATAACAAATTAAATTATTTTTTCCATAGAAATTATAGTATTGTTTTCATTAATGTGTAAACAATTTTCTTTTGGAAGAGCGAGTATGTGACGGAAGGATGTTCAATACTACAATTCTTGACGAAGACTATTTAAATTATCAGTTCGTGAAACCGGTTATGAAATTTTGACAGTTTATCTCGGCAAAATATGTTTTTACTCTCTCGTACACAAAGTACAGAGAGAAAGTAACGTAATACTGCGAAAAAATGGATGTAGAAGTTTTGAATGAAATACATGTTTGGGGTGTCCCTGAAACAGAAAAAGGTTTTGTTTTCTTTTTCAGTGTAGAACATTAAAGTATCTACACTGACCTCAGGGAAAAGGCCGAGAAGCGACCTGATCTTCAGATCTAGAAATTTGATTCCACATAATAAAAATCCTGGAAGGAAACTCCCGACAGGATGCCCAGTATTTCGGTGTCATAGAGTTAGCATGAACGCGACTCGACACATTCGGCATTGGGCGAGTAGCCAGCAATTGCTCGCCGACCCGACGCGGGGAGAACAAGCTCCGAATGTTTGGCTTTCGGCAAATGGCAAGCAACCCATCCACACCACTCGAAATTCGACGATCGCTCGCTCGCTCGCCACCTGCCGAATATGTGGAGCCTCTTAATGTGTTTTTAGTGAGAATACAGGAGACTCCAAGACCTCGTGACCTCTAGGTGTCACAACCCGAAGTGGCACCCAGTTGGGCTCCGGATTCGTCATGGCAGTTCCCGCTACACGCGGGAATTGAGGAGGGACGTGTCCCGGTGTACGTGAGTGGCGCGGTTCCTGGACGGCTGGGAAGCTTCGAGCTGATGAAGCAACCCAGGTTTCGACTAGATATTTATATCACGTTCCAGAGTATCCGGATTTAGGTTCAAGGCGTACTTGTGTGCCTGCGGAGGGTGAGAATATCACATGCATAGGCCTGCGCACAGGGGAACCGTGACCCCCTCTTGAAAATTCTGAAAGGGGTCCAGTAGTTGTGTGTACTAAAATGTTTTATTTCCTTCAAAACCTGATTTCTCCCCTTTTTAATCTGGCAATTTGGAAAGTTGTACGACAATTGGATAAAAGATTCTCTAAACTCTGGACACCGTATTATAAAATCAATTGAATTTATAATTATATTATTAAAATTATAATTTCATTCTCCTTTTAGAATTTTTGTATTAATTTACTAGTAAAATATGTCATATGTATATAAACTAGTAGTGCTACAACACATCTCGCATTATTGTTTCTACAGTTGCAATTTTCGAAAATCCAGAGAGTTTATTGAAAATGAGATCTGTGCCTTTCTTCAAGCGTTCGTTGTTATAACTATGGGAAAAAATTGAAGAACAAATTTCAAGCTGTTTTTGAGATTTTTTTAAAATTATTTGCATTAACTTCCAGCAGAAATTGCGCGAAAATTACTCATTTTCTCAAAAAAAAATTGTGCATGACCTTTTTAAAAGGGCTGATATATTAGAACAAATTTCGTTAAAGGCAAACATCTCTGTCTTCATGATTGTAGTTTTTGAATGTTTCCATTTTGCAATTTCCGAAAATACATATGTCTGTCTGTGGCCAATGGTAGCGCCTTGACCGTTCAGTCGATTTTCTCCAAAATTGAAACTCCCCGATCGACTTAAATGATGTCAAGACCCTGGGAGTTTGAAACGGCTATTTTAATTTTTGGGGATACTTTATATGAAACCTCAATTACATTTTCTAAATTTTCTGAAAAATGCTCCAAATATTTTTATTAAATTTTGTCCCTCGGATAGTGTAATTGTCGGTTAAAAGAGTGGCGCAGATTTAATTTTCATTGAAATCTGATTTTTTTAAAATTGCCTAAGTTCAAATTCCTTTCGGCGTTTTCCTACAACAACAATATTGAAGGATTTTTTCATTAAAGAAATCTGTTTTTCCGAATGACAGGTCTTGAAATAAGGTCATGAAAATGACCTGAAAATGGTCTGAAAAGTTTTCGAAAACATTAATGATTTGAGTAGTAAATTTGCGTTGAAATAAGAAAATATTTAAACAACCATTTTCTCAAAAACTACTTCAATTTTTTCTTTAAATTTTCTCATCATATGTATCAAAGAACAGTAAAAAAGTTGACGCTAGTCCCGTTTCTGACGAATTCTGTATTTTCGAAAATTTCAAAAAGGTAACATTCCAAAACTACAAACTTGAAGATAAAGATATTTGTCTTACTCAAAATCTATTCTATTCGATATTTATAGCAGAACATTAAAACTAGTGGTGCTACAGAACGGCACAAACTTTCTCGTATTAGCTTTCTATTTCCTTGGGTCTACGTTAGCAATTCGGAATTGCCACATACTCATTCCAGCTGCCATCTATCGCCCAAAGTACATTTTTTGATATTTTCTTAATTTTTCGGTTTCCTAGTGGTAGAACGGAAATATTCGTTTTAGAATATTAAAGAACACAAAAACATAGTCCTAAATGGCAATTTTCTTTTAAACATTTTGTGCCGTTTTAAAGAAAATGGCGTTTTAGCGCAACTAAATACGCGAAATTTGAAGTTCTTTTTTACAGATAATTTTTGAGTTTTCAAAATACTTCATTTGAAGTTATTTGAAGCACTTACACTCCCAAATGTAATAATATTTACAAATTGCTGGTAATGTGCATATTAAGGATGTGAGAAATCTTTTAAAAAAAATTACATTTGTATAATTTTTGAAAACAAAACAAAAAATAACTCAAAATAAACTTTACTTCATATTCAAGAGTGTAATTAGCACTATCCGTTACAAAAGTTTCAAGAAAAAATTTGCAGTCATATATGGGAAAATAGCGTTTGATCGTATCTGAAAATGCGCAATTTTGAGCTACTTTTCACAGAAAACGGTTGTGTTTCCGAGAAACTTTACTTGACATTATTTAAAGCACATGTGCTCGTAAATATAATAATGTGAAAAAATTGCCGCTAATGTGAATATTAACGACGTGAGAGACAAGAAAAAAAATTACATTTTTCCAATTTTTGAAAAAACAAAACAATAGAGCAATATGGAGTTTTATAATCTCATAAAATACATTAGGCACTATCCGTACCAACCGTTTAAAGAAAAAAATTGGAGCAGTTTTTGAGAAAATCTTGTTTTTGTAATTATTTTAAATTACGCATATTGTACGCAATATTGCGCGAAAACTACTAAACTTTTCAAAACAATGAATATGACCTTAATGAAAGAACTCACTTTGGACAACAAATTTTATTTAAAAGAAAAATCTCTATCTTCAATTTTGTATTTCCAGAAAGACGCCGAAAAAAATGTTAACTCTTGCAATTTTCGAAAATTCAGAGTTATCCGTGAAAATTGGACCTATGTCACCTTAATAAGTGTATTTTACTATATTCGTACAAGAAATTTAAAGACAAAATTTGGAGCTGTTTTTGAGAAAATTTTGAAAATGTCCGGGGGCTTCATGTAAAGTACCCCAAAATTTTGAAGAATCTTTTTCAAAATCTCAAAGCTTCGACTAGAACCAGATCGACCGGGGAATATCCATTTTTGGAAGAAATCGTACGTATGGTTTAGGCGCTAGCAGTGTTCACAGACGGACAGACAGACAGACGGACGGACGGAAAGACGGACGGACGGACGTTTTCCTTTCAATTGGGTTTTCGGTATCAAGGACCTATAAAACAGGGTTTCTGGCTACACAACGTATTAGGGGATTTTTTTTCTTAATTTAGCAACTGGTTTTATCCACTAATTCGTTTTCACGGCCCGGCAATTAATTTTTTTTCTGGGGAAAATTGGCCATTTTTTCGCGCAGCATTACATAACTTTCCCTATACTACGTGTATCACTCCGTGTATACGTACGTACACGGGAAAGTAAAAAGAGAGCCCGAAAAAAGCGTGCACAGGTAATGAAATTACTTTTATGACCAGAAACAAAGCAAGGGACCGTATAAAAATTTTCAGTGGATCAAATGATACTGGATGAAGGACCTGATCAAAATGGGGACAATTAACCCAGAAGTTGAAGTACAATACAGTAGAACCCCGGTATTTCGAACTAATTGAGGGTGTGGTGGGTTCGGATTCGGAAATGTTTGGATTATCCGAAAAAATGTACCGTATATAAACAAATACATCTATAGGATTACCAGCCAATGCAACGTAGCGTGCGAAGTGAGAAAATGGCAACGTGGCGTAGCGATTGCATCGTCACATCATCACATCGCATCGCATCATCATCGCATCGCATCATCAAGCAGATTCAGTTCCTTACTGCAAAAGATTACCAATTTTGCAAATTCCTCTAAGTGAAATATGTGAACATTGATCTGCAAAGTGAGAAGTGTTCGCACTGTTCCAATAGATATTGAAATAAATTTCAATGTGTTTGATGCTCAGAAAGGTCTTTTTTATTGAAACAGTATCCAGCAGAATTTGTTTTCTTTACACTTAACTTGAGTATCTATTTTAATTATGCTTTAAACGCCGTGCTGTTATATCATTTTATCGTAACAATTGGAACGAAAAGCACCCTTTACGGTCAGCGTCTTAAGGATTTCAACTGTCCGCCATCCGTTAAATAACAAATAACAATCGAAACAAATGAAATGTTGCTAAATGTAACGTGTAAGTTATCTTACCCCAAGAAAAGTTATTTATATAAAATATTTTTTCCTATAATAAGCAAATAATAGGAAAACACTACGGAATAGGAAAACACACCGGCCTATTGACACTAACTGTATCTTAATTAAAAAACGTAGTTTGGCAAGATGTAAAATAACTTAAATGTATTATTTGTGGATTTCTTGCACTGAGCTGTCGATACAGCCACCTTATGAATATCATTCCTACGACGTGTGTAGTAATTATAGCGTACGTAAATATTAAGTATGAATTTGTGAAGTGAGGTATTGATACTGACACCTGATAACTATCATGTGTGTGTAGTAAATTTAGATGTTTGAAATACATGAAAATAAGTTCCAACCTCCGAGTAAATGAGTTTTGACAAAAAAAACCACTGATTTCTGAAATAAGAGTCAAGACAATGCAGAATGCTAACCTCAATAAAGAGGTATCCGAAGGAATTACGTGGATGGCATTCGTTCAATTGTTCATTTCTCACTTTTACTTCGTCAGAAGAGAGTATTGTAATCGTGTGCCGAAAACGGCGAATTTTCGCCAGGCCCTTATTTCCAGGCCCTGAAAACAAAAAGCGGAGATATCTTGTCTCTGTAGCCTAAAAGTTGGATACGTTTCCTCAAAATATTTCCCCTTAACTCATGTGGGAATGTGCATTCATCAAAATATACCCAATGAGCGGTATGAATTGAGCGGCTGTCTAAATTCAAAAGAATTCTGAATATGTAACAGTGAACTTAATTTAGTGTTCATTTCATTTATATGGGTATTTATCTGAGATTTGACCGAATTGAGAGGCCCATAAATTTTGCTGCCTTAATGGCAGTCAATTGCATATTGTTCATTTTCAATAATGTATGGAATTGCCTATTTAAAATGCAAAAAGTGCATTGAAACAGTTTTTCCTTGGTTTACTAATAATTTGTTTTTAAGAAATCAGTTTTAAATATCTGAAATCGTTCTACTTATTGTTCATTTTTGCAAAAAAGTATTTATAATATACAAAGAGAACTGTCCTTCCGTTTTTGTAGCTACGTGGGCATATTGTTTCCATATAGAAGAAAGAATGCAGGACATATAATGGAGCCTTGGGGGACCCAGTGCTTAATTGGCAAAACATTGACTAAATAATGTTTCGTGTCAGAATAAGTAAATAATGTCAGAAGTGCAGTAGTCTTTGAGATGGATATTTAAGGTATGAAGATATCCAATCTTTGGCAATACTACGAATTCCATACGAAGGTAATTTTGAAAGCAAAATTATAAAAAGAAAGAAAATATGCTTTACAGCTTTAAAAAAATCATTTGGTAAACTTTATATGCAATTACACTAAGCTTTCGTATTACGTGAAAAATCGATTGTAAGAGGTATGTTTGGCCCACGTTAACTCCTCCTTGGCAAAGGTACTATTATACTATCCTGCACAGTACAATTAAATGAATATAAGTTTTAATTTAGAATTCCTATCTTCAGTATATAAATATTTGCATTGCTCCTATTTTTACGAATACGGCGGATTTACGAAATCTCTTTGACTGCCAAAGTAACCTGCCAAACATAAACGCACGGTTGGTTGCCTACGATTCAGGGGCAAATTATTACAAACAGACATACACACCTCAGGTAAGCTTCAGCTACGCCACTGTCCTGCATATTTGGCCCGAATGCCTCTGGACAATATGCCATTATTTATGAAGTCCCTCATGGTTATGAAAATGGTTATGGACATTTTAAAATTTAATAGAACTAAAATTGTTAAATTTCCTCCAAAGCATTTCACATGTTTGAAATTCTGCATTTCACGTGACTAAGATGAGGAAAAGTTTCGGTTTGCCACGCATCTCTTTTTATTTTAAGCTAACAATTTTAAAAGGGTTTTTAATATATTCCTTAAAAAAGGTATTTGTCAATAACGTACTATATCTCAAAATATTGACCTTTCTGTAATACCAAACTGTCGACCATTCTCAGACAAACCAAAACAATATAATCATGCATCAGTACACACTAAAGTTCGATCCTCCGAGATTGAATGAGCCGTATACGGAAACATCGACATAAACAATAGGGACCAGGGCAGTTGGCATTCGGCCCTAGCTGTGTGTCACTTGTCCTTCACGATCTAACAAACTTTCCACAGAAGTCCCAGTATTATCAGTGCAAGATGTTGGAATCATGATCAAAAATGTGTTTTAGAACTAATTTGTTCGTATTTCATCAATTGTCTTCTGTAAAATTGGGCAGAGATATTTTGTTTCTCTCCCTTTTTCAACTAAAACATTAAAGCAAGCTCTGGATGTTCGTATGTAAAGTTTATATCATCTTTAAGGGCTTTTAATAAAACTACCCTTTTGGAATTGATTGACACTTTTCATTTGGGGTTGGTTGGCTGTCAACCAGCGATATTCCACCTCTTGAACGCGTCTAAGGCGAAAAATGTTAAGAAATGTATGTTGTTGATGTTACATGTTTGCCAATATTAATAAACTTATTTCTTAGGTATATAATAAGGAATAAAAATAAATTATCTTCTTCAAAAGTAGAAGGCATAAACTACACGTTCTGCAAGATTGAAACCAATAGGAAGCATTCAATTAATATTTTTAAAATGTTAAAATGTTAAAAGACCTCGAGTCTCTATTCGAGGTCTCTATTGACGCAGTGGCAACTTCTTGCCCCACCATCCCTAATATTGATAAAATACAATGTCGCGCCATTTCTGATTCATTTTTAAATACAGATATATGTCTTTTCAAAAAGTACCAAACTTTTCCAGGTATTTCTGTATAGAAATGTGGGCTCGTATTTCGACTCACTGCACGGCATTGCAGTGGTCTTCCTGGTTGCCGTTAGATGACATGATTAGGAGGCATAATTATACTATTAGGCCGACTGCACATTTCATATAGAGTGTTTCGGCCCTCTACACGGAATCGCTTTTACCCTGGGCGTCCGGAAACGGTGTCGACCTTAGCATTAGATTTCGTATTGATTCACATATCCGAGAAGACCGACGACTTACAGGTGAACAAGTTGCTGAAACTGTCGAATAAGTGTTGACTCAACTCATTCCATCATTCAAAAAAAACTGTACTACTGTAAGACTTGTGCAAGGTCTGCTCTAATAGAGCTTAATGTTCATCACACAACCGAGAGATTTCGCATTTGCACCGATTTCAAATATAGTTTCAATTTCGAAGGTGGCGTATTTTTGGACGGGATTTTAACATATGATGAATACTTGGATACAGTATTTTGAGGTGTATTCCAAATGCAACAGCGTGCACTGGAAGCCTCCAGAATCATCTGACCCTAAGAAATTCGAAACGCAACCTTTCTTTAGTAAAGTCAGTGATAACCGTCTCTTGGAGTGCTCATGGTCCGATATTTTGTTATTATTTGGGAGAACAACGCATTGTCAACAGCGTATATCACTCAGAAAAGATTGAGAACTAAGTCGAGCCCGTAATTGAAAAGGAAATGTCCTGGATGTAAAAGGAAATACGTAGCTTCTTCTAGAAAATGCTCGACCTCATACGGCACAATGCATAGGAAACGAACAGCAAAGTGAATTCGGAGCTCCTATCACATCTTCAGATTTTCGTTTGGTCCTATCAAAGGATTGATTGATTGATTAGTAATTCCTGGCGTATCTACGGCTAAGGTCAATGGTCCAGTAAATGTAGTGCATGCTTTATCGTAGAATTCGAGATCTGCCACCTACCTACTCAGCGACTCGCGTGTTTTCCCCAACCAGGTATCTCCCCACCAGCGGGGCACCTACCCAGCTGGGGCAAACTCTAAGCTCCCGACTGGTCTTCCAGCATGTGTGGTAGTGTAGTGCATGTAAGTGTGTGTGTATAAGTAACGGGAGGACTAGGGAGAAAGGAAGAAAAAGTAAATATCACACTGATTCGTGGTCCTTTTGTTTGGATACTGATCCGGAATCCGCGCGGTGTTGATCAAAAAAACCACAGTAGATACAACTACAGATCAGAACATCCGATTGCTTGAATTCTCCTCCAGATAGCAGCTGAATTTCTTATACAGCTAGTGTCGAAATCCTACTATCCTAGGACCTCCCGGTCGGAGGCACTGCAGTAACAGCAACTGATGCCCTGAGCCATCTAAGCCGATTCTATCAAAGGAGCTACGCGTGGCATCAAATATAATTGCAACAAAAAAGTTTTAAAAAATGTCTCGCTGTGGGGGTAAGAAGACTCGTAAGAAGGCAGGGCAAGTGCGGAAAAGTCGGTTAGGATTATGTGGGGAAGTAGACAAAAGTTGTATTGATTTAATGAAATATTTGTACAGTATACAGCTAATTCTATTTTTAATTATCAAATGCCCTCTCATATACTTTTATTTTTTATGGCGTCAGTCCCATGCGATTGCCAAGCCTCTCCGTCGGCGTTTACAGGTTACGACGCTGTGGATTGGACCGGGACGTACTCCCCCACCGCGCCCTGGACCGGACTGAGGGAGATGATGGGATGATATTTATGATGGGAAGGAAACTTTGCGCACGGTATGTGACCCGTTGTATAGAGCGCTGCCCGGAATGCGGCTGGAAATTATGAGGAAAATCACGAAAATCAATGACAAAGTAATGGACATATGAATTCTTTGGCAAGTGTAACATACCGAGTTAATTTCTGACACTTTGCATGAATAGAATCCGCGGCCTCCCAATCCGTGACACACTCCCGGAGTATGGCGTTGTCCTTACACTCTCCGCTCCCTGTGTTCGTGGTTTTAGTATTAGAATAAAATGTGCAATTATTAATTTATGTTGTCCAGGCTATCAGGAACGAGCCGCATCGTCGATTTGGTGGCTGACGTTTCGGCCAACATATTGTGGCCTTCCTCAGAGCGTACTGCGTCGTCGTCGATTTGTTGGCCGAAACGTCAGCCACCAAATCAACGACGCGGCTCATTCCGGATAGCCTGGACAACATGAATTCCGGCCGCGGAAGCCTACGCAATCAATTATTTATTTATTTATTTATTATTATTTATTTATTTATTTATTTATTTATTTATTTATTTATTTATTTATTTATAGTATGGGTTATTTGTGGGGAAACGGCCATTATCCTTAGTTGTGTATTCGACCGAGGCTTCCTCTGAAACCTACCTCTGGAGCGGATGTAGGGGTCTTTTTCGACCAGGATTGCCCCCAACGTCTGAATGTGATTCTCATTTTCTTCGCCAAATGTTAGCCTCACTTATCTACATCCGAACCCTCTGGCTGGGAAAAAGATGAGAACGAGAAATAACAGGAGAGATTTAATTTTGCCGGGCACTGCCAGAGCTCTTTTATGTGTCACAAGTATGACATGGCCGCTGTAGGATTTTCAACCTTCCGAAAGTCTTCGCGTCTCAGCTGGGATCGAACTCGCGCAGTGTGGGTTCAGGGGCCAGTAAGCAAACCACTCGCCCGCCGAGGCACGAAATGTTGCAATATGGTAATAATACGTAACTGTTATAAGTAACACGAAAAAATGTTCGCTGTTACCGCTACTTTTTCTTTATTTCTGGTTGTGGCTTTGCGCATCTACGATGAACTTGTTCTGCAACATAAGAATAAAACAATAAAAAAGGAGCGTCATTTATTTATGATCTGCAGTGCATCTGCCAACAATGTTTAGGTTCCTTAAAAAATTGCATACTTTTTTCCTACTCCCTCAAGTCTCTGTTTACAAGGCTGTGCATAGTGGTGTCAAATTTCCATGCATCCATCGCAATGAGCCGCATCTGCTTACAAATACACAATGTCATTGTGAGGAAGGAAATGATTTGAAAATGATGTGACACGGTACCAATTTTAAAAGTGCTATTTGCGAAGGCCTGCACTGCGCAAAGCCACACATTTGATAATTTATTTTCTTTCCGGAAAACTACAAAATTATTAATTTGCAAATAGTTATTTTTGCATTGCTTCAAATTTGATGATTTAGAAGCGTAAGGCAAAAACAGTTCTGTCATGTTCAGCCTTCCAGAGAAATATCCTCAAACTGCCCAATTATAATTGCAACATTATCTGGTAAAATAACAACATTTATTTAATTACATTTATAATAATTATTATTTTACCAGATAAATGTTGCGTCACCGACGCTGTAAGCTGCTTTAAAAGTATATTTTGATGAGTTGAAAATTTCTAAATGATATGCAATGTTCAAATAAGTTGTTACAGTCTCTGGCTAATAATGGACATATTAATGAATCGTAGTGGCCAATAATGTTATACTCCCGTTCAAAAATTCCCAACACCCATTGGCCTTGTATTGTACTCGTATGTTACCTGCATACGGGATATGAACTGGTAATATTGAAAATTGTAATCGCCGAAAATAGTACTTGGTAATATAGGTATGAATTATGTGAATAGTTAGAATTTACAGCTACTTTCTCGCGCGCTTTTTTTTTAATATGCACAAAAATGATTACTTGTATGCTGTTCTTGAGCGTTATTCTCTAATAATATCATTCTCAATTAGTTCCGAAAAGTCTGTTGCAAAATCTTCTAAAACTTCATTTGATTCCGTAGATTTGCTTAACACTCACATTTTTGTCCCCTAACTTTTGAAGAGATTAAAACTTTACAGAATCAGTCTAATTTGTGTTTACTTCTACTTTCACAATTGCTCTATTAATCGTTTTGTATTCGAACCTAAATAAACATTAAAAGGCAATTGTGAGTTTATGTGAATAAAGTGTTTATTAAATTTAATAAGTTGTTAGACACATTCATTTGAAAATCGGTATTTTCATGTAAGAACATAAATGTGAGAAGTCGAACGTAAAAATATAAATGTCTTTTCATTCTCTTATATTACTCACTGTTTGGTTTTCTCCGCATTCACTTAAAGTTCATCAAATTTAATAAGTTCCAAGGCAAAACTGTTGGTATGTTTTAGATTTTTTTTAAAAAAATACGAAATGTGTTAGCACATTTTTCCCGGCGTCGCGCCGCCTATAAACATTAACCTTCGTCCAGCTGGACGCTCTCTGAGCATTCTTCCCGCTTGTTATGGGAGTTCCATGGTGTTGCGAATATGAATGGGAGTTCCATGATGTGCGCGAATATGAATTTCGCGCGTCCCACTTAAAAAAAAAATATGATTTTCCCGCTGTCTGCGTAGATGTTAGGTATTTTGCTGAGAAGTGGTTACGTAGTGGTATAACTCACAGTCGTCACGAAAGCGTGTAGTAGTTGGCGAGAAGGCATACTAGTTAGGTATGTTGCTGTGAAGTGGTTACAGAGCATTGTCGCGCTCAGTCGTCTCGAAGTCGTAATTTATTCGCGCCCCTTTTCTTAAGCCTTCATTTCGCTGCATGCCAGAGGAGTATGGGGTTAGTTATTTCAACGACAGTACTATTATATCAAACCTGTCGCTCGTTTTTCGATGTAAAATAATTTCTATTGTACGGGAGCGAATATTTCTCATAATGGGATTTTGTGAACAACGCTCGCCGCTAATATTTATTCTTAATTCAACAAATGTTAGAAAAGGAGAGGGGGTAGATATTTCAGGGCTCAAGAAAATGTGCAGGCGTAATCATATTAATTGTTGAGAAGGCTTGGTAGATTGGTATACAGAGGTGACAAAAGTCAAGGGATACTTCCTACTTACGTTTCGGACCTCCTTTTGCTAGGGGAAGTGCAGCAACTCGACGTGGCAAAGACTCAACGAGTCGTTGGAAATCCCTAGCAGAAATATTGAGTCATGCTATCTCTGTAGCCATTCATAATAGCGAAAGTGTTCCCGGTGAAGGGTTTTGTGTACGAACAAAACATGTTCCGATTTTGTCTAATAAATGTTCGATGGGATTCATGTTCGGCGATCCGTGTGGCCAAATCGGTTCAATCCAATTGTCCAGAATGCTCTTGAAACCAATCGCGAGCATTTGTAGCCCCATGGCGTGACGCATTGTCATCCATAAAAATTTAATTTTTAAACGTTTTTTTCGCAAAGACGTTTCCAAGTTTGTTTTATTAATTTTATCCTCATATGAATCAAAGAACGGTAAAAAGTGGTGCTAATCGCATTTTCGGCGAACGCTGTATTTTCGAAAATAGAAATAAAAGATAACAATCCAAAACTACGAATTTGAAGATAGAACTTTTTGTCTTAAAATAAATATGATCTTAAAAATTAAATCTTTAAAAAAGATCGTGTACATTTTTTTGAAAAACCGAGTCGTTTTTGCGCAATACCTGCTTAAAGTTAACGCAAATGATTTTTTAAAAAATTCTCAAAAACCGCCCCAATTTTTTTCTTCAATTTTTTTTTTCTAGGGATAGAACAAAGAACGCTTAAAAGAATAACACAAGTCTCGTTTTCGTTGAACTCTCCGAATTTTCTAAAATTCCAAATTTGGAAGTAATGCGAAAAAAGTTTGCTGTTGGACTTAAACTTTCTCCTCGTAAAGGACACTTAAGAGAATGAAGCAGGGCTCATTTTCTTTGAAATCCCTGATTATTCGAAAATTGCAAAGTTCAATGTTTTCCGGTCATTTCCTACAACTACAATATTGAAGATAACGATATTTTCCTCAATGAAATCAGTTGTTGAAAGACAGATTTGGAAATTAAGGTGATGTTCAGTTTGTCGAAGTCGAAATTTTTCAACAATGGTGCAAGTCTCACGTTCGTTGAATATTCTGATTTTTGAAAACTGCAAAAATTCAAAACAGTTTTCAAGCGTCTTCCTAGAATTACAATTATGAAGATAAATATTTTTTTCTTAACGAAATGTGTTCATCAAAGCAAGATCTTCAAATAATGTCATGTACAATTTTTCAAAAACATGCGATATTTTGTGTCAAACATAAGCAATTTTTTTTCTTTAAACCAATATTTCTTAAAAACGGCACAAAATTTTTGGATTAAATTTGGACCTTAGATAGCGTAAAGGACGCTTAAGAGAATGGTGCATGTCTCATGTTCATTGAAATGCCTAATTTTTCGATAATTTAAAAAATTAAAAATTGTTCGGCGTCTTCCTACAACTTCAATCATAAAGATTTTTTAATTAAATGTGTTCGTCAACAAGAGAGATTGAAATAAGATCATGTTGAATTTTTTGAAAATATGAGTATTTTTAGCAATTTGGCGTTAAATATAGTCGCCCGCTCCGAATTTCCTGCGCTTCGTTAAGGTAATACCGGGAGAGGTGGCTCAGTGCATCAGGTAATGTCACTGCAATGCCTCTGACCGGGAGGTCCTAGGTTCGAATCCTGTCGGCACGCAGCAGTGATAGGAATTTCGACACTAACTTCTCAGCTAGGTCGAATTTAGTCGCTGCATGGAGGAGAATTCTAGCGGCCGGCTGCTCTGATCGATAGTTTACCGTGGTGTCTCCTATTAATACCAGACGAATGCCGGAGCAGTACCCTAACAAACGGACCACGGACCGTGCGCGATCTTTCCTTCCTCTTTCTTGCCCAACCCTCACCTCTTACGCTAACATGCACTACACTACCACACATGCCGGGAGACAGGTCAGGGACTTAGAGCATGTCCCGGCTGAGGCGGTGCCCCTCTGATGGGAGATACATGGTTGGAGAAAACCCCGCTAGTCAACGGTAGGTCTGCGCCGAATCCAGAGGCGGAAGATCACCGCTACCTCCCGATGAAAAAAACAAGCACTCCACTTACGGGACTAATGACCTCAGTAGTTGACCCACCCGGAATCACTAATAATCAATCATTCAAACAACCATGTGAACGTAATAGAATAGAGGTGATTCCAGGCTATTGGATGCTACGTAAGTTAGAACTTCTATATTTCATATTTCTTTGTTCGTTTCTTACGTTAGAGCTTTTGTTATACGTTTACAAATTAATCTTTTATAAATTATTCAAAACGTTCTTTAAATTTATGAAAGAACATCATTACATAAAGGCTCTAACCGGATAAGTGATGTTCTCGGCCTTAGCAATTCGACTCAGATTTTCCCACGTGTTTGGATGTAGAAAATATGATTATTTTCAAAATATGAGGCTAAAATATCCACATGGTAAGTACTTACAGGGAAAAAACAGTTTTTTCATATTTAAATTCAGAAAATAATCATTTTATGGCATTTATTTCTTTGCTTCTGAAATGAACTTTGCCGTAAAATTGGTTAAAAAATTAACTTGTCGATGCCTTTCTATTCATAAATAGAGTAATAAATTGATTAAAATAATTTTTTCTATAAAAATCTTCACCAAAAATTTCTGTTTTTTCATAAAAATTCACCTAGTCCATAAATTTCCAGGAGTCTCAGGATAGTGCTACTTATGAAATGTAGATAATTTCATATGCTTTTCAGTGCTCAAATCGGCAAATGTCTAGGAATTGCTTTATGACCTGGCGGGCCGATTTTGAATTTTTTCACTTTTCAAAATATCAATGTAAACAATTCCTGTAAAGCAATTATGCTGGCCTGTGGAAAATAAAAAAAAATAAATAAAAACAAATTTAAAAAATATCAAGAGTTTTCAACCAACGTGACGCCTGCACCATTTTCTTAAAGCCTATTAGATTATCCAACAAACTTGTTGGCGCCATTTATTTTGAAAATTTTGAAAATGTCCCAGGGCTTCATGTTGTACCCCGCAAAATTAAAATATCGGTTTCAAATTCAAGTGACCACGACATCCGCCAGATCGATCGAGCGGATTTTGAACTGGATTTATCCTCTTCTTCATTACCAGGGTCCTGTAATAAAGAGTTTTTCTGCCGAAAATTTGCCGTTTTTCGCGCAGCTCCACAGAATTTTCTCTTCTTAACAAGTTCCTTCTTAAGCGCGAGAAAGTAAAAATTTAGAGCTGTTTTTGAGAAAATCTTGAAAATGTCCGGGAGGATTCACGTAAAGTACCCCCAAATTTTAAAGAATGTTTTTCAAAATTTCAAGCTTCGACTTGAGCCACATGGACAGGGGTTTCTTCAATTTGAAAAAAAAAAAAAATTCTATGCATGGTTTAGCCGCTAGTGGTGTTCACAGACGGAGGGACATTTTGAAGAAAAAAAACAACACTTTTTCGATATCAGGGGACCCCAAAATGTGTATTTCCATTGAAATCTCGAAATCGATTTTCCGCAGCATTACATACGTCCGCAGCAGTACATACACTACGTAATATATTACTCCGTATATACGTATGTACAGGGGAAAGTAAAAACCAGAAAACGAGAAATCTATTAGTCATATAACACGTCGTAAATTTAAAACGAATTATTTTATCTGTATTCCTCTAAATTACCGTTTTTAATATCAAAAAAAGTCTAATAATTATAATTTAATACGGTCCCCATAGTTTTTTTCTACGGCCTACGAAAAAAATGTGCCTAGGGCCTAAGTCAAGTTTAATCCAGCTCTGTACATACTCTAAAGCCGAGAAAGTACGTGCTGTTTGGCACTTGTTAACAATTGAAATAGAGACCCATGATACTTTAAAGAAGCGATGTGAAATAAAATGTTCCTTCAAATCACCAAACAAAATCCACAAAGAAAAAGATAAGATCCGTATTCACTGAAAATGTTATTAATTGGCTTATTTCAAATTATTTTACACTTCAATGGTAAACTGCATTCGGAAAAATAGACGTAGAGGGGTCATGTACCTCCCACGTTGTATTGCGTCAGCTGATTCCCCACTCCTGAAGCCTTATTACGTCACAAGCAGTGCACGTGGGGCAACTGAAGGTTAGTTGGTAAGAGGAGGTGGTTGGTAGAACACGACCAGAAATGCCAGAAATCGCACCAATCAGAATGTAATAATTGGTAACGGAGGCAAGTGCAAGGGCAATTTGTGTCACTTGGTGAGATGAGATGGGGTTTAAAAGCTCAGTTTACTACTGTGAAAATTTTAAGGTAAGTCCATACAGTGTTACACCATAATTCTGGGGAATATTAAATAATTATGTCGCAATCAAGGTATCATATTGGTGACAGTTCATATTTAATTGATTAGGTTTCTCTTGAAGGGCAAGACTCCAAATACTCATCAAGTTTATGTATAAAAGTTTATTATTGGAGGTTAGAATCCATAGTATTGAGTCATAAAGACTCACTATTAAGCCAGTGCCCTAACCAAAAAAAAAGACTGAAAGTGATTATTTAAAAGTGAAAATAACTTTTTCTTATGCCACAATTCCTACTAATTTTGACAATGAACCATAATAATGATAAATATTACTGCCCTGTGTATTGTACTGGTAATCTAGTAATTACCATTGGGACAGTTCACAAGATTATTTTCTCATAAAATATGTAATTCATTGAACATTTTTCCTTTTAAAAATATGGTGATTTTGTTTTTAGTTATTGTTCAAATTACGGAAAAATGGAAGTATGGCTGAAGACAACGCTTCTTTTGTGCATCTTTGGGTTTCTGAAGGAGTTTCGACCTTCAGAACCCTTTGTAACACCATACCTTACTACATACAAGAATTTTACAGAAGAACAGGTACGTCTTAATTTTTTAATATTTGTATAATAAATGAAGTCATGTATATAAATAATTATGCTTTGTCAATACTCCAAAATGTTGTATGCTCTTGGTTAAACATTTATATAAAATCTTTTATTCCTTAATTTATATTAATCTTTGAGTACTATTGGGGTTAAGGCAGATGAATGGTTTAAGTTTTTCTAAATCAGTGCCCTCTTCTGGTCTTTTATTCTGTCTTTTCTTTCTCTCCTTGAGAGAAGATTGACGTAGTATGTCAGTATTTTAACTGTGTGTCAAGGTTACAAATCGTGTCAATCTAGAAAGAAAGATAGCACTGTGTCAACTGATATTTGACTTCTCATATTTATCTTCATTACTAAGAAAAGTATTAGATATGTGAATACATGTAAAGAGTTGTGCAGTAATAAAAGGATTGGCTGAAGTCTATTGTACAGTACAACCTTAAGGAAGAGTGAAGTACTGTATTTAACAGAATGTGCACTCTAGTGATCTTGTTGCCAATTATATCACACAATGTCCTCATCACCTCTGAGGAATGCCTTTAACTCCTTCACTAGAACCATTAAGAGTCTCAAGATTGTTTGCAGTTCACTGGATTCAAAAATAGATTCTCATTGACTGCCAAATAGCTTTTAGGATTTTCAAGTTAACATTTCAAGGCAATCCATTTCTAAAGGACATTCTTGATACTAATTTTTGTTGAATGATTACAACATGATTTTTGGTGTATTTTCTTTTAGAAATTTTATTCTGTTCTTTTTTGCTACCTTTTTAAAAAAAAATCATTCCTTAAGTATGAATGACATTACATTTGAATGTCATCATTCAAGACTAAAATTGATTTTTTCCATTTTAATGTTTTACCTCTACAATCTTATGATGCTGAGTTTGATCTACAGTTTACAAAATAAATCATTAAAATTTGTGATCGGTCTAACACTAAGCTAGAAAGAAATTTACTCCAATTTATCTTTATATTTGCTCTTTTATACACAGTTTGTATTTAGAAAATGAACTGTGAAAAAAATGTTTTTCTCCAGTAATTTATTTGAAGTTTTGTGACATTATGAGCCCAGGACCTATTTTCTCTGTATTTTTTAAATTCTAATTTTAACAAAAACATGTATCTTTGTTTTGTAATAATAAGAAAACAGACACTTGATGTTAATTAAGACATAATTGCTGCAAAAGTTTGTTGTTACTATTTGTTAAGGTGAACCAAGAAATCTATCCAGTGGCAACATATTCCTATTTGTGTCTCCTGGTGCTGGTATTCTTAGTGACTGACTTGTTGAGGTACAAACCAATGATTATTCTTCTAGCGGTATCTGGTGTCATCACATTCTGCCTTTTAGCATTTGGAAATGATATTCCTGCTATGAAGGTATGTTTCTATGAAATGAGTGAATACATTTTTTTAATATATTACGTAGTTGCCTGCAAAGTTTCATAACTTACATCTATTTTAGGAAGTTTCTGAATTGTTAATATCAGTGAATATTGTTACAGGCTGTGGAAGTTTTTTATGGAATGTATATGGCTGCTGAGGTGGCGTATTTCACTTACATGTATGCCAAGGTAGACAAAGAGCACTATCAACGAGTGACTGGTCACACACGTACTGCTTTTCTTTTGGGACGCTTTATGTCTGGTATTGTGAGTCAAACACTGGTCTCTACGGACATCATTACGATACACCAGCTGAATTTCATTACAATTGCATGTATGTTTACTTCAAAGTAAGAAAGGTTAATGTTCTTACAAATCAAAAAGATGATGTTTCGAGTACAGTTTTTCGACAAAAAAAAACAACGAATAATTAGATTTTATTTTCTGTATTGAAATTATTTATTTATTAAATTGTAATTGTAGAAATTCCCTAGAGCTCTGTTAATATTTTAATTTGAGTAATAGTTAATAGAATCATCTAAAAACATTTATGAAGAATGTGTTAATTACCTTCTTGACACATAACACACTAAGGAAAGATGATAGTTTTGTATATTTGTGTAAGACTGCATTGATACAAAATCTTGTAAATGTGCTACAGGTGGATTGAGAAAAATCCCTCAGGGATGCACCAAAAATATTTATGTCGAGACATTTAGAATTTTGTTGATTATGCTATAAGTAAGTCAACTGGTGCTTGTGCAATTTGCTACACTTGTTATGCTGCAACAAAATTTACTGACCTGCACAACTTACACATTTCAGTCCTTCAAAACATGGTTTCGTAACTCTGTAGAGGGCCATATTATTTTTCTTGGTCAGAAATCTATGAAATGAGACCATTTTGGGCCTTCTATAACTTTGAG
This sequence comes from Acheta domesticus, assembly GCA_031308135.1. Lineage (NCBI taxonomy): Eukaryota > Metazoa > Arthropoda > Insecta > Orthoptera > Gryllidae > Acheta > Acheta domesticus. The sequence goes on along the minus strand of JAHLJT010000631.1, from coordinate 185,938,060 downwards.
AATTACCTCTTCTGGGTGTCAAACTGTTGCACATGTGGTCAGAAATGTCCAGAATCTCCAAATTGTATGTAAAATTCATAGTCGTCAACATAATCATCCTGGACTGCAGGACATTAATCCTATTGCACGTTCCTTTTATACAGAATACCTGATGGTTTATACTTCCTGGTGTTCATTGCTTCATTTTTTCTCTCTTCCTTCCAATGTCTCGTAGTCCTGTGGATTTGTAATTTAATACTAGTTCTGGAAGACTTCATTCTTCATTCTCTTAATTATATAACCATTTATTCTGATAGTTTTTTATTTCTGCTACAATTTTGTTGTAATTTTTTTTATATCTATGATCTTTTATTAATCCAGTCGTGTTACTTCTGAGGTATATCGGAGGAATCTCATTTGTTCTATTTCCAATCTTCTCTGATCTTTGCATTATTTGAATGTCATTATGTGTATATGTAATATTAAATTTGATTTTCTGTGTAATTTAATTGCACAAGTCTAGGTCTCTCTGTTAGTAAATGCTAATCGATATTACAATGTTTTCTACATTTAGTTCTTATTGTATTTATGATGTATTTTAGAAAAAAAAAATATTTTTCAGAATTTATTTTCAGCATTTTATTTAAATTTTTCAAAAAAAATTTGTTTTTCAAAAAGCAGTTTTTCATTTCAAAAAAATTTTTATTTTTTAGAATTTATATTCAGCATTTATTTTTCAGAAAAAGAATGGGCAATCTCAGCATTTGGCCAATGATTGAAGGAAAAATGAACTATTTTAAATTTTCAAATAATGATTTTTATAGAGTACTTTTTGCATGTTTTCAATTAGAATAAAAGTATAATTTTCCCATTATTCAAAGGTGGATTTGATTTGTTAAGAATGAGTTTAAAATTTTCCATTTAATACTGATTTTGTTAGTTTCCAAACATTGATATAAGCTGTATTCAGAAAATAATGATAGTTTATGTGACACAAATAATTTTGAAGATGCATAGAAGTATCTTCTATTAGTTAACTAACAGAATGTAGTAAATTAATATCTAATCACATTATCGTTTTGATGTTTCTTCCTTTGCAGCTCAAGCAGTTGCAAGTTTATGGGCATTTTTGTTGCCTTCAGTGCAGCACAGTATGTACTTTCATAGACATGACTCTATTACATCTCTGACACCATCTGAAGGCAACCATTTGCCACAAGGCATGGATAATGTTGGTGTTGAATCAAATTCTGCACCTATACTTGATTCAAATACTGAAGCTCCGTACACTATATCAAGAAGTCCTGAGCCTAAGAGAAACAAAATAGGCATGATGGGAAGATGTTTCACAGCTTACACATTTTTATGGAGAGATTGTCGTCAGGCATATACCAATGTGTATGTGGTGAAATGGTCAATTTGGTGGGCTGTTGCCACATGTGGATTTTTACAAGTAAGACAATATAATTTATTTCTGAATACAACAACATTGCTTTATGTTTTTCATATGTTAACTTCATTGTAAAATCAATTCAATATCAGAGGACACATGATCCCTTAGGGAGAAACATAAATTATTAGTCAGAAAAGCTTTTATATCAGTGGCAAAACATGAAAGACTCAATTCTTGAATGGAAGTCTATTTATAAATATTTTCATGTGATGCCATTGATATCTTGATTGTGAAATGTCTACATAACAGAATTAGAATGGTGCATAATGTCTATTGGGCATCCGTAATTCTGTTGTCATAGTTTTAATAATCTTAATTTATTATTTCACTTCAATTACCATTTGATGTTGGAAGTATTGTTGGACATGGAAGTATTTTTGGTTTGTAGTGAGATGTCTTTATACTTTCATGTCATGTGACAAGAAGAAAGTAAAAGAAGTTCTGTATTGTACCTAATTGTTTTGTTTAAATCAGCATGTTATCAAAGTACTTGTCTCTTGGTTATTCTTCTGTCATTCAGTGTATATTCCAAAAGCTCAGTTTTATTGACTATAAAATCAAATAAAAACTTCATTGATATGACCAAGCCCTTTTCAATTCATCAATATTTGTGTGCACATGCTTCTGTTTATGTTTTTAAGGGTTTTACATACATACAAGTACTCTGGGAAGCAATTGTAGCAGATGGTGCAATAGAAGGTGATGTTCAAGCAGATAGATATAACGGTGCCATTGAAGCAACTTACACCATTATAGGTAAGGATTTGTTTGTTGTTGTTGTTTTTTTGCCCAAGAACTTTTCAACAACTAGAATATTAAAGAAAGTAAAATTCTTGCTGATTTACTATACAGCCATGGAAGTTCTTGTGTTCAAGATTGGTGGTTAACAAATAACAGTGAAGTTAGGGTGGACTCAGAGATATCTCCACCAATGAAAACAGTAATGAAACACCAATGAGATCTTAGGAAGCTGGAATTATTTTGTGAATTGCCTTGAGCCTCTACTGTTATACAGAGTGATTCATTTTGCATGTATAAACTCTTCCCCTATAGCTTTGTTTCTAGATGATAAATAAAAATCCCTGACAATTTTTCTCACATATTCAGTTGCTAAAGATACAGTTTCATAAATTTTTTATTATGAACATGCTTAACAACGGTGTAGGAAAGCCTTCCTGATAAGCTCTGCTGCACATGTTTTGAGAGCACTGCATCAATAGACAATGGCTCTGGACTGTGAGATACGGACTGTTGTTTTAAAGTTTTGACACTAGTGTGTATGAAGGAAATTATGTTTACTTTTTTGTGAAGAGTTGAATACTGTGGATTTACTGTAGGGCATGCTACAAAACTTAACTTTCCTGCAGTTAACAGATATTTCTGAAACACTACTGGTCATTACTGATGAGCTTGTCTGTAAAATGAGCAAGATATTTGTGCATCAATTCAGTGTCTAGAAAGACATTGGTGGGGATGTGGCTGAAAATAGACACTCCTCTATATTGAGTGACTCTATCCATTTCTGTTCTTCAGATAACTGAGAGAATCCAGGAACATTTGAAATTTAGTTTATAATTGTGAATCTTTTGAGGTATTTGCTCATGAAAAAAAAATTGAGAGTGAAGAATAAAAAAAAAAACACATTTTAGTAATGCAAAAAACAAACCAAGAAAGTTACGTAGGTTAGCAAAGACAAACTATCAATATTTGTTGTGTAAGTATGATTTTTCTACAAATTCGTTTAAGATATATGACATACATTAAATAACTTAAATTAAATTAACAAGACACTTCCCACCATTTCTCAGTGTAATTGTTTTGTACATCAGGAAAACAGCCTAGATGTAAGAGGCCCCAAGATGTACGTAACTTATTTTAGTTCTGTCTCTGAGAAAACCTTAGAATTAAATTAATTTTTTAATACAAAGTACAATGTAAAGAAAATAAAACTATAATTTACACTAGGAACACTCTAATGTTGATGAATCTGACTTCATTCTGTGACAGTGCTTTACAAATGAAGAAAAGTTTTGTTCAGTGAGGAAATCTCTAACATTCGAAAAAGAAATACACTTGTTTCCTCAGTTCTCTGAAGAATTTTCTGTAGTTCTCTTCATTTGGATTGTGCATACATGCCATTATGACAATTTTTTTATGTAACTTTACTCAAACACTTCTTGTGATATGCAGTTCAAGTAGAATTTCCTTTCAAAATCTCTCCCTTCATTAACCAATACTATGGGTAGTCACCAATTTTTTTATTGAAATTTTTTATTATGAATCTTTCTCTTAATTGTTCACAATGCATATTTCAGAGAAATTGCTTGTAAAATCACAAAATGTAATTGTGTGAAAGTTTCCTTTAAAAATTCATTTGATTGAGTTATGTAAAGGATTCCGTACACTATCCTCATTGTATCAACTGCAGTTGATTGAATATTTTCACAGGTAGCAGAAATATCTAAATGGAGTAGTTCTGAATGTTATTTTTCATAAAGTAGATGCCTTAAAAAGTATATTAATAGAAATAATCATGACTGAAAGAAAGATAATTTAAATGAATTTTTTTTATTGGAATGGAAATGATTCAACAATAGCTGAACAGTGTTCACTATTTATTTTGTATACACAATTTTCAGTAGGTGTTCTTTCTGTGTTGGATGCATGCACTTTCTTTGCTGGTTGCATGCATAGTAATTTCTGATCACCGTAAATGTTCTGTGCTGGCAGAGTGTAGTCCTTCATTTCTGTGTTCACTGTTTTCAAATTTTGTACATTTTCTTGGATGTTTTAGATTTTCCTTCAAGCCTATTCTTTGCTTAAAGTTCTTAAAATACTGCTGTAACATTGGATTTTTCTTCACATTTCAGACTTTTTTATTAGATCCTCTATATTCTGACAGTGATTCTTCAGTACTCCCTACAATATATATTCAATGCAGAGGCAGCTTGTGTTTTCAAATGTTGTTGGTTTACACACAAAATTATGTGGCAGAATGACCCAATTGGAATTTTGCCCACTTGGATTTTTTAAAAGTTTAAACCTAAATTGATACTCATTGAAACACCAATGTGTTCATACAACATATTCAGTTTTTTCAAGAAATTTGCTCATCCCTGGCACCTTTGTTTACCTCTGCCCTTTGGGATCTTGTCATTGACCTGTGGTGTGCTCTGCATGCACTACTATCTGGAAGCCCCTGTGCCATATGTGCACTACTGTTCTCTGCTTGCAGCCAATAGTTTATCTTTATCTATTCTTTATCATTGCGGGAAAAGGGGGAGGAGGAGAAGAAGACAAAAAGAGGAGGAGGTGAAAACAAAAAGGGGAGGAGGAGGCAGAGGAGAAGAGGAAGAGAAGAAGAAGATGAGATGGAGAAGAAGAACATGAGAAGGAGAAGGTAAAGGAGGAGGAGGAGATGCACAAAAAAGTGAGAAGGAGAAGATGCACAAGAAAGTGAGAAGGAGAAGATGCCACAAGGAAGTGAAGAGGAGAAGGAGGAGATGCACAAGAAAAATGAGGAGGAGAAGGAGAAGATGCACAAGAAGGTGAGGAGGAGGAGATGAACAAGAAAGTGAGGAGGAGGAGGAGATGAACGAGAAAGTGAGGAGGAGGAGGAGGAGATGAACAAGAAAGTGAGGAGGAAGAGGAGGAGATGAACAAGAAAGTGAGGAGGAAGAGGAGGAGATGAACAAGAAAGTGAGGAGGAAGAGGAGGAGATGAACAAGAAAGTGAGGAGGAGGAGGAGGAGGAGATGAACAAGAAAGTGAGGAGGAGGAGGAGGGAGGAGGAGGAGGAGGAGATGAACAAGAAAGTGAGGAGGAGGAGGAGATGAACAAGAAAGTGAGGAGGAGGAGGAGATGAACAAGAAAGTGAGGAGGAGGAGGAGGAGGAGGAGATGAACAAGAAAGTGAGGAGGAGGAGGAGGAGATGAACAAGAAAAAAAGAGAGGGGTTTAAATTGATTGAATATTTCATGTTTCCAACGCTTCAACTGCTGTGGTCATTGGTCTCGTGAGCATAGTGCACGGTTTTACCCCCCCACCAGATGGTGAAATCTGGCATTGACCTACATTGAGCTTGCAGTGTTTTCCAGCAGGGCACCGCTCCAGCTGTGACAAGCATTAAGCTCGTGACTGCCCTGCATGTGTGGAAGTGGATTGCATGTAAGTGTAAGTATGTGTCAGTAAGGGATAAAGTTAGGACAAGGAAGAGGAAGGATAGATCATGCCTGGTCTGTGGCTTGTTTGGGTTAGGGTACTGCTCTGACATTCACCTGGTGTTGTTCAGAGAAACTACAGAAAACTACCAATCAGAGCAGCAAACTACTAGAATTCTCCTTCAGACGACTGAATGAGACTTAGCTACTTATACATCCTGTGACTGTCTGAACTCAAACTCTGGGACCGTTCTGTCAGAGACACAGCAGTGACATCAGGTGATGTGTTGAGCCACCTCAGCCAGTGAGGGGTTTAGAATTAGCTTGGCAATATGTGTTCTGTATTTATTTAATGAATTATGTATTTTGCTCATTTTTATCCCAAGCTTATGAAGCCCTAATACATTAGGTTCCCTAATAGAGCGCTAAGCAACTGAAGCTGATAACTATATTTAAATTGTAAAACTTTTGTTTGTATTTAGCTCGAACATACTGCATCTGGCATGAGCCATCATAGCTGTTGTTGTTTGGTTAATAATCCCTAACTTGCCAAAAAAATAACTTTCCTGTGATACTCCTGAGTACAGAAGATTTTTGTTTCATTATTTTTTCTACAAAAATTTAGTGATTACCAAAATAATACGAGGGTTGGGGCTGAACTCATGGCAGCTTTTTTTTTTTTTATGAGAATATGAGTAGGGGTGGAAAATATCAAATATACACATGAAAGGACAAGGTATAAATTAAGTGCTTGGACATTTATCAACACACAAAAATTGAATTTATCATATTTATTAAGGTATTTGAAATTACTGTACTCATTTCATGTTCTTAGACATTTTAGAGAATACGACTTCACAAAGTCAAAAAGCATTACATACCCATTCTAAAGGCCTGATTAGGTAGATGATTGATTACCGCATATCACATTGATCTGTCATCACATCATCACGTGTGTTGCTGATCACTGGTTGCTGCATATCTTTGCAGAAATTCTCTATGCATCTTGTGGCTGTCCAGTATGGAAGGACATTATTCCGTGAGCTTCCACCAATTCCCTGTGACAGTCTTGGGCATTCTTTTCGTAGTGAATGGCTCTCTTGGAGTAAGAGCACTGTTGGAAACATGTTACATTCACTTTGCACTGCGTTAGACGGACAACTGATTTCAAGTTGCTCTCTGTGCTAATAGAGACACTTGCAGAGCTATCTGTTGATGTAAACTCACCCTACTGCAGCATTTCTTTCAAAATATAAATGAAAGTTTCCAATCCGATAACATTTCTTTTAGAAAAAATATAGCTGCCATAACTTCTGCACCAACCCTTGTATTTTGAACAGAACTGTTTCTGCATATTTAAATGTACTGCATCTCTTTTATGTTTATTTCACTGATAAAGTTCCAAGCTCCATGCATGTGTTTTTTGCAGGTGCGGCTGCATCTTTTGCTTGTGGCTGGTTGACTTTGAACTGGGCTCTTGTAGGAGAAATGGTTCTAGCTTTGTGTTCAGTATTACAAGGAACTGCTCTTCTTGTGTCAGCTTTCTCTTCATCATTGTGGTTAGCTTATGGAATGTATGTGCTTTTTGGAATGCTCTATCATCCCATGATCACAATTGCCAAGTAGGTATTTCATGAAGGAAAAAATTGAACTTTAAATTTCCCATTAATGTAATATATTGATAGATATATCCAAAGTAACATAATTGGATGTTTGAATAAAGATAAATAAAATAATGAATGGTTGTGTGAGAGAGTAATTTTGTGCTGAAGCAATATATTTTTCTATGAATCTGTTTTTATCACCTCGTTTTACTTGCAAGTACTTTGACACAGTGAGCTGTGTCTGAACTTACTGTAGCTTTAATGTGACATGAATTTTTATTTAATCTCTCCTTGTTCTACATTGGTTATAGTTATTTTTATTGAAAGTTATTAATTGAAGATATGTGGCATCATTTTTTCAACTTGTCTGATATTTTCAGTTCTGAAGTTGCAAAACATATAAATGAAGACAGTTATGCTTTAATATTTGGAATCAATACATTCTTAGCATTACTTCTTCAAACAATTCTTACAGTAGTAGTAGTCAGTGATGTTGGATTTGCATTGTCATCTCGTGATCAGGTAAGAGACTTGTTTTGAAAATATTATTAAGAGAATAAGTAATTGTTGGAAAGTAGTTTGTGTAAGATTTCTGTCATTGTAATAGTTGTTTACATTCCTAGTGCAGAAATTGAGTTTTCGCCATATGAATAAAGTGTCATTGGATGTGGTGGTGATTGGAGCCAAAGTCAGCAATTTGAAACAATTTTGAACACGTAATTTCATACAAGTTACATACAATTTTTAGTACAAATTCATGGAAACTCGCACGATATAGTTCTGGTATCATTCATTATAAGCAAAATGACAGCCATATTGATTCATGCCTCAAGGATTTTTTCCTACGTTGTATCTAGCTTCACTTTGCAGAATGCACCCCAGATTACAGAGAAATACTACTTTCCCGTACATGAATGGCAATCAATCCAATCAACCTTCAATGAACATGCTTTCTCATCAATAAGCAGTGAATAGAAGTAATAATTCCATGTATAAATAATTAAACCCAAAATTATCTTTTTTTCAATATTTTAAATTTATCACCTAACTTTCATTGTCAATTTGTAACAGTTACACTATACGTATGACACAAAAGAAAACTAAATGATAGTTTGGATAATGTTATTTTCATCTGCTTTAAGTTTATAGTGACACCTGGCAATTTTATCATTTCAAAGAAACCCTAAATTGTATATAATTACATTTGAATATTTGAGCCTTGTATTCATTTAACTTAAAGTTTTAATTTTTTTGACTGATGAGACTTCTAAAATTTCTTGTGCAAATGTTGCAGTTTAAAGTCTATGGTGGCTGCTATCTGGTTTTGGCAGCTTTCTTTCTCATTTTGGCTCTATTTACATTGGGGAAACACTTGTTGAAGAAAACACGTGCTGATAATGAAGATCCTAAAGCATTAGTATGAGTCTGTTCTTTAAATATTTACTTAGAGAAGGTTGTGATTTTTGGTGTGGGTTTTTGTTTTCTCTGGTACTGTTATTAGGCTGCTTGTAAATATAGAGAGGTAGAGTTGTTAAGCCACTGTGAAAACTTCTTTTGATTGAAAAACGCATGTTATATAATGTTTTAGTACTTATGATGTACCTGAAAATGATTTTACAAATATCTTATATCATATGTTGGGGTAGTCCTTCATTATTATTCAGCTCACCCTCTGCAATACTCATCAGAAATAACTTTCAAGTGACTTTAATTTTTGTCAAAATATCACTCTGATGTCAATTATTCAGTATTATCTTTGAAGTTCTAGAAACAGGATACCTACATTCTGAGGTACTGCTAAATATCGAGAATAGTTCTTTGCAAGTACCAGCTGTTGTTAATTTTTAAACACATGTTGGGAGGTTTTCAGAAGCAATTTTAAGCATTTTAAACCGTACTAAATTCTGCCCTTCAGTTTATTGTGCAATTATTATTATTGTAATGCCAAAAGAGCTATTTAAAAATGTTATTTTTGTTTTTGTTAAAAGTGTAGATGTCTAAATGCATGCAATGTTGTCTTTCCACAAAATGTATGATTGTGTTAATCACATTATGACAAATGTCGTATGCATATTGTTGGGACATTGTAGTTCTGTTCTTTTGATGTAATTATGAAAAAGTTCATAATTTTACATTTGATTTGTTCCTGTAAAGATTTTTCTATTGTTGTTGATTGACTTAATTTTATCAGTATTTTGGGAGCTGTAGTGACATACTAATAGGAATGAAGACTGCTTGCAAGTAGCTATGGCGGGAAGGGATGAAAAGATAATGCTTGTTGGTATTTTAGTTTTTTGACAAAAGTTTGTATTCTATCAATGCACGTGATACGCTAAAATCTAGCAGAATACAAAATGGTTGGAGACATAGTTAACATGACATCATTGGTAGAGTGAACCTCATGAAAATAATGTTCTTTTTTATATCATAGAGAAATAGTTCAACAGATTTTTGTAGATAGAAAGAAGGCAATTTTTTATTATTACACTTTATAAATTGTATTAATTTTAATCATTTATGAAAAAGTATACCAGTATTACCATATAATTTATGGTAAACATGTATGACCATGTTATAAAACTGAAACTACTGTAATAAAACCTGTATTACTCTTTTTCACTCATGAAATTAAGATGAATAACCTTCAAAAAAAGCATTTGATATTTACAAATCAGAGTAGTGATTTTCAAAAAAATTATAATTTTTATTGTCAATTTTCATTACCTTTTTCTCTCTACTGGCCAGGCATAAGCTGCAAAATAGCTTCATTGAAGCCTGTCCTCAGCTATTCCTGTATGAGCATAAATGTCATTAGATCAACCAAAGTCATCTGTTGTATACTGCTATTAGGATTAGCAGATTCTTGGCTGTCCAGAAGATGAGTTGCTGCATCCTGGGTACAGTATCCAATGTTTCAATTGTCTTACTGCAGTCTACTTCATGGTAAAGTCTTCACAAAATACAAAAAGTGTCTGATGTTGGTTTCACATTGTTGTGAATACTTAATTGTAATCATGAGTGAACAAAAGGTTTTCAACAATATTTAAAGATTTGTTTCAAACAAGTTGGTTTTATATAGGAGTTTGTTCATATTTCAAACCCTTTTTGATGATTTCTATTGAAATTCTTAACAATTTATTTTATTTTGAAACTTTTATTGAAATTATAAATGTCTATTAGATATGTAAAAATGTATAATATTTAAGGTAAAGTTTGTAATTCAGTCATTGAAAAGAACAAAATTACTTATTCATTCAATGTAAGCAGTCATGTGCTGTTGATTTTTAAAGGTAGTACTTAGTTTCTTATTCAGTTTCTCTGCCCATGATAGTTTTGAAACAATTGAGTTTTTGGTCATGATATTTTATCATTTTTCAGTAATCTGCACAGTAGTTTTCTATTTTTTTCTCAACTGGCTGATACTCATTGTTCATGAATAACAAAAACATATTACCAAACATTAAAGAAAGTGATAATGTACTTATTGACCTTGGTAACATCATCAAAAGTATTTATATGACACATTTCATCAGAGGGTATGTAGGAATAGTTTTAAAACTGGCTCAATTCAGAAACAACCAATGTCAGTGTGATTTTATTAATATAGTTATTTTTTTTAAAAAATCAAGAAAAATTTGTTATTGATAAAATATATTGTTATTAGTGCAATGCAATGTACTAAGTGTAAAATGTGATATATTTTTAGGAAATATAGGCATATAATTAAAAGAATTGTTGTTATTTTTATTTAAATCTGAAATTTGTAAATCAACTGTCATTCCATTAAAAATTACATGATTGTTATCATTGAGGCTTCATGATATATCAGTTTGAAGATTTTAAAGATAAAGACTTCCAATCTGAAGAAGTAAAATCCAAATCATAATAGCCTTTTGAACCGGGTGTTGCAAAGAGGAAATGAAGAAGAAAACTGGAAAGAAATTACATTCTTATTATTACTATCATCATTGACATCATTAAAATCGATAACAAATCTCCTTGCTTAGGACTGATATTGCTGTCCTTTTAGATAGTAGGGAAGAGTAGCACTTACAACAGTGTTATCATTGATAACTGACGTCTTCATATCATTGATGACTGACATCTTCATGGATTCCCTCTCTTTTGCTTGCATCATCATTATCATTAGTAGTAATGTTTTTTTTATTTTTCTCCTGCTCTATAATTTAGTATCTTTCTTTGTAGCCTTTGCATGTTAATTTTTTGACCCAGCTATTCATGCTGATATTCTTTTGTTTTTCTGCCATACTATTTCTAGTTTTTAACTCTTTTCTCTTCGTCCCTTTTCTAATTTTATCATTGCTTGTCATTCCTGGAAAATTGTTTAAAATTTTTTTGAGACGTCATTCTCAACTCTGCCCTGCTTCAACCTTGCCTGTCCATCCACCAACACTGGGTGGCACAGAGCAGTGCTATAACAGCATCGCATTAATCCATTACATAATACAGTAAGATGTTCATCATTTCTGACCATATTAACACATTCCAGCTATCACTTGTGAAACCCATTGTCAATCATATCTCATAAGGAATGAAATCTTAATTCTTTTTAACACAAATTCTATAATTAAAACTGGGTGCCACACAGCAAGAAGTATTGTTGCCTACCAATGAAATTCATAGAGTAGATTTCTGGAACTGCCAAGATGCGACAATTTTATTCTTGTATAGAGATGTTCAGAATAACGTATGGTTGGTGAGAAATTGTTAGCAACTTTTTGTGTGCGCTAAAGCTTTTCCAAGAGAATTAGTGAGATTTTGGCTGTATTATGTGGTTACCTTGGTTTGTGTTTCTTTCTACATTTGTTATTTACATTCATTATACAAAAGCATGAATTTGGCGATTTCCCAAAGGAACTCAAATCATCTGAAAATCAGCGACTTAGCACGGATTTTCATGGCGAATTCATTGGTAAAATGCGTTTTTCCAACAGATTGTTGGGTTTTCCAGAAATTCGCTTCAAAGTCGACCGTAGTTTGGCCTGCCAATTTTGGGGATTTCCGAAAGGAAATCCAATCTTCTGAAAATCTGCGTCCTAGCCCGGCCTTTCATGGTGAGTTCACTGGTGGTAAACATTTTCCCAACAGATAGTTAGTTTTCCAGAAATTCGCGAAAACCTGGACCGTAGTTTGGCCGGCCATTTTAGGTCCCATTTTTTAAAAATGCGTCTCAGGGCACATTCTCGTCCAAATGCGGTAAATTATGACTTTTTTAACTCTATATTAAATTTCGAATTCGGATTTTACTTCCTGAATAGAAATAATTTGCATTATTTTCCAGAAAAGTGCATTTTCTGCCCATTCCTTTGTGCAAGTCAAAAACGCGAAAACTCCACGATGGTTGAAAATTAGCGATTTCGGACGGAAACTCTAGTCTCCTGAAAATCAACGTCCTAGACAGGAATTTCATGGTGAATTCACTGGTGATAAACATTTTCCCAACAGATTGTTAGTTTTCCGGGGACGTTAGTTTTCCCTAACGAAAAAGTGGTTAAAACCAGTTGCTAAATTAAGAAAAAAAATCCCCTAACACGTGGTGTAGCCAGAACCCCTCTTTTGTGGGTCCTTGATACCGAAAAACCAATTGAAAGGAAAACGTCCGTCCGCCTGTCCGTCTGTCTGTACGTCTGTCCGCCTGTCCGTCTGTCTGTACGTCTGTCCGCCTGTCCGTCTGTCCGTCCGTCCGTCCGTCTGGGAACACTGCTAGCGCCTAAACCATACGTACGATTTCTTCCAAAATGAATATTCCCCGGTCGATCTGGTTCGAGTCGAAGCTTTGAGATTTTAAAAAAGATTCTATAAAATTTGGGATACTTTACATGAAGTTCCCCGGACATTTTCAAAATATTTTCAAGAATGGCTCCAATTTTTTTCTTTAAATTTCATGTAAAAACAGAGTAAAATGCACTTATTAAGGTGGCATATGTTCGATTTTCACGGTTAACTCTGAATTTTCGAAAATTGCAAAAGTTTGAATTTTATTCGGCGTCTTCCCCTAACTACTAAATTGCAGGTAGAGATTTTTCCTTCAAATACAATTTGTTCTTCATAGTGAGTTTTTTCTTTAAGTTCATGTACATTTTTTTGAAAATTTTAGTAATTTTCGTGCAATATTGCGTGTAATACGTGCAATTTTAAAAAAATACTAAAACAAGATTTTCCCAAAAACGGCTACAAATTTTTTCTTTAAACTTTTGGTAGGGATAGTGCTAAATGCACCCAATGAGATGACATAAACTCGATATCGCTCTATTCTTTTGATTTTTCAAAAACTGCAAAGCAATTTTTTTTACTGTCTCTCACGTCGTTAATATTTACATTAGTGGCGATTTGGTTTACATTATTACATTTAATAGTTTATGTGCTTTAAATAACGTCAAGTAAAGTTTGTTGGAAACTCAAAATTCCGCATTTTTCAGAAACACTCAAACGCCATTTTCTCATAAATGCTCCAAATTTGTTCTTCCAAGTTTTAAAACCGATAGTGCAAATTGCACTCATTAATATGACGAAAAGTTCTCTTTGGGGTATTTTTTTTTTTCAAAAATTACATATATGTGATTTTTTGAAAGATCTCTCTCATCTTTGATATGCACATTACAAGCTATTTGGAAACACTAATGTATTTGTGAGTTAATTTGCTTTACACGGCTTCAAATGAAGTTTTTTGAAATCTCAAAAGTTTTCTGTGAAAATGAGCTTCAAATTTCGTATTTTTAGTAGCGCTTAAACGTCATTTTCTTAAATACTGCTACAAATTTTTAAGGAAAATTATCATATAGAACAAGGTTTTTGGGTTCTTTAGTATTTTAAAATTAATATTTCCGTTCCACCAATAGGAAACCGAAAAAAGAAGAAAATGAAAAAAAAATGTACTTTTGGTGGTGCTGGCAAGAAAGAGTATGTAGCAATTCCAAATCGCTAGCGAAGACCCAAGGAAATAGAAAACTAATACTGGAAAATCTGTGCCTATTCTGTAGCACCACTAGTTCGTTATCACGGCCCGGAAACGAATTTTTTCTGGCGAAAATTGGCCATTTTTTCGCGCAGCGTTACATAACTTTCCCTATACTACGTATATCACTGCGTGTATAGGTACTTACACGGGAAAGTAAAAATGGAGAGAGAGGGAAAAGTGAAGAGAGAGGGGAAATGAATAGAGACAGGGAAAATGGAGAGAAAGAGAAAATGGAGAGGGAGGGAAATGGAGAGAGGCAGGGAAAATGGAGAGAGACAGGCAAAATGGAGAGACAGAGAAATTGGAGAGGGAAAGGGAAAATGGAGAGAGACAGGGAAAATGGAGAGAGACGGAAAATGGAGAGAGACAGGGAAAATGGAGAGAGACAGACAGGGAAATGGAGAGAGACAGACAGGGAAATGGAGAGAGACAGACAGGGAAATGGAGAGAGACAGACAGGGAAATGGAGAGAGACAGACAGGGAAATGGAGAGAGACAGACAGGGAAATGGAGAGAGACAGACAGGGAAATGGAGAGAGACAGACAGGGAAATGGAGAGAGACAGGGAAATGGAGAGAGACAGACAGGGAAATGGAGAGAGACAGAGAGACGGAAATGGAGAGAGACCGACAGGGAAATGGAGAGAGACCGACAGGGAAATGGAGAGAGACCGACAGGGAAATGGAGAGAGACAGACATCGAAATGGAGAGAGACGGACATCGAAATGGAGAGAGACGGACAGCGAAATGGAGAGAGACGGACAGCGAAATGGAGAGAGACGGACAGCGAAATGGAGAGAGACGGACAGCGAAATGGAGAGAGACGGACAGCGAAATGGAGAGAGACGGACAGCGAAATGGAGAGAGACGGACAGGGAAATGGAGAGAGACAGACAGGGAAATGGAGAGAGAGACAGACAGGGAACAGAGGGCGAAAAGAGACACGGAGGGCGAAAAGAGACACGGAGGGCGAAAAGAGACACGGAGGGCGAAAAGAGACACGGAGGGCGAAAAGAGACACGGAGGGCGAAAAGAGACACGGAGGGCAAAAAGAGACACGGAGGCCGAAAAGAGACACGGAGGCCGAAAAGAAGAAATAAAAATATTGTACGGGAATGCTGTGAGTAGCGAGTGGTGTGATCTATTTTATTGTATATTACCTCAATTATTTTAGGGTACGACTCCAGCTTACTGACAGAGACATAATTCGTCAGCTGTGTCCGTAGCGCTTGTTCTGCCTTCGGAGACAGCTGATTGGTCAGATGCTAATTGACATCGGGACCATTCGTGTATTCTCGGTTGTGTGTTCGTGCCTTCACTTCCAAAACAACATTAGTTCCTAATTCTGCCGTCTGCAAATGTAAAGTGAACGAGTAAATAAAAGAGAGACGGAAGGAGAGAGACATAGTGGGGAAAATGAGAGAGGGGGAAAAGACAGAAGGGGAATGAGAGACAGGAGAAAAAAAGAATGGGGAAAGAAATATAGAGGGAAAGAGAAATATTTCCTCAATAATTTCTTCTGCGGCAGCAACGTGGAAATAAAAATTTCTTGCTCTTTAAGGGAGTACCGACAATGCAGGGAATGCAACAAATGAATTCCGTTCCGCTGTCGCGAATTTCTGTGAATTACGTTTCATTGTTGTGACTTGTTATAGCTGCATGGTATCAGGCTTCTTTTTCCAATACGAGTTTACAAAACTTTTGTATTATATTTTTAGGCAGTTGTAGAATTCACATAATTTTGACAAAAGAGATGGAAACAGTGAGTTTAATTGTCTTTAAGTTAATATTAGCATGAAAATATTTAGTTTTCGCACCAAATGCTGTACCATTTGTAATGAGTAAAGTACACTTGGTAACAGTGTTGTTTGTAGAGTCCATAATTAGTTTGAAAATCATTAGTTTTAAGTGGACAATTGAGACTAATGCAAAATATAGTCAATTTATGGACTGTGGAAACAACACTGTTAGTGTGTTGTATGGCAATACTCTTCTCTAATCGTTACCTTTATGAAATGCATTTCTATATTGTCCGGATTATCAGACTTCCTTTTCGAATACAAGTTTACAAAACTTTTGTATTATATTTTTATGCAGTTATAGAATTCACATAGTTTTGACAACAGTGCGATGGAAACAGTGAGTTGTTCGCTTGTTGGTTGAATTGTATGTTTTCAAATGGTAGCCAATATGTTAGTAGCGCAGGAAGTCCAATATTTCAATACCACGTAGCTGTTTCCAATAATGCGGGAAAGTATGTAGTATTTTAGCACCACTATTTTAAAATTGCCTTTCAGGGCTCATTTCTCGTTCAAATGTGGTAAATAATGGCCTTCTTTAACTCGATATTAAATTTTGAAAGAGGATTTTGCTTCCTGAATAGAAATAGTTTGCATAGTTTAGCAGAAAAGAGCATTTTTAGTGCAAGCAAAAAAAGCGAAAATTTAACGATACCACCTTTATGAATATGGCGATTTCCGAAGGGGAAACGAATCTTCTGAAAATCAACGTCCTAGCCCGGAATTTCATGGCGATTTGACTGGTGATAATTATTGTCCAAAAAGATTGTTAGCTTTTCAGAAATTCGCTAAAAACTGGACCGTAGTTTCCCGAGCCATTTTGGGCCTCATTTTTTAAAAATGCGTCTCAGGGTTTTTGTCGTCCAAATGGAGTAAATAATAGAATTTTTTAGCTCTATATGAAATGTTTCTTAAAGTAATATTTGACTTCTGCCATTAAGAAGCAGAAAAAATCGAGAATTAAAAAAAAAAATGTATTTGCGTCGAAAATAGATGGCAGCCGGCAAGAGGACGGGGCAACAGCAAGCCCGGAAAGCTAGCCCTGACCAAAGACATTAGAAAACTAACTACTTCGAGAAAGTCTATCCCATTCAGTAGCGCCATTAGTTGTTTGCAATTTTCGAAAATACAGAGTTTTCCAAAAATGGACAATATTCTTCACTCTTCTTTGCTACATGTTAGGGAAACAATTAAAGACAAAATTTGAAGCCTTTTTTGACAAAATATTTTTTTAATTATTTTTTTAAATAGCCTGTTTCACGGAAAAATAAGCAAAAACGACTCATATTTTCGAAAAATTTAACATGACCTTACTTCAATTTTAATTAAGTTTTTTGATTAACAAATTTCATTAAGAAACTAGTGGTGCTACAGAATGGCACAGACTTTCCCGCATTAGTTTTCCATTTCCGTTGGTCTCGGCAAAAAAATACATTTGCGTAACTTTTCAAAAAGCAAAAAAATACTCCCAAATGAACTTAACGTCATACTAAATAGTACAATGAGCACTATCCGTTCCAAAAGTTTAAAGAAAAAACTTGGTGCCGTTTTTGAGAAAATCTTGTTTTTGTATTTTTTTAAATTGCACATATTGCACGCAATATTGCGCGAAAACTACTAAAATTCTCCAAAACTGTACATGGCCTTGATGAAAGAACTCACTATGGAAGACAAATTGTATTTGAAGGAAAACTCTATCTTTAATTTTGTAGTTGTAGGAAGAGGCCGAAAAAATCCAAATTTTGTAATTTTCGAACATTCAGTCTTAACCGTGAAATTAGGATCTCTGCCACCTTAATAAGTGTGTAATTTACTCTATTATTATAATAAATTAAAAGAAAAAATTTGGAGCCATTTTTGAGAAAATTTTGAAAGTGTCCGTGGGGCTTCATGTAAAGTAAACATTTTGTAAACATTTTATAGAATATTTTTCAAAATCTCAAAGCTTTTATTCGAGCCTGAAACGAAACCTGGTTTTATATAAATATTTAATTAATTATTCATGGATAATGCTCTACTTTGCCCCCCTATTGGGCGTGCCACTGAAACGATAACTTGGGTTTATTTATTTAAACGATTTAATAAATAAAGAATACTGATCTTATTTACTTCATAATGTAACCGGTAATTCGTTAAATTGGCCCCACTTTGTGGCACCAATATGATCAGTAATTCATTTAATCTGGCCCCACGTTATGGCCGCCAATGTAACGGGTAATTCACGGTAATATACTCCTTACCCTCTCGCCAAAATCACTACAATTTATTTCAATTAATTACTTAGAAATGACCGATATTTGTGGTTACAGAAAATTTCTTTGGTCGCAGGTCGTGGCTGGCCCCTACGGGAATTACCTGTAAACTAACGTTCAATATTGCAGCATACCCAGGCTTCTATTTAATTCAAAATAATAACACATTTTCTGTGAGAGAAAGGAGAACTTCGGAAAATTCCGTTCTCATTGGTTTATTTCTTTTCAAAAAATAAGTATTCATATGGAAATTCTCTTCGCTTTCGTGAAGCCCTTACCCAGTAACTAGACAACATGTAAATACAACAATACGAAGACACACACCTACACACTCGCTTGCAATATCAACAATACAATATGATACAATAACACTTAAAAATCCAAAGGATAAAAGCAACTGACTGACCATTTAATTTATGTAGTAATTCCTCTTTGTAAAATATTTATCTATTTTTTTGTACGTACGTTGACCATTTGTTAATAAGAACATTTTTTTTATAATTTTGCTCAGCGACAACTCGCATGCATTGTTTTAGAAAATACTTCACAACATCTCTCTCATCTAATTTTCAAAGAATTTAAATTATTTTTGTCACAAACATTCTTGGTCTTGTACAGATTTTAACTGGAAATACTACACAAAAAAAAATGCGGGCACATCCCTTTGTCGAAATACAGCCAGCATGTCGTCGTTGCCCCAAATACGGTCACCAGTTTTGCGTGCCCAATTCACGCGCCGACAGATCAGCTTACACCAAAACTGCATTCACCAACTTCCAAAAGAAAACCATAGCCTCCAAGAATTTCTTAATTACTCTGCGACTGCGTTTTTGCGAAGCACATACAAAATAAACTTTTTCTTTAAGTATTTGTCGCGTCAGTATCTAATTCTTGTGACAACAATGGACGCCGTCGCTGCCTAGCGAAAATAAAGTTCACTATGTAAAAATGAAATTTCAATTCGTTCGATAAAACTTTCGACAGTGTCTCACAGAAATAATTGCAGTTTTTTTTTCATGTTCATGTTAAAACATATTTGCCGCGTCGATTAGCTGCGAATGCACTAAGTCCAAAATCGTCCACGTTTCAAAAAAAAGTCTATGTCCATTAGCACTGCACTGTTCGATAAAAAAATATTCTAAGTCCGGTTTGCACACAAAATTTTAAAATAGCCTAACATGAATTCGGTGTCTTGCCTCCACGAGCTCCGACTCAAAAGTGACGCAAAATCAGCGTTGATTCACCACCTATGTTTGTGTTGTCTACTGTTTTTTACAAATGCCGGCGAATTCCATTCTTGCATTCTCTATTGTTTCATAAAATTTTCTAAAATCTGAAATATTAGTTATTTTGACATGCCATTACGTTTCTTTATTACTACTTGTGCTCAACGTTCGAGTTTTATTGCCAAAATAGACGTTTCTAACGCTTAATATGTCGAAAATGATGAATTTCTATGTCGAAATTATGCACTGCTTCGGCAATTGTTTTTCGACATTATTAACATACAAGATTTCTTCAAAATAAATAATTCCGACGTTCTATAAGTGGTTCAGTTCTGTCTGTGGATGACCGTCGTGGTGTAAGCATCGTCCCTTGGCGCTCCGAGCTAGGCAGCAGGTAGTTTCTTTCGCAGGTAGTCACCGTTACAGCTTTTGCACCCAACGACCCCTTGACGCCGCAGAAGCCAGCAAAGATAAGTATATTTTGTCTTGCTCTGTTTTTCAGTGAAACTACGAGTATATTCATCTCTTACTTCTAGAACTCATTTGGGTTCTTTCTATCAATATCTGCTCTAGTGCTCTATTAGTTTTGTACTCCCATCTTCTCTCCTTGTGTCTTTTCCTCATTTTCTGATTTTATCTAATTCTTTCTCTTAAGATGACGAAGAGCAATAGAAACGCATCTAGTGCCAGCAATGATCTTGAGACCAAAATCACGGTGCAAGTTAACGAGGCACTAGATAAGGCTGTAACATCGCCTACTTTAAGCTCTTTGGCATCAGTGCTTACTGAGCTTGTCGCAAAGCAACTCGAAGAATCGATGAACTTCAATTCTGATCTTGTGGCAGGGTTAGAAAAGAAATTGGCAGAACGTGACCGTGAGATTTCAAACCTGAAATCTCAGTTAGAGGAAAAGACTGACCAGCTCGAGATGTACTCACGCCGAAACTGCTTGCGGATATTCGGCGTGGAAGAAACCGAGAATGAAGACACCGACAGGCTGGTCATCGAGAAAGTTGCAAACAAGATAATTGTAAACTTAAGCCTACAAGACATAGATAGGAGCCACCGAGTAGGTCGGCAAGTAACTGGTAAAAACAGACCCATTATTGTTAAATTTGTAAGTTACAGAAAACGCAACGAAATGTTCCGCTCGAAACGGCTGCTGAAGCAAACGGGGATGACGATTCGTGAGGACCTCACGAAATCGCGCCTGGTTTTACTGCAATCTGCCATCGACCGCTTTAGCCTCCGCAACGTATGGACAGAAGACGGCACCATTGTTATCAAACACGGTAACGGTCGTTCCCGGGTGCAAACCAGGGCTCAGCTCGAGGCAATTTCATGCCTAGCGTAGGAGCGCCCCCACCTTTCCACCCCTCACTCTACTCCTCTCTGCCACGGTCATTTTCGGATTTTTTCCGGGAATTCTCCTTCTTTTGTTCTTCTCTCAACTTTCCTTCTGCAAACCCTCTGTAAATGCTACCTACCTCCTCCCCCTCACATCCTGTAAACCTTTTACCTGTGGGTGCCCGGAACCTTTCCCCGACCGTCCTATGAGTCTGGCTCCACAAATAAACCTAATCCTCGCTCCCCCTGCCTGCATGTCGCACATTTAAATGCCCAGTCTCTTCCTTGTCATTTCGACGAAGTAACAGAAATAATATCTAAACACCGTTTTCATGCACTTCTCATAAGCGAAACCTGGTTGAAGCGTTCTCTCAATTCCGCGCTAGTAGCAATTTCAGGGTACCGTCTGATAAGAGCTGATCGGAAGGCCAGCGTCGCCGCACATGGTGGAGGTGTCGGTATATACCTTCGCGACGATCTTAGGCACAAACTTGTACTATCTTCAACAAATACGGACTGCCTACGTAGTGAATATCTTTTTATCGAAGTTGTAGTTTTAGGAAAAAAATGTCTCTTGGCTGTCATATATTTACCTCCTAAGACTGACAGCATAGATATGTTGGATGAAATCTTTGCATCAGCGATCAGTCCTTATGAGCATGTCATTGTAATGGGTGACTTTAATCATAATTTATTAAAAGCCTCCCCCTCTGCAGAGCAATTTAAGCGTTTTTTTCACAGCATGTGCCTCGAAATATTACCGCTAGCACCAACACACCATTCAAAGAGCACGGAAACTTGGATTGATCATATTATAGTGTCTAATATAAACAAGGTTCGAAATCACGGTCAATTTCCGGTTCCTGGGATTTCAAAACACGATCTAATTTATCTTGTTTACAACCTGAAGTGCCCTAAATACTCACCTCACATAATCGAATACCGCGAATTTTTCAAAATTCGATAAACAAGCATTTAATATAGATGGATTGACACTTCCTTGGTACCTTGTGCACGAAGAAGAATCACTGGACGCTAAAGTTGCGATTTTCACTAACTTAGTAACACAGCTCTACGATCGGCACGCGCCTTTAAAAATATCGCGCGTAACTCGTCCACCTGCACCATGGTTAACCGATGAAATTCGAAATTTAATGAAAGATAGAGATGCAGTGCATGCTATTTTCCGGAAAACTAAATGCGAACTACTTAAAAAACAATACAAAATGCTCAGAAATTTAGTCACGCAGAAATGTCGCAACGCTAAAATTAAATACTACCACACCACTTTCGGCAGAACCCGCGACTCGAGAACGATTTGGAAAAGTCTGAAATGTCTAGGAATAGGCAAATCTCATCCCCAAATTGACACGTATATCTCCTTAGAATCACTAAATCATAGTTTTATAAATAACGTTCCTTCATTTGACAGTAATTTGAAAAAGCAATTTCTCGCGTTTCTCCAAAACTCAGAAACAATATACAAAGACGAATTTTTCTTTTCGTCCGTTGAACATGAGGATGTAATCAAGATCGTTCAAAGTCTCAAATCAAATGCTTCAGGTTCCGATGGTATCAATGCCAAACTGCTAAAAAATAGCCTAAATGTGATTTACCCAATCATTACCGAAATAATAAATTTCTCACTAATGAGCGGACAATACCCTTCATCTTGGAAGACTGCGCTCGTGCATCCTATTCCCAAAACAGCATCAAACAAAAACACTATTGAATACCGCCCAATAAGCATACTCCCAACTATCTCTAAAGTACTCGAAAAAGTCGTCCGGAAGCAAACTGAACAGTATCTCCAAAAAAATCACTTTTAAATGATCAGCAATCAGGTTTCCGTTCCGGCAGGAATACTGGAACCGCGCTACTAAACGTTATTGAAGACGCCAGAAAAGCAATAGATGACAGTAATATAACTATTTTGATACTTTTGGATTTCAGCAAAGCGTTCGATTCCGTAGATCATGACATCTTGCTCGCAAAACTAAAAATCATGGGATTTGCACAGCAGACACGTACATGGTTTCTCAATTACTTAACTTCAAGAACCCAAAGAGTGGTATCCGGTAGCCGCAGCTCAAGTGACTTGGTACTAAACCGCGGAGTTGCTCAAGGTACTGTGTTAGGGCCACTAGCCTTCTTAATCTATGTAAATGACGTAGGTAATGCGCTTAAATATTGCAGTCATCAAATGTATGCGGATGATCTTCAGATATACCTAAGCGGTCACCCATCTCACCTTTTCTCACTCGCACAAAAAATTAATGAAGATTTGATAACACTGAGCAACTGGGCAGCGTCCCTTGGCTTACAGTTAAACCCAAATAAGTCACAGTGCATGATTATCAGTTCGAAAAGCACTATGAATAAAATCTCATCTGCTGCTCTGCCTAAAATTTATATTAATGACACCGCTCTACCTTGGTGTTCAGAAGTCAAAAACCTAGGTGTGCTTATCGACAACACCCTCAGCTGGAACTCGCATGTAGATTCAACCGGCCGTAAAGTTTTTGCCTCAATGCATTCCCTGAAACGCCTACGAACACTTTTACCAATTAGCACACGTGAGACTCTCATCAAATCTCTTATTATGCCACATTTCGACTATTGTGACTTTCTTCTGACCAACATGGCATTTAAATTACAACGTAAACTTCAAGTAACTCAGAACGCATGCGTACGGTTTATTTTTGATTTAAGGAAATACGACCATGTATCAGATTTTTTCGACAAACTTCAAATGCTTACTCTAGACAAAAGGTGGTTATTTCATTCTCTACTTCTTCTTTATAAAATTTTAAACGGTACACATGTAACATGCCTTATAAGTAACTTCAATCCTCTGAAATTAAATCGAGCTCGTGATTCAGCACTGCTTTGTGTACCACGTCACAACACTACTTCGTTCAGTAGATCATTCACCATTACAGCTATCCGAGCCTGGAATAAACTACCAGCAAGCCTAAAACATTCAAATACCTTCCGTAAATTCAAAAATGAATTAACCACATGGGTAAGGAATAATGACATGCAGAATGGCTGTTAACATCTCCTTCAATCTCCAGACTTTTCCCACCTCCAAGCACCCGGTCACCGCACCCTCTAAATGCTGTACTTTCCGCACTCTCTAAATTCAAAATTCCATCCCATACCTCATGACTCTCTTCACTTTCCATTCTGTATCAACCCCTGTAAATTATTTAATACAATCATATAATTTTCAGTGTATCTTAATGGAATTGTTTAAATAAAATATACATAAAGTGACTAGCGACATTCCAGATAAACGTACTTATACTCGTAGCTATTTTTGTATTATCATCATAATCTTTACTGCAACATATTGGTATAAATACAATTTGATGTTAAGATCCTACTATACTTTTATATTGTTCCTGAATACTGTCAATATTGTATTTTAAATTATTGTTACTATTAGCCTATAATGTATTGTACTCCTCTGGTGTTAAAAATAATTTTATACTTATGTAAAGTGCTCATGTAAACCGAATGTACCTTGATGTAACGTCTCTGGAATAACTTCACGTCTTCCGCCTACTTTTTCTTCCTCCTTTTCTTCGCTTCTTCTCCCTTCCCTTTGCTCACAAACTTCCCCATTTTTTCATTATGACTCGCCCCCCTCCGAACATCTTTCTCTTCTCTTTCTCTGTGTATATATTCTGCTCTATTAATGTTCGGCCCTAAGCCGCCATCCTGATTGAGATTTTTCTGGGTTTACTCAGTCGCTTAAGGCGTACGCCGGAATGGTCCCTTGTATTGCACTCCCAGTCATAAATGTACAGTTGTCCCCCCTTTTAGTCTCTCTCCTTTCTTCTTTCTCTTTCGACCTTTCTTCTTCATTTCCATCTGCATTTCCACTCTCTTTCACTTCTCTCTTTGTTCTTAAAATGTTCGGCCTTTAGCCGCCATCCTGATTGAGGTTTTCTGGGTTTACTCAATCGCTTAAGGCGTATGCCGGGGTGGTCCCTAGTTTTGCTCTCCCAGATGTAAATGTACAGCTGGCCCTCCCCCTCTTAAAATATTATTTCTCTGTATTAATGTAGATTGAGTGGTTAGGCGGAAGAGCAGGCCCTATGGCCTGAGCCTCGCCATTAATAAAGGCATTTTTATTATTATTATTATTATTATTATTATTATTATTATTATTATTATTATTATAAGTCTTTTAAGCATTCCATAATTTCGCTAATTTTAAATTATGCTGATTTGCAACGCCTTTCGTCGCCCACATCACAGTTTCTTTATAAAAATCTTGACATTTATGCTATTGTATTTGAACGTCTCAGTGAACTTTTTCTTCCATTTCTACATATTCAAAATTTAAGCGAACCCGTCGTCCGATCGCGTCCAAACAAACATCAAAATGTTTATTTATTCCGTCTCTAATTCGCTATTTTGTCAGACTTTATTTCTGTACGCGTTTTCAAAAATTAAAAGATATGATTTTTTCGCGGCGCGTCATTCTTTTGTTTTGTCACTATCGATTCAAGTACAGGCCGACCGCTTAGCTAAGGTTCATGTATAGTTGGGCCGCTTCCTGCTATAGTCTATTCAGTGTTTACATTTATTTCGAAAACTGTTTATGGGGATTTCGGGGTTTTTATGCAATAGATGAAATCATTACAATAACATGCACGAACATGTGACACAGAACTCCGAACCGTTCATAGAAATTTATGGGATCGTGGAGTGCGAAGCCGCCTTTACAGGATACGGTGTTTATCGGATATTGCTGGATATTTCTACGTAACGAGAAATAAAACGAATATTCTTAAATATCAAAGCCACTATCAATCGGTGCATTGGTTTTATTCATGAAATATACTGGCATCGTTGCAGCCTCTCGCTAATGATATTGTTAACATAACACATACAATAAAAATACCTTTGAAAAACATGAACAATAAACAATATCACAAAACATAAATATTTACATCACACTCATTTGACATTCAAAGATACTCATATCAGCTCGCCTTCTTTTTAATCAAGGGCATGTTACATTTACTTTAAAAAAATACTAGTTGTTTCTTTTTCGAAAATACATAACTTGGCCTTCTTACAAGAGTTATGATGACAGCCAATCACAAAAATAATTGGAATTAAAACACTTGCATTTTTGAAGTCTTGGCAACGCTGGGCGCGGACAATACTAGCGTCCAACCTGCTTCAATTATTTCGTTCGCCACACCATCAGAATTGACCGTGATCTCTACAGATCTGGATGTCCACTATATCCTCCACTAATGAAACTCCATCGATTAGCCTCGACACGTTCCGTCCTCAACGAAATCTTAACACCTTCCTCCACGAAATCTGAGCACCTTCTGTTTAGCTCCCTTCCTTCACTGACCACGAAAGCTTTGGAAACAAAAACTGTCTCTTCCCATCTTGTTTCATATATTGTTCTAAGATGACAATTATGTTTTCTTCCATATTTCGACTTGTGTTCACTCACATTTTCTACGTAAATCGATTTTACAGTTTATTAAAGGTCCCGTCTCTTTAAATATTGTCAAACTTTTTATTTCGCTATTTTTACTTTAACTTACACCCTTAATTTCATAATGTGTAGGTCATTCACTTGTCTTATGATACCAAATAAAATTACTATAATTTTATTGTTAGTTTGTTCTCGCACCTGCTGCTCATTGGTATCTCACAACTTGAAATACCCTTGTTTATTTAGCGTTGCCTGCTGCATTTTTTTACTAGTTTTGCGATGTTGGTGTAATAAATATACAAAAATGCCTCCGCGCCGTCGTTTGTCACCGTGGCTGATGTATTTTCCCTTACTAAAATAGTCTAATTATAAATTTTATGACATGTCCATATGAACTGTCACAGCTCCGCCCCCGCACTAAGACGTCTCTACATCGCCGACGAAATCCCGATTAGTCGACTTCTTCAAAACAATGACTCCTGTCGTGGCGTGAGACACCTGTCGAATCTTGTTACGAAGCCGTTGCTACTCAAAGCATCCTATCACTATCACTTTCTTGTGGCTCTGTACATTGCACTTTTGGCTTTGACACACTCACGCGCAATGTTACGTGCAACATGTGCAAAAACTAGATTTTCTCACAAACGGTTCCAAATTTTTTCTTTAAAATTTTGGTAGGGATAGTGCCTAATGTACTACATGAGATGACATAAACGTCATGTTGCTTTATTCTTTTGTTTTTGCAAAAATTACAATAATTAAATTTTTTTGACTTGTCTCTCACGTCGTTAATGTTTACATTAGCGGCGATTTTTTTCCACATATTTATGAGTAAACGTGCTTTAAATAATGTATAAAGTTTCTCGAAAACTCAACCGTTTTATGCGAAAACTATCTCGAAATTCCGCATTTTCAGAAACGCTCAAATGCCATTTTTTTCAAAAATGGTGCCAATTTCTTTTTAAACGGATAGTGTTAATTGCACTCTTTAATACGACGTAAAGTTCATTTCGGGGTATTTCTTTATTTTTTCAAAAATTACACAAATGTAATTTTTTGACATAACTCTCACACCTTAAATATGCACGTTTCACACAATTTGTAAACACTATTATATTTGTGAGTTTAAGTACTTTAAACGTCTTCAAATAAAGTTTTTCGAAAACAAAATATGCCTGTGAAAAAGGGCTCCGCATTCGTATCGCTGAAACGCTGTTCTCTGAAAAACGGCTCCAAATTTTTCAAAGAAAATTGCCATTTAGGACGAGGTTTCACTGATCTTTAATAT
This sequence comes from Acheta domesticus, assembly GCA_031308135.1. Lineage (NCBI taxonomy): Eukaryota > Metazoa > Arthropoda > Insecta > Orthoptera > Gryllidae > Acheta > Acheta domesticus. Next base: position 185,910,499 of record JAHLJT010000631.1, on the reverse strand, counting down.
CCCTAAAATATTATTTCCGCTCCACTATTAATAAACTAAAAAATTAAGAAAATGTTTTTAAAAAAGGAATTTGGGTGGCGATAAATTGCAGCTGGCATGAGTATATGGCAAGTCCTAATAGCTAGCCGAGACCAAAGGAAATAGAAAACTAATACGGGAAATTCTGTGCCATTCAGTAGCACCAGTATTCTTTTCTAATGTTGCCCAGATTACTCTGAAATTATGGCAAAAACTATCAAAAATTGTTCAAAATGATGTCCATGACATTACCTTACAGAAAAATGTAACTTATTTAATAAAATCTTCAATATTGTAGTTGTGAGAAAATGCCGAAAAATTCCAACTTTTGCAGTTGTCGAAATTTAGAGTTAACTGTGAAAATCGAACTATGCTGTTAGGATAAGAGTATTTCTTTCTATTCTTACAATAAATTTAAAGAAAAAATTGGAGCTAGTTTGAGAAATTTTTGAAAATGTCCAAGGGCCTTCATGTAAAACGCCCAAAATTTGTTTACAGATGGATGGACGTAAAAACTAGTGCTAAAACAAGATGTACTTTCTCGTTCATATTTTCTTGCAAAAATTACGCGAAAAGTACTAAAATTTTCGAAGAATTTGTACATGATCTCATTTCAAATTCTATCATTATGGAGCAGTTTTCATTAAGGGAAAAAATCTCTGTAATATTTTAGTTGTAGGAAGATTCCGAAAAATATTGAACTTTTCCAAGTTTCGAGACATCAGGGTTTTCAACAGGCATGAGACATGCACCGTTCTCTTAAACGTCATTCACAGTATCCAAAACAAAATTTAATAAATATCGTGTAGATTTTTTTATTTTGAAAATGTCCTAGGGGCATCATGTAAAGGTACCCTCCAAAGTTAAAATATCGGTTTCAAATTCAAGGGGCCACGACATCAGCCAAATCGATTGGGGAATATCAATTCTGGAGAAAAAATTCCATAAAATGTCTAAATCGACTTTCCGAAACATTACACAACTGTCTCAATACTACGTATGTTACCCCGTATATACGTATCAATACGAGAGAGTAACTAGTGTTGCTTCAAAATGGCACAGACTTTCTCGTATTATTTTTCTGATTTCTTTTGTGTGACCTAACTGTTCGGATTTGTCACATACTCTTGCCAGCTGAGATCTAACGCCACCCAATGTACTTTTTTTTTAAAAAAAATCCCAATTTTTCTGTTTTCTGGCAATGGAACAGGAATATTACTTTAGGAATATTAAAGAAGAGTAAAACATCGTCCTAAATGTCAATTTTCATTGAAAATTATAAGCAAATGTCGATTAAGCGTTAGTGTAAATAAGAAATTTTAAGTTCTTTTTGAATAGCCGCTGTGAATTTTAACACTAGTAGGACGGCACCCGTCATTTTGACAGGTGAGCTACGTTTTGTCTTGAATTTTTAACAGAATATGTTAAAAATTGTAATTGTTGTAAATTAAGCGCTTTGTGACTTTTAATATTTACTTATGTTATACATATTGAAAGAAAAATAGTCTTGTACTCTGAAATATAATTACGATATTTTCAAATACCACTATAAGGGTGAAGTCCCGTCATTTTGTAGGGTGTAACGTTTTTGTCTAACATTTTTGACATCTTATTAGAGAAAAGTAAATAAAAACGTGATTGTTAGTATATTGCATCAAACGTAATTATTGATGGAAAGAGCTCTGAGAAACTTCCAGAGACTGTACAATTTTATAACGAAACCAAATGTGACGTTGACATACTTGATAAAATGGCGCGCATGTAAATGCAAGAGCAAATCCAGGATCTGCATGCACTGCAACAATTATGTATGTGGGTCGTGTGCTGGAAACACCTTTTATACTTGTTCCCGCTACTTTGAAACTTTGGAGGGTTTGATTAATTAAAATTTACTGATGATCAAGAACTCCACAAGATAAAAATAAAAACCTTTTTATTTATGTTAAATATTAATGTATTCTATTGTTACAAGCATCCATTGTTATGTATGTAAGAAAAATCTATCACAACAATAAATCTTTAACAATTCAGGAACAAATCCGAACGAGTGTACGCAATAAATATTCGTATCCGTCAAAATGACGGGTTCGTCCTACTAGGTAGAAAGAAAGTCGCCGTCCTCCTGTTTGCCAGAGACCAGGGTGAGACGGCAACCCCTTTCAGAAATGCACGTGTGAGAGACGGGTTGCATACCCCCACAGAACCACTAGGAGGAACATTTAAGCATGATCAATATCGCTTTGTTGGCTGGGCAAAAATTGTCTCTCGTAAACTGAAGGCCTCATAATAACGAAATAATCCGAATACATTTCTGTCGAAATGTAATCTTTTCTTTAAAATTAAAGAAGAGAACATGATCATAGGAGAAAATGTCAATGATGTTATACCAGGCCTAATGTAGGTACTTCCACTTAGGTGCCTCAGGGCAGCATCCGATGTCACTGCAGTGCGTCTGACCGACAGGATTCGAGTCTCGACCGTGGTAGGATTTTCGACACCTTCGAATTCAACGAATTCAAATATCTTGTGTGGAGGAGAATTCTAGCTGCCGGATACTCTGTATTTTCTCGTTGTTTCTCCGATCAACCCAAGGCGAATGTCGGAGCAGTACCCTATCACGCGGGCCACAAACTGCACGCGACCACTTTCTCTTCCTTGCTCTATCCTCATTCCTTACTTACACCTACTTGTACTTACACGCACTACACTACCACATATAAAAGAAACCTGACGGGAGCTTAGAGCATGTCCCGGAGGAGCTTAGAGCCTGTCTTGGAGCGGTGCCCCGCTGGTTTGAGATACGTGGTTAGGGAAACCCCGCAAGTTAATACGTAGGTCGGCGGATCTCGCCATACAGCCAAGGAAGATCACTGCAACCTTCCGCGATAAAACATGCACTACACGTACGGGACTAATTACCTTGCGGTTGACGCACCTGTAATCATTAACCGCAATCAAATTCTAACTTATTTTCTTGAACGAACACGAAGTTTTTTATATTGTTAATAAGTCTTGTTTTGTTATTTGCAAAAATACCTTGTCTTCAAAGACTAAAAGGTCAGTGATAAGTAAAAATTAATAAGAAATATATAATTTAATGAATGAATAGAGTAAATGGAATTCAAAGTATGACAATGTATTTTACTGGGTGTACGTCTATCTAAAGTAATAGGTTATGAGATTGACAGTTACTAAAATTATCAAGAGGTGTGCTAATATAATGTGACTAAAAAAATACTCGTACATTTCACATGACGAGTATTTATTTACGAATATTTTATTATTACAGTAAAACTTGCTCAATGCGGAACGTGAATAATGAGGAAATTGTGAAATGGGAACATGAATCGCGATTCTGCCAATCACAAATTCTACAGTATTTCATTGCATAAAGCGGAATCTTGTCTAATACGGAAAAAATTCAGGTTCCTTGAGGTACCACTTTACTGTGTATATACAGAGTGTTTTTTTTATCGTTCGCCGAAGATTCCGGTCGCGTCGCCCGGGCAGTCGAGGGCTCTTTCGCCCGGCAAACCGCTGACTCAACTTCCGTGCTATACGAGAACTATCGCTGCGCCGCTTAACATACCTCAAAGAAGATGCTGAAAGTGGTGTCCTTCGGCTCGAATGCATTCTTGGCACCTCCGAAACACATTCTGATTTGCCCTTTGAAGTAAGTCTCAAGGAATTGCTGCGATTTTCTCTTCAATAGAGCGCCGGAGCTCTTCCTCCGAAAGCAGGTTTTCTGCATACACCTGATCTTTCAAGTACCCCCCCCCCCGGAAAAAATCACAAGGAGATAGGTCAGGTGATCTAGGAGGCCATAACCCACGATATAATTAATACGATCGTCACAATAAACATTATTTAAAAAGTTCATGGATCGAACAGCAATGTGAGCAGTTGCCGAATCCTGTTGAAAGTAGCCATAGTGCCTTTCTTCTGGTGTCAATTGTTCGAAGAATAATGCCAATATTTGATGTATGTAAACGTCAGCAGTAATGGTGGTGTTGAAAAAAATAGGTCCGATAATTCTTGTGGAACTCGACGCACACCACATTCCGATCTTTATGTCGTGAAGCAGGTGAGGGTTTTCTGCACTCCAGTAGCGGTTGTTTTGGCTGTTGATGTATCCACTCAGGTGAAACCACGCTTCATCAGAAAAAAGACGTCAAAGATGGATCAAGAACACAGTCATGTACGCTCTGCAAAAAATATTCCGCAAAGCGTACCCGGGCTTCTGGGTCATGAGGCTGCAACGCATGAACAACAGTGGTCTTGTATGGCCAGAGCTTTAAAATCGTAGTGGCTGTTCTGACTGAGCTCGTGGATACACGTGCCTGTTGTGCGAGACGCCTCAGGGACTTTCTTGGAGATTTTTGTAACCTGGTATAGATTTCGTTCACCTTCTCTTGTGTCAGGACATAGCGCTTTCGACACTTTTGTTTGTCAATTAAAATTCCATGGGTGCGAAGTTTCTTTACAAGCTTCAAAATTGTTGACCGATGTAGGAATATTCACGCCCGGAAATTTGTTAATAAACCTCCTGCAGCCACTTACAGGCAGACTTCAGTCGAACGAAGGTGTCGTAAAGAAATATTCTCTGCTTCAAAGAAAATTTCACGTTTCACAGTTGAACGCTCTCGGGAGACGTATATCGGCCGGACGCGCTGAATGAAAGGGGAGCCTTGTTGAAAGATGCTCTGGCGAAAGATAATAAAAAACACCCTGGTATATGAGTATAAAGGAGAAGGTCCAAATATAAGCCAGCTTTTGATTTTTGAATGTGGTTGGCATATTTTTGGACATATGGAATTTAAACTTTGAACCGTACCTTTGACTCATATCCTTCAACCCTGGAAAGTTTCAGAATTAAAAAATAACTTTTTTAAATAATGCTTTATTCACAAATATTGACAAAATGTAGCATTTTGAAAATAGTATCCAAATATGGGCTACCCCTAATTTAAAAAAAATAGTGAAAAAAGTAATGACAGTAAAATTCACCTGTAAATAGTACAATATAAGCACAAAATTGTAAATTCACTTACAAAAATCAAATGTATATACACATCTCTCTCCCAACCAGCACACTTGAAACAGGCTGTACCCATTCTTCACCATTTCTAACTTAGGAAAACAACCGTTGTCAAAGCAGACAGGAATCATCATTTTGTTGAGGGGTTTTTGTAGTTGTGGTCCCTCAAATTCCGAATCGGAGTCATCGAGGAGTTACTGTCTCTGATCTTCTGAGTCGGAGGAACTCGGTGAAAGAGGCGGATTTTTTCTTCTTGCTCTTTGATTTCTAAGATTTTGCTCTTTCTTCCTTTCGTCTTTCAACCCATTAGCAGTAAGCGGAAGTTTTCTTTTTGTCAATTTGGAGCGGTCCTCACGGTTGTAGCCCGGACCGTTGTAGCTCCTCACGGTAAGGTGTTTGTTGTTACTTTAAATGTAATAATTATAATTATTTACATAAATAGGTACATTATAATTAGGTACATCATTTTAGGTTATGTGAATCTGGTTTTGGACTGGTCCAAATATGGACCTCTCCAGAGACGTAGCCCGGGTTTAGACCAAACCCTCTTTTACAAAACCATCACGCTGGCCATTACTGGTTTGAAGTTGGAGATTAAATGAGGCATTGAAACCGTTCATCAACTCAACGTAAACCCTACTGACAAATAAAAATTACAGCCAAATGGCTAGTGGTGAAAAACAAAATTGTACATACCTGTTGAAGGTATGATGCTGGTTAAACACCACAATCGATGATTTTTACGCACAGCTTCTGAGCGGGTTGACTAATGGTCACCAACTGCTCGTCGCTCTTCAATGCGGCCGAGGGGACTACTTTCACGCCATTTCCGATAGAGTTCAACACCCTCCGGTTTCACAACAGAAACTAGCTCGTTTTTAGACCCTAGCCTGTATTTGGACCTTCTCCTCTATGCAATATTCTCAGATATTTTATATGATATATACAATACATTGTATATGACATATGTAATTCATGTTACAGCTCTATTGATGAATATATGATATTCATCCAAACAAACGCAATTTGTTGACTATGTGAAGTGCACTCTACTTTCGTGAGCTCGCGCGCTCAGAATGGTGTACAATGGAATTTCCTCTTCAGTTGATTTTGAGACTTTGTCAAGACCCAATCATGATATGATGCGCTCAAAAAGTTTGTTTGCTTTTTATTGACTTGACATTCTGAATGCAAAACTCTCATAAATCTCTCCGGATGATAATACCGCATGATAGGGTAGTTTCTACAAAAGAAGAGCTTTCCAAACAAAGTTCCGGATAGTAGCATGAAATATTGTAGCAGAACAGGGAAGAGACATGTATGAGTCAGTAACATTTTCGAAGCAAAAATGTAAGCTTTTTGCATCATGCAAAATATTTCTACGTGAAGCATACTGTTAACATGATTGATTTTGCAGATATAATTACGGGAAATATCTACAAGAATTTGTGTTTCAGGAAGTGACATATTAGCATCAGTGCGTCCCATGTCGTCTCAGTCGTATCTGAGCATGGAGGAAATAGTAAGGTAATTTTATTCACAAGTGTAGTGCATCGCGCCTGGAGACAGCATGTGAGGAAGCGCACCGACAAACCGGCAGACTTCCGGACGGTGCCTCATCGCGCCTATTGTTGGTACTACTTTATTGAACACATTTTCTTAAGCTTTCGTTTATGTACTAAGCAGTAACATTTCATTCTGGCAATTTTATTCAGCTAGCGACGCGAAATTGATCTGTGTGGCTTCGACGAGCTCATTTTGCGAATCCTGGATTGCAACAGTTCTGCAATATAAATTACGTACTGTTTGTCTACAATAATTCTGTTATCCACTTTAATTATCTAATGCCAAACTTTACTAAAACTGAGACCGGCTTAGGTGGCTCAGTGCATCAGTTGGTTTCTCTGCTGTGCCTCTGACCCGGAGGTCCTAGATTCGAGTCCCGACAGTGCCAGAATTTTCGACATTGGCTAGATAGCTAGGTCGAGTTCAGTCACTATCTGGAGGAGAATTCTAGCGGCTGGCTGACTGCTTGGATGGATAGTTTTCGCTGTTTCTACGATCAACACCAGACGAATCCCGGAGCAGTACCCTAATAAACGGGCCACGGACCATGCGCGATCTTTCCTTCCTCTTCCTTGTCCTATTATCACCATCTTACACACTTACACTTCCATGCACTACACTACTAAACATATTGGGAGACCTGTCTAGAGATTTGGCACCAACCTACACGTCAGCAAGCGGGAGCTTCCCAGTGAAGCACCGCTCTAAGCTCCCAACATGTGTAGCAGTGTGGTGTGTGTAAGTGAAAATGTGTGTAAGTACAGGGAGATGAAATAAAGGTGTAGAAGGAAAGATAGCGAAAAGTACGTGGCCAGTTTGTTAAGGTACTGTTTCGGTAGTCACCTGGAATTGATTGGAGAAACCTTGTAAAAATGAAAACTTCTAGAATTTTAAAATTTTTTCTTTACATTTCTTGTAAGAATAGAGTAAAATACACTTATTAAGGTGGCGTAGGTCCGATTTTCACGGTTAACACTGATTGTTTAGAATTGCTAAAGTTTGAATTTTGTTCGGCGTCTTCCTACAACTACAAAATTGAAGATAGAGATTTTTTGTTCCAATACAATTTGTTCTTCATAGCGAGTTCTTTCTTTAAGATCTTGTATATTTTTTTGAATATTTAAAAAAAATCCGCATTTTCAGAAACGTTCAAACGCTATTTTCTCATAAACGGTTTCAAATTTGAATAGTGCTAATTGCACTCTCTAATATGACGTAAAGTTTATTTTGAGGTATTTTTTTGTTTTTTCAAAAATTACACAAATGTAATTTTTTTGAAAGACAACTTTAATATACACATTACCAGCAAATTGTAAACATTATTATATTTGTGAGTGTAAGTGCTTCGAATGACTTCAAATTAAGTTTTTTGAAAACCAAAAATTTTCTCTGAAAAAGAGCTTCAAATTTCGCATATTTAGTAGCGCTTAAACGCCCTTTTCTTAGAAACAGATGCAATTTTTTAAAATAAAATTGCCATTAAGGACGAGGTTTTTGTGTTCTTTAATATTCTAAAATTAATATTTCCGTTCTACCATTAGGAAACCAAAAAATTAAGAAAATGTCAAAAAACTGTACTTGGACAGCGATGGATGGGAGCTGGTTTCGTCAGTGAAAATGTATTTATCAAAACTACGTGTTCAAATAAGGTCATGCTTAATTTTTTGAAAATACGAGTAGTTTATCTATAATTTTGTGATAAACATAATAGCCCGCTATAAATTTACTGCGCTTCAGACAGCCGGATGTGTCGTAAATTAGAATTTGCAATATTGTGTATTATTTCTTTGTTCATTTCTTACATTCGACCTTTTGTTATACATTTACACAGTTAATAATTTAGAAATTATATATTTTGAAATATTTGAAGTAAAAATTGCTAGCTCTTTAAGGCAGTGTCTACAATGCAGGGAATGCAACAATGGAATTCCATTTCGCTGTCCCGAATTTCTGTGAATATGTGTCATTGTTGTGACTTGATATAGCTGTATAGTATCAGGCTTCTTTTTCCAATTCAAGTATACAAACCTTTTGTATTATATTATAATGCAGTTGTGGAATTCACATAGTTTTGACTATACTGCAATGGAAACAGTGAATTGTTCGCTTCTTGTTTGAATTGGACGTTTTAAAATTATAGCTAAGATGTTATGTAGCGCAGGAAGGACAATATTTCAATCTTACGTAGCTGTTTCCAATAACACTGGGAAAGTATGTGCTGTTGTAGCCCCACTAGGTTTCGTTATCATGGCTCTGCAATAAAATTTTTTCTGTCGAAAATTCGCCGTTTCTTCGCGCAGTATTACATAACTTTGCCTATACTACGTATATTACTCCGTATGTACATATGTATACGTTAAAAAGTTAAAATGACATTTCATTAAAATCCGCTCCTTAGTCATTAGGCCTACATATCCATCTATGGAGGAGAAAGGTGGTGCGATTCCCCTTTGACCTATGGTGTAAGTACTTTTGGTTACAAAATAACTGTGTTATTCGTAAAACAAATTGTTTTGCACTGTGCTTTTAAAAATATTTATCTCTTATTCTAATTTCAATTTTAGCAAAATTAGAAGTTCAAATTGATCAGTGTTTGACAGAAACAACTATTGAAGAGGAATGTTAGATTACAAAACCTCTAACTGAAAAAACATTTATGAGCTCTTTTTGCTTTATAAGTAAGTAGAAGCAACATTATTGCATACTTTAATTACAAAAGCTCATTTGATAATAAGACTCTGCCTTTTCCTTTATTTTACTCCTAAACAACCAGGAAATATTTAATTGGTCCCAAGGATAAGGATCCCATTTACCAGTGTAATTCTTATAGTATTACCAGCTCATACTAAATTGTTTACAAACTGACATAAATTAGTTTCTTCTATTTTTTCCAACCTGCAAATTTTTCTTTGATTTCTGATGAAAATATAGTTAAGTACAACATTTGATCACATGATGTATAAAATAATAAAAACAAAGAATAATAATACATTCAGCAAATACTTTGGGAAATAAATTATTTTAAAAAAAATGGATAATGAAGAAATCTTTAGAAAATATGGTTATATCCTTCATTAGCTGGCATTTAAGTTGTTGAGTCTTATAGGGAGTGCAATGGTCACTCATTACATATGGTGTGACGTGAGTAGGTTTTACACACTGCAAGTTAATATGTTTCAGGTCTGAACTTGTCTTTGACTAATGACTCAGGGAAATGGTCATTGATGCTGAAGTGTCTCAAACCATTAGGTCCTGAGGTTCCAACCCTGGTGGAGGTAGATTTTCAACTAGCTCAAATCAGCCCGTGTGGAAGAGAATTCCTGCAGCCAGAGCTGGTCTGATCAATAGTTTTCATGATTTCTCTGAAAGCAATACCCCAACAAACAGGCCAAGGACCTCATTCTTTCATCCTTTACACACAATTACATGCACTAAACTACCACATACACATGTCGGAGACTCAGACAGGAGATTAAAGCTTTACTGAGGCTTTGTCCCACTGGGGAAGATAGTTGGAAGAAGGAAACTCAGGCAAGCCGACATGTACGTGGCATCAGATCTCATGTTGCAGCAGAGGACAAACATTGTCATCTTCTTCACTATAACATGCACTATACGCGAGGGACTAATGAACAAAGTAGAAATCATGCTTCTCTTGCCAATTGAACTTTTATCAAATTGAATATTCCTGTGAGTTTAAAAATCATTTTCTTGTCATAATGCAATGGTGACTACATAAAATAAAGTTAAGTTAACCAAATCATCATCTTAAAAATAATCTCATGTTTATATAAAACCACAAATCTCTTCCAATATCAGACGTGAACTATGGATTATCTAGGAAAGTCTACTCTACATATTGAGAAAATATTCTTTTTAAGTGGAAATTTGTAGGATAGATAAAAGGAAATTAAAGACAATGGATATACAAAAGTGATGATCATGTATTAAATTTTTAAATTACATAAAATTAATAGTCAAGTACAGGTATGAAAATTTGCATGTTTGTACTTCAGTACACCACAACAATGTATTTCATCACAACATACATATCATCACTGACACAAAAGATCACATGATGGGAACACAAGTTCCAATATGTACAATTAATTTACATCATTAATTACATCAATGACAGGATCATTTGAAGATTTTGATGTTTTGATGACCATAACGATGACTTGTTGCCTTAAAGATATCCTCCTATCACATTAACAAAATTTTTGGAAATAAATTAATTTTCTCTTCTTTTTCTTCATCTTCTTTGTGATATCTGTTCATGGGAATGTAGATGCCATCTAGGCAAACCTTAAAGTCTCTCGTCATACAAACAAACTTCATTCTTCAGTTTCCTCTGCTTCAAGCATGATGATCATTCCTTTGGCTAACAGGAAAAACAACTCCCGAACATGCAGTCTTAAGCCAGTCTTACATTCTTGTATTGTCAAGATACTAAGTATCTCTATTACTTTTTCACTTATTTAGAAGTCCTTCATTACCAAACTGTATGTAATGTTCGAAGTTGAATAACGAAAGAACATGTGATAATAGTTGTCTCTGCTGTAGAAAAGTCAGCAATCATTTAAAAGAAGTCCTAGAGAATGTGTAATCGTTTAAAATTGCACCAACGATGACACATAACACAATTCACACATGAATGAACATGTGAACAGATTTTCTCGTTGTCACAAATATTTCAGAGATCATTTAATTGTGCTGCTGATTCAAACTGTGATGTGTGTGATGGTGCTTATGATTATTTTCTTTGCCTTCTTGGTCTGAGACTATGTCCCCTTCTTCTTGTTTGATGCGGCCCAAACCACCAGTTCCATATTTACTGCAAGGATTATTAGTGTTGCTCTGCCTGTTAGGCTGCTGACTTGATGGAACTACTGTCAGAAGGCCTGAAAATCCCAAAACATTAATTAAAATGAGCCCTACAAACTTTATTGCAAAGAACACAAAGGTGAATTGATTTTTTATTGCTGAGTTTTGGTCAAAGATATCATTAAATCCATGAAATTTGATATGGACTTCAACTTATAAAGGTAAAGTAATATTTTTATCTTAAAACTTTGAAAAAAATTTATGAAAATATTTTTTTCTTTCAAGAACAAAAATATTTTTGTACTTTATTTTATTATTATTTCATACTATTTGATTATATGCAAAGAGAATTATTACCAGCTAAAAGAGACTTCATTCTTAAAATTATTCAAACCTTTTAAATATTTGCCTCTCGTTACTGGAAGGTAAGGAACCAATTGCTTTACACAAAGAGTAATTACTTTTTATTTCATGGCACTGACAGTGTTATATTCTTTTCTGATGAAACTAAACCTACCAATGTTTCTTCTATTTTTTTAAATCAAGTCAGTAAGCTGAACTATTTTGAATTGTCATTTAATAAACCAGTAATACAATGACCTCTTTCTCATATTACCATCTCAGCAACATATAAAGAAAGAGGACATCTACAATAACTATTAATCATCTTTCTCTAAGTAAAACAATTGAAAGTTTCTCTGATGGATTTCTCTTGACTGTATATGCAGTAATATATATGTTTTTGTACATGTGGAGGACTGGTAGAGTTTCCATTGTTGTTTCAGAAAATGTGGGAGGAAATACAAAAAAATATATAATACGTACATATAATAAGAATGACCAAGAAATATAATGTGAGGAACTTGAATACACGCTACTCGTCAGGCCATGGCGGAGACTTTAGGCTGCTCACCGGGAGGGCCTCTGTACTTGCTCAGCTGCTGATAAACCTGCTTCATGCGCTCAATGTTGATGCGGGATGCCACAGCATGGTTCACCATAGGCAGAGAGTACTCCTTGCCCACAATACATCGAGCTGCACGCTGTACACTCTCAGGAGCATTCCAAGGTTCATGAATGTATTTTGCAGGAAAATTCTTCAGTACAGGCAGGTACTTTCTGTGAACAAGATGAACAAAGATGTTTTCAAATGAACTAATTGGAAATAATCTCCTATTTGTGTATTTCTTTTATGTAATAAACATTTTTCATTTATAGGAATTTCAAGAAAACTGAAAATGAGTACATAGTTTAATTACAAATTATGCTAATAACGAAATGCCATTCTGACACTATGTAATTCAATATCCAGGGTGAATTTGTGAAAATTGTATTAAATAATTTTTCACACATTTATCCTGCATTGTCTGTGTGTGGGGAATGATTATGAACTACAAGTTTTTAAATTTACACCTCAAAAAATTAAATCAAGTTATCAAGTTATTACCTATGGTTTTGTTGGACAACCAAGAACATAAGATAAATACAAAAACAATTAAACAATTAATTTTACAACAATTAAACAATTAATAATTTGCAAATATTTGATTGTGTAGTTACACCTTTTCTCATTCTGCATGTACAGACCGAAATTTTCACACTCAATGTGCCACTGCTTATGTCACAGGTGACATCATAAACAGCAAGACTCCATGGAAGAAGCCACCCGCCATTATAATTTCTTAATCATGCTGTTGCATAAAGAACCAGAAACAACTTTGATATTCGTGGTATGTAAAGAACTAGTGTACTGTAGTTGTAGTACTAGATTTTTTTACTGTATTATACACTACATTTTTGTGATATTTGAGAAGACAATTATTGTTAAAATATTTAATTTATTACAATGTGTTAAGAGAGTATTATTTTTATTTGTTGTTGATGTTGAACAGGGTGCATGCTACTTTTTGGAAAATCATTTTGTGTTGTTTTGTTCAGCAGGATATTTGTTGCTGTAGGCCACTTTAATTTAGTGAATTCATGAAAATTATCAAAGTTCCTTTTATACTTGATCAAGTTTACTTTTTATGTAACTACTTTTAACGTAGCATTACTTTAGCGTCACTATATGCAAGTTTCTTTTGAGCACTTCCTTTTGCTAGTTGTGGTAGGAGTATAACCAGGACAGTGGGCTACTTTTTTTTGTTGCAACTTATAGAAAACTAATTTGTGTCAATAAACGAATCACAGATTTTATTTTTTAGAACTCAGGAACACAAATGTTGCTAACCTCACATTATTGATATTTTTATTCCCCATTCAACTATTTATGGATAAAGGGTGGAGAAAGGTTTCCAGAGCTCAAGAAAATGTGTGCAAATTTGTATTTCTGCCCTATACGTCAGATACAGTTTTTATTGTTCTTTGACAAAAATAAATAAATAAAAATGCATATCCAAAACTGAGTAAAAGATGATTTTTTAAATAGAGAATAAAAAAAAGCAATTTCAATGCATTATTATTGGAAACAGTGAATTTATTTTGAAATACTTCAAAAATCTTTTATTAACAATGAATACCAAAAAATTATTTTTCAATTCAAACTTGATTTGGCTATTCAATAATTTCTAAAACATCTTCAATGGAAATCCCAGTACATTTAATCATATTTATTGGAACAGTAATATTTCTGAAAAGTATAATGCATTTACGACGGAATCTATGTATTAAATTTACCTGATGTAATCTCCATTTGGATCAGCTTTACGCCCAAATCTCACAGGGCAGTAACAGTGGAAAAATTGTTGAAAAAATGAGGAACAAGACAACCACATCCACATTCCTGCATTTACAGACCAGTCAGCATCAAGAAGAAGCTCTTCAAATACCTTTTAAATGAAATAAAGATATTATAAAGTGAACTGTGATAACAGGAAGTATTAACAAAAAAGAATACGAATTAATGTAATTGAAATATAGATTTCCATTGTTGGTTTCTTATTGAATACATAAAAGAAAACCAAAATAATTATAAATTAGAAGTAACAAATGAAGGGATGTTTTTTCTAAATTGTCTACATTATTGGAAAGTATCACTTAATTGTCTGAACTATTGGTAAGTAATGCAAATGAATAAGAGATGTTGCATTCACTTTTGACACAGTGGATAACCAACTTAAGTTTCACCAACATTTTTAGGTCAATCACCTGAAGATAAAAGATTATATTATATGTTATTTCTATAACACCTTAATATAAAAAAATATTTCAAAATACATTGAAATATATTTATAACAAATTAATTATTTCACATTAGCAGTACCATTAAGAAATATTGGGTTAATAAAAAGTATTCTAAAGTTAGAAATATAGTTACCTTCATGCCTTCTTCCCATGAAATCCATAGATCACCTCTAGTGAGGAAGCACGCGACAGCATGCCTAGCCAAATGGTGGATCCAGCCTTCTTCTCTTAATTGAGTCATAATGGCATCGATCCAGGGGAATCCGGTCTGGCCCTATGCATAACAAATCTCTGGTTAGAGTTTACTACATCTAAACAAAACAAAAATCTCTTTGTATCAAGGATATGAATTCTTGAAAATTATGAACTACTTTCCCTTTATATTTGTTATTTAAAAATTAATCTTCCTTTAATTGAAGAATACACTACACATGCTACTTTTCATAAAGTGTGTATATACTAAGTAACTCTTAACTTTGTACAGGAAAGTAGTAGTGGCAAAAATATTAGTTTAGCAATTTTTTGTTGCCAAATATAAAACTAGTACTTTGAAAAATGTTAATAATATTTTCTCTTATCCTTCCATCCTGTACTTACAGTGGCCCACTTAGCTAAGGCTTCTGGATTACGATCCCAAGGTATTTGAACACAGATAGGATTGCCATTCATTCGATCAAAGTTGGGATTATTTGTCGCAGCACAGTAGAAGAATTCTCTCCACAACAGCTGACCGTGTAATGACAATGGTGGGCAGGCCTTTTTAATCTGCAAAAATTTAAAAAAAAAATTAAACTTAAATCTTTACCCGGTTTCATTTAGATATTTTGCAAGAGAGGAATTTTTCTATAGTCTGATATCTCAATAATCTTTTCAAGGTATATTTTTTTTTTTGCTCAAAGAAGTTATCAGTAAACAGCACTAATAAATTAGGCAAAGATTTTAACAGATTTGATGTAAAACATTGATAGTATCTCTTCATAATTATTAATGATGTGACTTTGCAAGTCCAAATTATTCTCTAAAGGAACTTCTGAGCCCAAAGAATTAAAAATTATATATTCTGATTTGCAACCTGAGAAATGTTTTATGTATTTTTGCTAATCTTCAGTCCCAATTCTTTGTAATTTTTTTCTTAAAATGAATGTGAACTGGCAAATTTTTCTTTCAACAAAATATGTACTAACCTTTTTGTACAGATCTGTCAACTGGTAATAGAACAGACGGGTAGAAAGACAGCCAAACCTAAGATATGGACTAAGTCCTGTTTGTGAAGCTTGTAGAGATTGAGGAGTCATCTTGGGCCGGCCAAATGATGCCACCCATGCTTTCCTCTCAAGGTGCCTCTCCAGACGTGCCAAAGCTTCTGATTCTCCTCCTGTCCAGACAGGTGGCAGCAGACCTTCCGTGTCAAAACCTGTCAAAATATACAGCATGATAAGCTTTTCAGTTGCAGTTTGATTCATTTTTTTATGTACTTGTTTTATTCATATGTGAACATAATCACTGACCAACCTTGGAGGCAAACTATTTTTTTGTTCTTGCAAAACATCCTTAAAATAGATTTCAAATCTTAGAACCTTTCATGTTTTCTTGAATATTATGGATTTGCTCAATAAAACAAAAATATTATAATAATGTAAATTCCCAAACAATGTACATTTTGTAATAATGCTATTGGCAAAGATTCAGCATGATGATAGTTAATTGTTATAATGAATATAAAAGTAAAAAATTTGCTGCTTTTTCCCTGCAGCACTACATAACTTTTTCTATACTCCATAAGCAGTAGCAAGAAAGTAGAAATGAATTTCACAGCCTCTTCCCCCAAAAAAAGATTCTGATTAAATAAAGCTTCCACAAGACCTTATGTAATGAATGAATGAATGAATGAATGAATGAATGAATGAATGGACAAACTTTCAGTAATGTTCATTAGATATTAGGAAAGAATTTTCTGAGGAAAAAATAATAGAAAATACAGACAAGAACAAAGTTTTTGTTACCTTGCCTGTTTTGTGAAGAGTTTCGTAAAGCAATGCCACATTGTTAGAGATGAACCCCATTTTCATTATCAGCACTGGGCCACACTTTTTCAGCACATTTGAGGTGAAATTCAGGTCTCCCTCACCATAAGTATTTTTGAAATGATAAAAAATGTAGCTTTAAATTTAAAAAAAATATATTCATTCTGGAAATACTCCTCGAATGTGATGTGAACAATATGTCATATTGTTTTGAAGAAGGGGAAAAAAACAACAACAAAAAATGCATCACGGGGAATGGCTGCATGGGGCCATGCTCCTTTGCCTTGAATATGTGAATTGAAAGTTCATCTTCCAAAGCTCACATTGTTGCCTCAAGAACAAATTCTCATGAGCAAATGAAATCTTTTTTGCTCTGGAGGGCCATTCTTTATTTCATTTTTGATCACTATGTAAACAAAAGCTTAACTATAAATGAAATATGTAAAATTTGCATGTATGCTCAAAAAAACCCTATTGAGGCTTTTGTACAGGAGATGTAAAAGTAAACTGACACATTGAAATTTTCATAAAATGTTTTAGCTGTGAAATAAAATTATCAACAATGAATTTACAGAAAAAGCTACAAGAGAATAAAATTATTCTTAACTTGCCCAGAACAGAATAAAATTATGGAAAATATATTTTTATTTCATAAGTAGATATAATTAAGTTACAGTGAGCAATTACTTTTACAAATAGTACAATGATTTGGTTTCATAGTTATTTAGCTTACAGGTGGCTTAAATAAACTATTAAGTACAATTAGTTCGTTATTCACAAGTGCTGTGGTGTCAATTCTGAATGATCACAAGACGTTACTTTAGCCGTAATCCATATATACTATTTTATCTTATTTGTTAGCATTTTAAAAATATTTTGTGAACATATGCCTACAGAATTAATGGTTTTATACTGACTTCAGCCTGTGACCTTTATTTCATCGACTATAATAATGAGCCATTTTATGAGCTGCATGAAGATTTATGACATTGCATACAAAAATGAGCTGTTTAATTCACTTCGAACACGTAAGTAAACAGCGTGAAAGAGCGGTGGAATAAAATTAAATAATTGATTGTCACGGCCGGACGTTTTTGTTTTGTTTTCAAGCAGCGCGCGTGCGCAGCGGCACCCACCGAGCTCCTCGAGCGTGGGCACGCCGAAGCGGTCGTCGTGGTCGTCGTGCAGCGGCGTGTGGATGCCCTCGATGGCGCGCGCCGTGATGCGCGGCTCGGCCGCCGGGGGCGAATCCATGGACGCCACCACCGTCTGGAACTGGTGGTACGTCAGCGGCGGCTTGCCTCCGTTCTTCTCGATGATGCTGCGGAAGAACGCACTCGGGTTACCATTTGCGTTACCAGGTGAGGTTGGGTGGATAATGGAAAGATTGGTGATACCGGGCGCGTGAACAGTTGTTTGTTAAGTCCCTTAAGTGTAGTGAATATTGCATCGCCGGAGGTGGCGGTGTTCCTCCCTAGCTAGAACGCGAGATCTGGCGCCGACCTACACGTTGGCTAGCGGGGGTTCCCACAACCAGGTATCTCCAACAGCGGGGACACCACGCCACCCGGGACATGCTCTAAGCTTCCGACTGATCTCCCAACATTTGTGGTAGTTTAGTGTAGGTAAGCGTGCGCGTGTGTGTGTGTAAAAGGAGAGTGGACGGGACAAGGAGGTGGGAGGAAAGATGGCATCAGGTCCATGGCCCGTATGTTTGGGTTCTACATTCTGTGCCGGTAGTCCCATGGTATTGATCGGAGAAATCACTTAAAACAATCGATCAGATAAGCCGGTTGCTCGAATTAATTCTGCAGACTCCTGCTGCCCCGGCATTCCCATGGTATTGATCGGAGAAGTCACGGAAAACTACAAATCAGAGCAGCCGGTCACTATTTAGGATTCTCCTGCTGACAGCGGCTGACTACCTAGCTATCTAGGTAGTCGCCACCGCCGGCTCTCTAACCCTAGGTCCTCCCGGTCAGTCACTGCAGTGGCAACACTCGTTGCCCAAAACTAACTCAGCCGGTTTGCCAGGTTAGGGGTTTTACCCCTAAATTTGGGATTTACCCCCCACTTTTGATGGTAAATCTGTGTGTGTGTGTGTGGGTGGGGGTCTTTAAAAGTATTTTGAGGGTGGGGATTGTTAGGAAGTTTAAACGTTATTAACCTTGCAACAAGATGTTTAATGTTTCACACGAATATACAAATGATTGACAAAAGTAAGACTGTTTCAATTTCTACTGTGAGTACTTCATCTTAAGACGGGCAGAGATAAAGAAGAAAGCAATTGTTTAAAATTAATGTTTACGGTCAATGAATCACCTCTACTTACTAATAACTCCTTGAAAAGGGAATCTTATATTTGAAAGTCAAAATCGTTTTTTACAAGTATTAAACAATTTTAACAATCATGACAAGCATTTTAAAATAACTTTAGAAAATGCATTGACTAAACAATCAGAGTAAGGAACATTTATTGAACTTATTTATCAATAAAATATACGAATTAATAAACATATGTTTTTAAGAGCAAATTATTTGAATTCGATGTTTTTTTCATTTTAGTGGTTTTTGCCGCGCTATCTGGGAGAAAATGCGTAAGTCTACCTGGCAACACTGGTCATACGTCACATTGCCTCTGTTCTTCCTGGATATCGTTCTCTGTTCTTCCTGGAGACGTCAATCGTATTTTAGAATCACCTGGTAATTTGAGCTACTTCTGAATGAAATAACGCTTTGACAGTCTCTTCGCCCCCTCCGCTCTCCGCAGATATTTCCCAGGTACATTTCTGTAGTAAATACGGCTAATAGTTGACGCTTGACATTAACATCAGCGGTCCTGTCCTATGGGACTTGGCAAAGAGTCAGCCAGATGCGGTGTGGATTTGATCTAGCTATGGGTGTTTTTACGTATATGACTGAAACATTGAAGGTAATGACAATCTTACCATAACGTCCATTCCCAGTTATTAATTAGGGCTGTAGGTTGGGTGGTCAAAATGGTATGTTTCTTAATTCGTTTAAGAGATATTCTGCACTTGGTAGTTTACAGTACTTCCACTTTTCGCAAATGATTCAAAATGGATTCAAATGTATGAATTAAAAGATTATTTTATTTCAATCTGATTCGTTTATTATATTGTTAATTATCTTTTTGAAGTTTTTCAAAATATTTGTTGATGCAAGTGGTTTGGAGTTTCTCAAAACTCTTGATGTTGGTGAAGAAGAAACATTCTTAATAGAGAAAAATGACAATATCATCTGAAATGCGTAAAAAATTTTAAAAAACTTAATGAAAAATCTTGCGCAGAAGTGTGGCCTAGGGTTCCAGACCGCATGGTTGTTGAGGCATTGCATTTCAGCCAATTTTCTAATTTAAAAGGTGTAAAGAACATTTGTTGGAGAATGTAAAGTAGAGAGCATTCGTAATCGGGGACAAGTTTAAAATTATAAACAATGTGATCTGGGAAAAAAAGACTTATTTGAAAAGAGGTGGGGGGTTGTTTCGTACCACTGGCTGGGGTGGGGGGTGCAGGGGGGAGGCAGGCCGCGAGTACTCACCTCTCGAGGCGGTACAGCGTGTGGGAGACGCGGCTCACGACCGAGATGCCCATCTCGCGGCACATGGCCATGATGTTCTGGTCGCGCACGCGGCCGAACGGCTCGGGGTCCTCCTCGAACGTCAGGTTGGTGGTGCCCCACTCCTGCAATAGACGAGCGCCCGCGTGAATGGTCCATTTAGTGATTCCGGGCGCGTCAACTACTATGATCATTTGTCTCGAATGTGTAGTGCGTGTTACATCACGGGAGGTAGCGGTGTTCCTCCCCTACTGGAATGGGAGATCTGGGGCCGACCTCGACGGCTTGTAGGTAGTTTTTCCCTTCTCCAGTTACATTCCCCGCAGCGGGGTATCGCCCCAGCCGACTGGTCTCCCGACATGTATGGTGGTGTGGTGCATGTGTATGTCGGTGAAAGGCGAGAGAAGAGGATGGATTTGAAAAGAAAAGGTTAATGGCCCGTTTGATAGGGTACTGCTCCAGCATTCGCCTGGTATTGATCGGAGAAATTATTGATCAGAGCAGTCTGCCGCTAAAATTCTCCTCCAGATACTGGTGAAATTCGATGCAGCAATGCAGCTAGTGTCGAAAATCCGCTACCGTCGAGATTTGAACCCTAAGTCCGTCCGATCAACGACGCTGCAGAGGCAACTGATGTTGGCAGTGAATCATTGCAGTCGGTTTTTTAATTTTTTTTATTTATTTATTATTATTATTTTTAATCTTAGGTCCGCAAAAATACAGTGGAGTTACACTTTTCCGTGCTACTCTCCCGCGATATTTCCTTGCAATATCTACAGAAGCCACTGACACAGTGGCTCAAATAAATCACTTTTAGCTTTCCATGGAATTAGTGTTCTTGAAAAAATTGTTTCAATGTGAACAGAGTTCGCGGTTAATTTTATTATCGTGCCAGGAATTAGTCAAAAATAGCTGCCTTTCAGGAGAGAGGTGAAAATTTTAATTTCATATGTTCAGTTCAGTTCTTGTGTTTTTCTTATATTGTTGAGTCAAACTGATGTGACAAATATCTGAATAGCACTTATCCTGTTAAATAATTTGTTTTATAAAATTCACGGGAACAAAAAAATAGATAATTGATTTTTTACTTCCACACTTCCACAATATATTTGTTTTATGACCGAATCCATATTATAATTACATATTTTCTTATGAATTTCTTGCGCTGTAGATATGATAGCTCACATTTGGATAAAGCTTCTTACAGTGTAGATTGGAACACGCAAGTCTATATTCGAAAACAATAGCGTACTTTTTGAAATGATTAAGACTGACAGAAAAATAATTTTTGGTGAGAGTCAACAAGTAACCCTCGTTAAATGAATCTTCATAACAAATAATCAATCTTGCGGTCTTTCTTGAAGAGTTTGGGAGTTTTTTCTGGAACGCATTCAAGCATTTTAATATTTTAGAAGAGGGCAGCTACTTTTAAGATGCCTGAGAAATATCCATTTTTGTAACGAAATTGAGCTTGCGTATTTTGGTACATCAAAATCTTTCTTGAACAACGAGATGTTCGAAGACTTCCTCTATAAATATCTGTACAAAACGAAAGGTGCATGGTGAAAAAAAAAACGCAGTTTAAGTAAAAAGAAATAACATGAAATCAGGAGACACGAAATCAGAACAAAGCAATTAAAAGTTTGCAGATTACGTCTTCAATAGCAATTTTCCGACTTCCTTTTTTTATTGATTTTTTTCAGAGAATTCATAGATCAGTAGATAAAATACCATACATATGTGGTGAAGGCTTACATTCTAATTTTCTTAAAATTACACTATGATCTAATTTGAGTGAGGAAATCTTTTCCAGACACCTCTAAAAGCAATCAATTTCTGCAAATTTGACTAGGAATGCCTGGTATGGATATCTATTGCTGATTCTGGTTCTTTGAGAAGGAGTTTTCCGGATTCTAGAGTTGATTAGGTGTGGAATTTGAGGTATGGAGTGATAGAACTGGGTGGAGAGGTATGTCATATGGTGTTGTATGGAGTCAATTTGGAATTCTTCGTGGAGCTGAGAGTTTGTGACAAACCAAGGAGCATTTGTGATGGTTCTAAGAAAATGATTCTGAACTATTTGAAGCTTTTTAAGGTTGTTTTTTGCGGCGGAGATCCAAATTGGGCAGGCGTAAAGGAGGAGTGGTCTGATGTTGGTTTTGTAGATGGTTATGGCTGTTGGGAAGGGGAGATGAGAAGATCGATTAATGATGGGCTTTAGTTGACGTAGCTTATTTTTTGCTTGCTGTATTTTACTATTAATGTGCTGATTCCAGTTCAGTTTAGTATCCATATTTAGACCAAGATATTTCACTGTACTATTTGGGGGAAGCCAGTCAATGGTTTCATTATTAATTGTGAGCGGTGCTGGAGGTGTATAGGGTCTTAAAGTGAATATTTTGACAGCTATTTTTGTGAAATTTAGCTTGATTTTTAAGTATGAAGCCCAACTGTCTTTAAGATTGAGATATAATTGCAAAGAATTTCTTATATTTATTAATGAATCTCCGGCTAGGAAAATTGCCGTATCATCTGCGAATTGAGCTGTTTGTATTTTGTCGAATTTCGGAAGATCAGATACATATAAATTAAAAAGTGTAGGGGATAGTGGCGATCCCACTTCCCTCTTTGTATACCTCATTACGTTTAAGACACAAGATAAGTGTGGTAGTGAACAGTCACAAAGCTGATAAGAGAACAAAAACAAAACGTTAAAAGATAATTCAAAGTTAAACTTGCTTTGACTAAAGCTTTGATTTCTCACAACTTTTACAAGTGACTCTGAAGGATTTCTTAAGGACGCAAAATTACGTTAAATGTCGAGAGACGAAATCTTCTATGCAATGTGCTAAGATGCGTCAGAGACTTGTCATTTCCTACCTTAAATAACTTAGGTAGTGCATCAGCTGGCTGTCCTCGGACCACGAACAGCCGTGAGTTGAGCTTACGAAGACTTTGGTCCAGATCTTCCAGGCACTGCAGTAGGAACCTGCGAAATAAGAACACGCCATATTAGATTCCGTTGAATGAATTTTCCCGGATAAGGATACAATCAATTTAGACTACATTATACTGCAGCAAGTTTTCTTGAGGATAAAAAGAAAAAAAAAACATAAATAATGCAGTTGCTAAATTCAGTTTTAATGGTTATTCAGCAAGTATAAATGGTAATTCAGTTGTGGAGATATAGAAATCTATATTACTAATTTCCAATGCGTGCAGAAATTGAAAGAAAACTAGTCGCCGGCCCTTGGAGAGGTATCTATGATTTTGTTAGATACCTAGAAACTCGAGAATAAAACAAAAACATTGAAGCAGTTTCTATTTCGCGGCAAAAAACATACATATCAAATTGTGTATATTTCCACCTCTTCTCATACCGCGCATACCGTCTGAATTCTCATACCGCATTGACACGATGATGTCTTGATAGCAACGCTCCAAGGAAGAGACAGACCGCCATTAAAAAAGTGTTATTTACGTTTTGCTCTATGTATCAGCGACTTTTTTTGACATTCACATCATATAAAAATCTGTTCTTCTGTGTTTCCGTATAGCACTATACTACAAGTATGGTACTGAAGTGTTCGTGCAAGTAGCTCCTCGATTTTAGTGTCCTTTTATGGTGCTATTCCATTAAGTACGAGTATAGTTATGTAGTGTATTGTAGAGAAATGTATTCATGTCCTGACAAGTAAATTGATATCTCTTTCCAGATTTTCACAGTTTCCACTATTATTATTAAAAATGACAACTAAAGCGTCATTAAGTACGGTCTTATATAAAAGACTTCGAAAGGGGCTAATTGCATATTGTTTAACACTTCTTTGCATTCAGATTTCTAGACCTGTATTTTCTTTTTTACTTTACTTCACGAAGTAAGTTACACCACGGATGGCCGTAGCCCGTGGGGTTTTCTAAACTTTTATGGGGGAGGGGGTAGTTAAAAAAATAGAGAAGAGGTACTCCACCTCAAGGAGGTAGCGAAGTAAAACACTGCCATCGAATACGTAATCTAGCAGCAGTCACCGTCGCTGCCGTTCGTGCCGCTGAACGAGCTTTTCTCCTTCTCTCCAGGGGAAGGCTTTCGGCCACCGTCGACTGGCGGTGTCGATAGGTAATCGAACGCGGGCTACGACGGTCACGCTGCGCCCCACGCGCCTTCGCCCCCTCCCCCCCCCGCCCCAGGGCCACTTGGGTGGCTTCTTCCACGACGCTGCAGCTCGGCACACCGCCCACCGCCCACCGCCCACACCCGCCACGCGCACCTCCCCCGCACTGGCTACGTAACAGCCGCTGCGCCTTTCCACCGCGGATGGCTAAAGTTTTCCCAACACACAAAAAGCCCACCTGAATTTTTTAAAACTAACGTACAAAGCCCTTGTAATGTAAAAAAACATATCTTGTGTACCAGCATTATATACAACCGTCTTCCGTCGTAAGAAATCCTTCATGAAAGGGCATTTTATGGCAAGGCCCGTCACCTTGCCCGTGCCCTCTGTGCCCGTCGTCCCACCCGTTCTTAGCGCTCATCCTCGCCGCCCGTCCTCAGCGCTCGTCCTCACTGCCCGGCCTCCTAGCGTGAGGTCATAATACAAACATCTTATGTTACCAATTGCAAATCTGCTTTTGAAATTTGTTTCCAAAATTAGTTGTGTTTCTTTTAAAAATGTATAATACTTTTATACAAAAATAGCGTAGGCAACTCGTTTATAATGTTGCTTTATTGCATACGTAGAAATTAACTCTCAACGTCGCTCATTTTAAAAACACATACCTATTCCTTGAAAACTCAAATTTAAAGAGAACTAAATCATAGAAACAAGAACAATCAACGAAAAAAACACAATCAGCTTCAAAATAAAAGAATCGATAATAAAATACAAACTTCATTTACTAGATGACAACTCCAATTTCATCACCACAAACAGAAAAAATCACGAGTTTAATATAAATTAAGAAATTTGCGAAGTTGTTTTGCTATTTGTCTGTTCGAATTATGAAATTCCTTTATTTAAACCCTGCATTCCACCCTCTGTCAGATTTTTTCTGTTCAGATGAATTTCAGAAAATACAATTGCTGGAAGATACTAGTTCGTTTGATTACGTCATATGCCAGGTTCGCGTTAGTAACTGTGTGATTAGAAGTTTATGATTCATAAATTACACATTATTACTGAAAATCTATACAAATGTGCAAACATTACACCATATTATAGATAACATTGGATTTGTATAGGTCGTAAATTATGAATTATTGTTAAGGGTAGATAAAATTCAATAGAATCCTTATAAAATATAGAATACACAAGAAGTACGTAGTACTTTACATTTTAATGCATTCTCGGTAATTCGACATTATTGTCAATTCGATGACCCAAGAATTAATGGAAGTACCGTTTCTTTTCAACTGGTTTTATTTCTACGTAGTACCAATCTGTAAGTTGACAGCAGAAAAGAAAATACCACATATTTACGCAAGTACCACAAATACCACAAAAGTAATGTTAGTAAATTGCCGATCACGTTCTACATCTGGCCACAGGAACAGATGATACGATTCTTCTTGCTTTGCATGGCAGTTCAACAACTCCATCAAGATTAATCCCAAAAGGTATCAAAAACATATAATGACTGAAACGATGGCGTATAAAAATTAACAAAACCAAACAAATGCAAAACCAAAAGATTCACGAAGCACCGTACAATACAAGCTATTTGGGAATACACTTGGATAGAAGATTGACCTGGAAAACACATATTACTTCGAAAAGAAAGTTGATAAAAAATGTAAAACCTATTACTGATTTATTGGCGAACACAACAACCCCTCCCTGAAAAATAAAATTAATATTGACAAAACATTAATTAAACTATTTAGATGAAACTGAATTTTGAGCTTAGTAGAAAATTTCCAAATATTTTTGATATCGACAACCAATGAACTGTGGTACATTAGAAATTATGTTGTTCATCAAGTTTTACAAATATGAACTTTGCCAGAACCTAAAAACCAGAAGCTCCAGATATCAGCAAAGACTAGACAGACATCCACATCATCTGACAATGATCATTTTAGAAAATAGCACTGTGACTTCTTCACACATTTTACCCTGTAAATATACTCAAACTACTTGTATTTGCCCAATGTTTTGTGTACAAGAAAATTGTCCACAATCAGAACCGTCAGTAAAAACAACCCTGCCAATTTAGGCAGCGGCCATTGCCGGCAACAACAATAGAAATGCAAAGTCAGGGCAAATATTCACTTTCCTCTCTACATATAACATTCTACGGCTTAATAGAATATATGAAATATACGTTTTAGAAGCACTTTTATTTAGAGTACTATTTGTATTCTTGTAAAATATTTTACCGCAGTATTCACGCCCCAATCTTTCTCTTTCTGATTTTCAGATTGTAATTTATCTTTCTGCTGTGCGTAGGTCATTATCGATCACACTGTGTCGTATTGTCGAGCCCCCGCGCCTGTGATTCACGAGCCGATTACGTTGCGGCAAGTCGTCTTGGGAAGAATAAAATTGCCAGAGCAAACTTTATTTCATTAATAATAATTAATTTATTTCTAACAATATTGTTTACGTTATAGTGCCTAAAAGTAATGACTCTGTTATATTATTGACCTATATACAAAAACTAGTCAGTGATGAAAGAATGGACAGCATCTTGTCACCCTTCGGGAAATAGTTCAAACATCAGTTAATTCGCTCTTGGTGCAAATCAATTTACTATGAAGACCAGGGTTGCGATTAAATGTACTTTCTTATATAATAACAATATTTATGCAACAAAACGTCGATCTTTAATGTCTCGATTTTTCATAATTTCCCTTGTCTTCAATGTACGAGGAATTCAACTCTAATGTCACAGCGTCATCTACCTACTCCCTCTTTAAATTTTATTTCGTATGTGTTATTGAATCGCATCTACAATGAAGTGCCCACTGACTTTTGTGTGTGGGCTATACCGTCCAAATAGTTGTTCAATTCTGTTTCAAAGAAGTGAGTTACACCAAATTCGACACGTTTTCGGGTACTGCATTTCAAGTCGTCGATAAAAATCTCCTTCTGACATAGTAGCTTATCGTTTACAGGAAGAACATATATATCTCATTTCTGTAATCTCGGATGAGTCCTTCAGCTATGATTGTTATCATGTATTTCACAGACAATGAAAACATTTGATCATATTATTATAATAGCGTTTATTATCTTTCGTACAACACAACTTCACTTTGGGATCATCATTCTTTTAAAGACCATTTTTCTCTTGGAAGGTCTTGTGAAAAATTCTCTCCTTCACACCGAAGCAGCCGAGATACCCGAGGCGCGCCCTGGCCATTTACTCGCTGCGTGCTTCCCGTGTGCGCTTTTCCGAAGCAGGGGCGGATTAAGTCGGAATCCAATTTGGCGGCGTTGGCGGAAGCGAGAGGTTGCGCAACGGCGCCGCGGGGCATCGCTCCGGGCGGCCGGCGCTTCCGCATTCTGCGCTTCGCAGCGCCCAGCCCACGCGCCCCTGGGGTGGGGCCGGGCGGCGCCCGCCGGGAAAACGGGCGCCGCAGAGTCGGCGGGCGAGGTCGCGGTTCGACGCCAGGTAGGAGGGGAGAGGGAAAGCGAAAAATATATTAAATGGGACGAGAAAGGAGGAAAATAGTGGAAAATTAAAAAAGGAAAAATAAATAATTTGTTCTTAGATTTTATCAACTCGACCGGGAATCGAAACCAGGTGCCACTGATCGTGGCTCACGGTCAGTTGCTCTAGCCACTGAACAATTTGAATTATGAATAATTTTTGAATTATGAACAATATTTAAAATATCTGAACATTTTAATTATTAAAATAAATAATTACCCAGTTCGAGGTAACATCGTGAAAGGCATTTCCTGGACAGAACATATTTCCGACGTACTCGTAATTGCTTATCCAATTAGGTGGTGACCTTGAAATAAGAGTAACACGCGTAACGACCGTCTACGAAAAATTTTAAGGAAAGAAATTAAAAATGAAATAATACTTCGTATATCAAATCTTCATATAACAGTGAAAATGTGAGAAAGTCTATCCTTTCTTTCTCCCCCTCTCACTCCCAGGAAGTCTAGCTCCAGCTTGGCCACGATTAGATTTGCGAGTAGATATATGCGCTAAGATGTTTATCCTTAAATGGGAACCACATTTTCATTTTAAATCATTCGAATCCTTTTTAATCCGTACTCTTTCCTTTACGTGCTAGGATTTTGTTGACTCGCAGGTTTCTGATATTTAAATTGTAAATCTATGTAAATTAGTTGGATTCATTACTATTAATCATTTGTATAAGTAATTTGCCTAATAAAAATTGTTAATTTGTGTGTGTGATAATGCATTTTGCAATTCCGATTGCTTGTGTCAATGACCCCCTTGTCTAGTCAATCTTAGTTTTGGTAATGAATAAGAGAAAGGGAAAACACTGAAAATATTTCTTGATTGTTTCTCTGTCTATAAATTGGATTTGATTCTTTTATCAGTTAAGAGAGTTTTCTCAATAAATTAGAATAAATTAATAAGAAAATATCAATAAATAGACTTGTTAGATTATATTAATACTCCATTCACATGAATATCTAATGAACTCGGAAATCTAAAAACATTGCCTCTGTTATGTTTTGCAAGGGACTTGGCGACTTCCTGCAATTAATAAAGTGTACGAGTGAAAAGAAACATTTTACAAACCACCACCAAAAACAATAACTACAACAAAACTACCACAAATATCAACAACTAAACTACCATTGCCACCACCGCCAACTACAAAACCATCGCTACCATCACAAACAACCAGAAAACCGTTGCCACCACCAACACGACCACCTGCAACAACCACAAAACCACCACCAACAACAACCTACCACAATCACCGCCACCGCCGCCGCCACCCCCCCCAACAACACCAATTCACTATCATCAGCAGTTCACTACCACCACCACCACCACCAACAACAACAACAACAACAACAACAACAATAACAACCACCACAACAACAATCCTCCGTCAATAATAACCCAATACTGAAAATACAGCCTTTTTGAGATAAGATTTTTCGTATTGCTCTCTCTCTGAATCGAAGTCCATTTCATTTCCCCGCCCGCTCCTTACTTATTTGCCTGGGATAACAGAGGCTAGTCTGACTCTTATAATTAGGATAGTCTGAGAAAGGAGAGAATCAGGGAAAAGGCGTCGAAATCTGAAAATAAAATACGAAATGTATCATAAAACCGCGTCCCCAAGGAATGCACATAAAAATAGCCATCTTCTAGGTACACGAAGGAAAGAAATGAAGAAATGATGTGCGGGATCATGAATGTAGGTAATAAAAGAGTGGTATGTAGTTGGAAGGGAGTACTCAGTTGAACGTAACAGGTAAACAGAAAGTCATATTTAGCTATAGAATATAAGCCGGGCTTCCATACATATATTTAGATGAAGTGATGAATATGCATCTTACATTCAGAAAACAGACTTTTCATAATGATGAATAAACTATTAACATCGTCAGGAGCTTTTCGCCGAAGAAATGCAAAAATACGAGTAATGAGAATGTACATTTAAGAAAGACGAAAATGACAATTCAAAGAAATAGAAAACAGAAACGTTAATGGTGATCATTCGAAGTTTTATAATACTTCGGTAACAGTCTTCACCAAAATGATGTAATTGAAACTTTGTAGAAATGTTATGTTAAAATAACTCATTAATGTCGGTCTTTAACTAATTGTGTAAAAGGTGTAGGATTTTTTTTTTTCACGACTCATCGGTTGGTGGCAAATGCATGAACTATCAGCCGCATCGAGAAATTTAAAAAGCCTAGGAAGCGATTAATATTTCCTTTGCAATTGCATTCTCGAGCAGCTTCAATGAACACGGTTCTCCTCCACCCATTCAAGCGGCTCAAATGTTTACGTCCGTTCTTGTCAATATACATATGAAAGGGCTGCGCGCTATAATTACACTCGCGGACAGTGGGACGAGGCCCTCAAAACACGCCGTACCTTAAACGAAGTTCCGAGCGCGAGAGCAGGGAATACGGAGAAAGGCCTTGCGTAGGAAACAGAACCGACGAGAGAGAGAGAGAGAGAGAGGGCCGGGACGGTGGCGGGGAGGACGCGGGGACGGGCCGGGGTCGGAGAGGCGCCGGGCGCTCGCACGTACGCAAGGGGCGGGGGCGGGGGCGGGGGGCGCCGTGACGCGTGTGACGTCAGCGCCCGCGGGTCGATGGCGCGCGCTCGCTCAGCTGCGCGCCCGTCCTACCCCCGCGGCCATCACCGTTCCCGTCTATGACCCCGCCGCGCCGCCATCCCCCTTCCCCTCGCCAACAAGGTTCCTCTTCCTCTCGGCCAGCGCGATCGGCCTTCGCAGCGCGTTTATTTTTCTCGTTAGTCCCCTCGTTATTCACGGTCCGAAAATAGGACGGCACCCCCTTCATTATAAAGTACGACACGAATGTAGGTGCGACCAGAATTTGAAAACTCCACAGGTTTCGAGAAGAGTCAGTGTTTTAGCGATTAATTTTTGTAGGTAGATATTCGGTGAACTGGTGCTCACATTCAGATTTGGGCAGTATTCAATGGGTTTCACATAGAATCCAAAGGTAATATTTAATGTCAAATACTTAGTGGGAACTTACGTCCTGCTGCAACAAAAGTTCGGAAAAAAAAAGAATGGTTTTACAAAAAGAAGCACGCACACTGCTCAAGAACAACCAATAAAATAATCTCGTATAACGCAATGACACAGCTGTCAGCAATAAGAAAGAAATCAATATGACATGTAACACCTTGCTTCGCTGTCAGAAGTCGAGTCTGCTTGCCTGCTACGCTGCCGGTAGTGTTAAGATTTTAGACTGAAGGAGTGAGAGAACCTCTTTTTTGGATGCTTGTAATTCTGTCATTTCATTTTCTTGATCCTTGTTTCCAGACCGATTTTCCCTTAGAAGAGCAACACTGCAACATTGTATTATTTTTTTCAAATAAAAAAAAACAGATGTGATGGAGGAATTGGAAAACAGATTTGGAGGAGAAAAGTGGTGAAAATGTTTAGAAGAGTAATGTTATAGCGATTGCTCAGAATACCTAGGACTTCTTTTCTCTCGATTTCCCCCAGCGAAAAACTATTAACTCTAAATTCTATCCGCAGAGTGCTGGCGTTTTGGCTGGCGACTTGGCTGGCATTTAGAAACCAGTGCTACGGTGCCATCCCAATGAATGCGACCCTTTAGCCCAAAACAGATGGCTCGTTCCTGATTTCTTGGGGAAGATTTGGATACCCTTTCAGTTTGCCTTCTCAGCGTGATAGCTCAGTGTCTGGTATTTTAAGCTTGAAGGAGGCCGCGAAAGAATGGCCAAAACGTTTATTTTTAGTCCACAATCCATCGTCGCCGGACAGCCCAGCGCCGTCACAGCCCCACATATTCGCCACATTTGTGAATGGACACAGTTCACGTGGCGAAGCAGTGTACGAGTAAACTCGAATTCAACTATTGTCCAGAAGAAAATTCTAACGGCTGGCTGCTCCGATTGGTAGTTTCCAATGGTTTCTCCAAATTATACCATTTCTTTTAGTTAGTTCGTAGTGAAGTTGATTGAGACGACCAATTCTCGCTTTGAAATCTCCACCTATTATGATCGGGAGATTGTTGTTTATTTTAAGATTTGCTATTATGTCTAGAAGTGCTTGCAATCGCGTGTCATGAGATTGGGCATGCAAATATACATTTATGATAATCATTTCGCATTCACTTACTGTACATTTCATAATGATCCAGCACTGGTTACAATCTAAAAAGGAAACAGACTTTACATTACCACAGCAGGGGCGGATCCAGAAACGAATTTTGGGAGGGGAAATTTTTTTATTCAAAATGTTTTGGTCGAATGTGTCATATTACAGATTATGTAGAATGACGCAGGCTAAACTCAGCCCATCATGCGATACATTGTTATTTGTTTTAATGTGTATACGAAAATATTTTTGCTTGAAAGTTTCGGGACAAATTAAAATTAATAGTTCCTGAAACATTTTGGAAGGGGAAATTTCCCTCATTTCCCTCCCCGTGGATCCGCGCCTGATCACAGTTGTATAGCACTGACAACCCTCCGCTAGCTCTGCCTAAAGACTTTTCTTTACCAAGACTTTACCAAAATCGGTGGCCATACTCAAACATAGAATGGGATTCCTCGTGAAGGAAATAAAAAACCTTTCGGCATCCATTGAATAATCAAAAATCTTGACTTCTTACATCTTCTTTTTCATTTAGATTTTTATCACAGCCTCTGATTCCACAGAAAGACAAAACATAATTGCGCAATCGTGTTGTCCAGGCTTGCAGGTATATATCCAACTTGATGGCGATCAGTGCCAGGACAGAAAAAAACAAAATAATGAGGCAAAAGGTAGAAAAGGCAAAAATAAGACAAAATGGCAAAAATATGCATCAAAAGCTAAAATAGGCAAAATTAAAATCTAGTAATGAGGAAAAGGCAAAAATAAGACAAAATGGCAAAAATAGGCATCGGATGCAAAAGGGATTGGCGCGCGGCGCGGGGCGGGGCGGGGGGCGGAGCGCGGGGCGCGGGGCGGGGCGCGGGTGGGGCGCGGGGCGGGGCGCGGGGCGGGGCGCGGGGTGCGGGGCGGGGCGGGACGCGGCGGGGCGGGGCGGGGCGGGGCGAGTGGCAGAGCGCCGAGTGCCGAAGCGGATGGGAGTGCGGCCGCAGATGCTGTGACGCACGGTGCGAGCGATGTGCCGCGCTGCACTGTTCACTCTGCCGCATGACGAGGCGCCGGGTATAAATACCAACACGCGGCGACACACGCGACGCAGGCTGCGCTTGAGCTCGCAGTACGGGTTTTGTTCCTCACTTCTAGCTACTGCACGCTCAATAGATCATAGGAGCCCGGGGGGGGGGGCATTATGGTAAAAAATTGTAGTATGTAACATTATAATGTTTGCGGATTCATAAGTAGTTGGCTTCTCAAAACGAACAGAACTTGGTAGAGATTCTGACACGATTGCACCTGTGCCAGATCACCTGGATCCCCGTAAAATTATCAGGCCACACTGTGACTTCCTGAGGAAGTACATTTCATAACCGAAATATCGTAACTTGAGGAAGAATGAGAAAATAATACGTGACAGAATTTTAAAACTGCAGCCCAGTCGCGGATATTCACATACATTGCCACACTCACCTTTGCTTCCTGAAACTAGAGGTGCTAAAACAGCACGTACTTTCTCGCCCATGTTTTCACGCAAAATCACGCGAAAAGTACACAAATTTTCGAAAAATTGTACAAGATTTTATTTCAAAATCCACCTTTAAGGAACAGATTTCACTAATGGAAAAATCTATATCTTCAATATTTTAGTTGTAGGAAGACTTTGAAAACATTTTTTACTTTTGCCATTTTCGAAAAATCAAAGTTTTAAATAATAGTTAACGTTCTCTCAAAAGTCCTTCACACTATCAAAAAACAAAATTTAATCAAAAACGATGGCCCATTTTTTTTATTATTTTGAAAATGTCCCAGGGGCTTCATATAAAGTACCTTTCAAGATTAAAAAATCGGTTTCAAATTCAAGGCGCCGCGACATCAGCCAGATCGATAGGGGAATATCAATTTTGGAGAAAATGGCAAAACTGTTTAGCCTCTAGCGTTGTTCCCAGACGGACGGACAGACAGACAGACAAACATTTTGCCGTTATTCGATTTTTCGCAATCAAGGACCCACAAAACATGGATTCTGGCTACATCACGTGTAAGAAGATTTTTTCTAAATTTGGCAACTAGATTTATCTTTTTCCGTACCAGAGACCTGTAATAAGAGTTTTTCTGCCGAAAATGTTCGCGCCGCATTATATAACTTCCTCTACTCCGCAGTGATAAAGTAAAAATTAACGATTTTGTCATTTTCTCGTGAGTAATCAAGTTATTTCCTTTTCGCTATACTGCACAGTTATATCGACTTTTCGCAACCAAAGGAACGAAAAGCCATTCTTAACGTCTTGCGTTCGTTAAGGATTTACCATCCCATAAGAATAGTCGAAACAAATGAGTTGCGGCGATTGAGTACATTTATTGTTTTTGTTTACATGTTTATTATTTATATGTTTTCTTACAAGATGGTAGCATGTTCCGAAAAGTATTGGACGACTCATCGGCCGATAACACAAATAACATTCGGTTGGTTATTTTCTGTTTATCGACATAACGTTTATAACTATTCCCCCTCATTCTCTTAAATACTTATGAGATCCCTCCTTATGGTACTGTGGATAATTTTAGCTTCCCTTCGTTTGTACCAGAGATGGCTCTATTATTATACACGGAAATGGTCGAGCAGTGTACGAGAAAAAATCAAGACTCAGCAGCGATGGCAAGGTCAAGTCAGGCATTGCGCAATTAGTGCAAAGGCACCCTTTTCCACGGTCGTGCCAGAACTGCTTTGGGAATTCTTCTGAGAAGTCGTCCTTCACCCTCCTTTTCTTGGATCTGAAAGTCTGCAATCGCCCGAAAACAGTTCTTTTTTGAAATGCCATCGTTCCTCTACATCCTTCCCCTCCTCCCTACCAGTTGAACTCTTTTACCTCCGCCGGACAGATTACATAAGCTCTCTATAGAAATAGCAAATTCTTCATATCTCCTAGCTTTTTAGTGGAACGCATATTTGTCCAAAATTCCTGTTGCAGTTGGCTGTGCCTGTTGCAAAAGGCAGTTATATAACTATCGTTCGGATTCTTGTATGTATTTTTAATGATATTTTAATATAATAATTTATATTACAACAATAATTTATAGTACAAATATAGTACAACAATAAAATAAGGTTTTATTCGCGACAAAGTCTGACCTGTAAAACCACTTTAGAAGTCCAAGGAGTCAATTTTTACTAGTGAATTAGCCTACTTAATTTATATAATTGTATCCATTGTCATTCTGTAAACGAAAATGAGAAAATTTAAATGAATATTTTTAAAAAAAATTGACACTTGTTCAACAAAATATGTTTTTCAAGTAAGTTCATATTCAGGGTTGGGCAATATTTAAATACTTGCATTTGAAATATGTATTTGAAATACATTTTGTATTTGAAAAACTGTATTTTTGAGTTTTTTGGACATGGTTATTTTAGAGACGTATTTAATATATAAAATAAATGTATTTAAAAAAAGAAATACTTAAAATACTTTAAATATAGACGAAGAAGATAACAGGGATAGTTTCTTTTTGTTTGGTTCTGCTAGTGAATTGACTGCACTGATACAATAATAAAAGCTCCTTTCAGCTGTTGAACTTGAATTCTCTTCATTTTTAAATGATAAATCTAAATCATTAAAAATGTTGGACAATTTTCCGACAGTAAAAAAAAGCGTTTATTCCTTATACCATTAGTTTATGTTCATAAACCCCAGTTCAACACCCTTTGTAGGTTTTATACATTCGACAACTAGGGGTTTATTAGTATGACAATTTTTTTGAAAACCTAGTCTTTTTAAAAGGAAATTCCGTTTATTTGTGTTAGATATACTTTTGATATAATTTGGTATTTGAAAGTGTTTTTGTGTAAGTATAAGTGAAAGTGTTTTATATTTGAAACTTTTTAGTTATTGTTCAGAAATTTATGATAGTCAATTAGTAATTTGTTGTTATTGACAAATACAATAAATAAGTTATAATGCAAAATTATTTCATTTACTCTATTTTGAGTATGTGAAGTATTTTAAATACGTATGTATTTAGCAATTAAAAATTTAATGTATTTTGAGAATGTAATTAAATTCGTATTTACAAAGTATTTTGGAGAAGTATTTAGTTACTAAATTTAAAGCATTTTGCCCAACCCTGTTCATACTGTAAATAAAAAAACAATCACTATTGGTCCAGCCGAACTGTGATCCTTAACGGATAAAGTTCGATATAAGCAGTTCAAAACACAATAAACCCTCATTAACACGAATTCCAAGGGACCGAAATAATCGGAATTCATTTTATAAAAATTCGTTTTATCCGAGTATTATAAATGTCCGTTTTACCGTAATCCTTGCCTTTACCGAAGTTTTGTTCGTATTAAGGCGAAATTCGTGTTAAGTGAGTTCATGCTAACGAGGGTTTATTGCAATTATAAAAGGAATGAACATAATGAAAAGGAGGGACGAAACAAGACAAAGTGAAAAAAGGATTTCTAGAAAATAGTTTAAAGGGAGCGGAACTTATCCTTCGGAAATCTTAGGAGAAAATTATTACTGACTTTGCAAAGTTTAAAAATATTAGAACAGGATAAACAAGATACAGACGACAAACGCTTTGAGCTTGCATTTTTATGAAATCAGGAATACAAGGAATTTTTGGCTCATACTAAATTTACTTACTGAATAAACACCAAGGGGTTTCAATGGTAGATCTCAAGACTTTGTTCTGAATAGTTTGAATATTATTTTTAATTGGATTTCGTAGCATTTCCCCAAATGAGGACAGGCATAATTCAAGGAAGGTCTAATGATACATTTATAAAGGAGAGAACCTGTATCGATAGGAAGAGTTGAGTTTCTATTCAATAAAGGATAAAGTTAAACTATTTTAGCATTTGTTTTTGAAACGGAAGCTTCAATGTGAGATTTCCAATTTAGTTTCGTGCCAAGATAGTCTCCTAAATATTTAACTGAAATTTATAACTCCACCATTTAAAGGGAATATTATTTTTTTAAATTTGAGGGGATTGGAAAAAAGTCTAAAGGGAAAAATAGCCAGAGTTTTATTTGTGCTGACTCGAATTCTCAAATTTTTAGTCCAAAGTGTAAGTGAATCTAAGTCATCTTTAATATTTGAGATAGCTTTTGAGATAATTTTGTGCTTTGTGAAGATAGCAGGGTCAACTGCAAATAAATAAAGCAATTTGTAAAAACGATCAGTTGGGGAGAATCAGCTGCGAAAATATTAAATAGGGTAGGGGAAAGGGAGGGACCTTGAGGAATTCCATGTTTTAAACTTGGGAGTGATGTACTGATTGACTTTCACCTGAAAAGTTCTATCTGAGAGGCAACTTTTATTAAAGTAACATATATACTTTGGGAGACCGAGATGTTTTAATTTATAAGAAATTCGTTATGCCAGTTTTATAAAGATTTAGCGACGTCAAGAAAAATAGCTGTAACAAATTGATTCAGCGCACTGATCCCTTATTGTGAATTTCGTGGCGAAATCATCTTTTTGGCAATCTACTAACATAGAGAACGACGTCTGAACGGATCTAAAATCATGAACACGCAACATTCACTTCCCAGAGGGAGAAATATCAGAAATGTTCAATGCAATCAATTTGTTTTCAATGATGCACGAATTATTATTATTACGGCACCTATTTCCTTTAACTGAAATGTTAACATTATAAAAAGTCCTATTTCTTCGACAGATTCTGGAGATGGGGATGGGGAGATGGGCGAGCTCTAAATTTCGCGTATGTTGAAATAAATCTTCTTTTCTCTCGATCCTCTCAGGGTCTGTTCTAATTTCTGAAATATCTGATAGAGAAATTTTCCGTCGAATGTATTATTCACCAGAGAGACTACCATTATATGAACTCGCATTCACTTCCTAGGTTAAAAGATTTTTTTCTCTTAATTGCTTTCGTGAATTTAACTTTCCGAGAAGCATGAGTGGATGTTGCATATAAGAAAAAACATAATTCCTAAAATGAATGAAAAACTATTTGGAGTAGCGAAAATGTGAGAGTTGCCACAAACTTTCTTGCTACTTCCAATTTGGCGGTGTCACCGTATCTGTCACAACGTGGATCGAATAAAAACATTAGGACCTATTCCTTCTCCTGACGATCATATCCTGCTAGTTTTAGAGTAGTTCCGTATTCGGAAGACGTTTCCACTCGGCTTCATCTGTTTCCGCCTACGCGATGTTCATCTGCAGAGCAGCGGGCGGCGGCGCGCCGGGTGGCACGTGGGGGCGTCGTCGCCCACGTGCTCCGCGCGCGAGGGTGGTGGTGTGCGTCGGCACGTGCCACTGTGACGTCAGAGGGTCACGCGCTCAGCCCGCCGCCGGGCCGCGCCGCGCCGCGCCGCCAGCTGACACCCCCACTCGCCGCACTCGTTCGCATCCCTCGCGTCCCCGCCCGCGACGGCGCGGGCCTGGCGGCCGCGGCCGCGCGGAGCGCGATATGGCACGACGCGTTGCGGCACCCGCCGCCGCGAGACATTCGCGCAAGCGGAGATCCCCTTCCGGGTTTGTGAGTTTGTTTATTAGCGCACAATATTTGTTTCTCAGCATTTCTAAGCATCTGTTTATTATCATACATTATTTGTTTCTCATCATACAGCCCTGAATTATTGGAAAATGGGCTGGAGCGATTTTTCTATAGTGCCTAAAATTAGCCCTTTAATTTTGGTAGCAAGGGGAAGATGGCAAGTAGTACTTTCCAGGCTTTAGTCTAAAGCTACCAGCGACCACAAGATTAGGAAATCCAAAATAGCCTAA
Source organism: Acheta domesticus (assembly GCA_031308135.1). Lineage (NCBI taxonomy): Eukaryota > Metazoa > Arthropoda > Insecta > Orthoptera > Gryllidae > Acheta > Acheta domesticus. The sequence goes on along the minus strand of JAHLJT010000631.1, from coordinate 185,871,726 downwards.
AATTCGGGAATAGAGTACTTATTTAGCCTGAAATCAGTCTTTAATTTTGGATATAGTTTGGTTTTGGGTTTGGCTTCGAATGCAAGCAGACAGAGACGCGCTTCGGATGCGAGCAAACGGATACGAACTTTGAGTTAATGCCCTCTCCAGAATTGCAGATTAATCTACCTTCGTCACCCTTCTTGCTCTCAACATCAACTGGCATTACTTCATCATTATCACTAGGACCTGAATTTTTAGGATTTCACTGAATGACATTTTAGGCTTTTTGAAAAGTCAATTTAGGTCATTTTAGGCGTTTATATTTTTTTCTAGTCGTGTTAGAGTCAGGCTGAACCATGGCAATAAATAACGAATTTAAATAACTCATTTTAATAAATGTGTTTATTTCTGAACCGGACAAACGTTTGTCTTCGCACACTGGCTGCCTCTTAAGAGAACACCATGATTACGCTTGTAGCCAATACATTTTTCGCCACATCGTTATTTGGCGTTTCTCTCTCAGTTTCAACAACGTTCCGTAACTTGTGGCGAACACAAATAAGTATTTCTTACTCCAGCGGCCTTGAGGAACACAAGTTTATCGATGCCTTGTCTGAAGCCACTGATGAAATTTGAGAACTTTTTTTTACTTTTTAAATATTTCATTGTAAATTAGAGTCAAAAATTATATTTCTTTAATATGCACTGCTGCAATGAATAACACAATGTACAATTCCAAACTATCTTTTGTGGAAGACTTTCTGCTTTATTTTAATGCATTTGAAACGAGAAAAAATTCGCTCAACGCAAATGACGACAATAGTCCATACATCACGGACACCACTGATTTCAGTCTGCAAGGAAATACCACCGCGTATTTCTTTTATTAGAAGATTGCGTTAGTGTCTTTCATCTTCTTGTACCAAGATTACGTTGAGTTTTCGAGACTTTTGGCAATATCGCCTTAGTCCCTAGTACTTCCACGAAACAGCTTAAGTCTTGTTCAACGCTTCATACAGTGTAAAACATGGACCTTCTATTTTTAATAGGAAATTAATATTAATTAATTAATTAATTGCAATAATGTCAGCAATGTTAAATACTACGTCCAGGCCACCCTAAAATTTCGATGAACCGAAAAAGACTCCAAATGAGTTTCTTTAACCCAAATTAACATTTACTTTTCAAAACTCCGATTTACCCTTTGTTAGGATAACTCATTTTAGCTGTTTTCAGGATCTGATTCATATATTTCGCTCAGAAATGATTACAAACCGGACATGTGTATTAAAATAATGACATTAAGAAGTCAGGAATAAAATAGGTTAAAACATAAGAATCCGGGCTCTAATCAACACAATATCTCAACCTACGAGCCGTCCCGGAGAGAATCGATGACGCCCGCAACAAGTTAAAGTATCAGCGCATCAACGTCATTGTTTTATTTTTCCGTAATTTCAGACCTTACAATAAATAAAGCCGGCTTTGGTGTACGGGGGCACCATTGCTAACACTGAGAATATTTCCGAAGAACGGCTACAGAAGGGTAACCGCAACACCAACCATTTCCAGAACAACGAACAGAACTAATAAGCAAGTTCTCTTAGACCGTGAAAAGGACCTTCCGGAAGCTGAGAATTCGGTAACTGCGGAGGAGACGGAAAACAGTTGGCTACAAGGAGCACTGGATTTCTAGACAGTGGCATCGCCTGTTGCTACGTTGCACTTGGTAGATCGAAAGGCTTCTTTCGCTTAGTTGTTTATTCTTATCTCCCCCATGCTGATTTAATAAGAGAGGCAACGTTGCAGCAGTAGTACCATTAAAGAGATTTTGCTCTGTTCGAATGGCGAATAGTGCGGGATTCAATTGGCGAATGAGAGAAATTGAGTAATTAAAAGAGTAGTGATTTCTCCGTCGTGACCACTAAAAATCATCCTTATGTATTATCGTGTAGGACAGAAGTTCCCAAACGGTGTTCCTGGAACATTTTCCACTAGTTTTTTTGTTCAGACATTGTAGGGTTCCGTGAATTTTCTACTCAAATTTAAACCAAATTTTGAAATAAAATTAGCAATTTTCTGAATTACTTTGACGTCCAATGAGCAAACTAGAACTGCTCTGTGTCGTCGTTCCCAAAACTTCCATGCGAGGACGTGAAGAACGAGCATGAATGCCACTTGTCGAGCGAACTCTAGAGACCTCTTGATTATTGCAGCAATTTTGAGTTTTTTTTCGAAGTAGCATCATAATGACCAAGGAAAATCCAGGATGGGTTAGAGTTCATAGGATCAATCGATCACCCCACACATTTGGCTTTAAAGAGCATTGTCAATTGCTCGTATTTCTTGCTTACAATGAAAAAGAGCTCCTTCTACATAGTTGTCATTGATTTTGTTTTTTTATTTTTACTATTTATTTGAAATGTGTAATAAATTTTAAAATTATTAATAAAGTACTTTTGAAAAAGTGTATTACGAAAGAAAAACATTAAAACATAATGTCACAAACATTAACTTGACACTTTGTAAGTAAATCGATGCAAGATTTTACACCCTTCTAGAAATTATTTTGACCTTATCTTCTAATAAAAAATAAAATAAAAATAGTAGTTAGGAAGGCCGTGAAGTGGTGTTTTTTCGAGCGAGCTGATTTAGCTACTAAGGTGGATTGGAGAGCAGTCGAGGATGATAATATTCTCAGCTCGAAAAAGTCACTTCGCGGCCGAAGTGAATACATTTATTTTTCACACTCACCTCCGACTTAAAATTCCTTATTTTGCAATCTACCTCATGATGAAGTAATCCTCGTATCGTCATCAGAAAGATCGCAAACTGAAACAAAAGGAGTGAATTTCCCATAAACCCACTAGAGGCGTAGTCGCAGTAAGTGCAACAGACGTTTCAATTCCCATCGTTTCTAATGCCTGATTTTATTTTGTATTTGTGTGCAATGTTGGTGTTACATGCGGGCTTTTAAGGCATAGGTTGAGAAAGTTGGCCTAGAGTGTAAACTGAACCTTTTTGTAATATAAATGCCCATGGAGTCCAACTTCAATGATAAGTGCGCTACACATATAAGGGAATAAAGCTAAAAATAATAAACAACTGTAGAAGAGCGATAAGAGAGTAACATTTTACTACCGTTCTAAAAGGAGGTGTGAAAGACCAATTCTTGCCAAGTGACGAACTTCATTGGACTTGCAGTGAAGGCGAGATGGCATGATGGCGAGAAGTGGAGAGAACAAACTGCATAGAAACGCAACGCTGCACTTACGTCATTGCATAATGAGAACACAGGAAGTAACACGTCATCTTTCTTCTCTCTGTCGAATGCTGAGTATGGACCAAACGCTAGGTTCGTGGTCTTTTGCTAGCTAAGCGACCATGTACCGCGTCTTCTTGTACAAACCCAAGGTATTACGAAATGCAAAATGGTAATCTCAACTTCTAAAAATGTTTCACTCATTGCCATTAAAATATTTGATGAAATGTTCGACATTTTAGTTTTCACACGCATATGTAGGTCTTGCGACGCCGCTGAGGTACAATGGTCATCCAGATCATTCATCGTCGATTCATTACATTCTTTATTTTATTCTCAAGGCAAGACCATAAACTTGTCAACCTTTCAATTACATGTGACACTAGCATAACATGTGTTCTTTACCTTTGACATTTTCGTTCACGGCGCGGCTGCAAGGTGAGGGGGTGGATGGTGAAAACATTCTACACTTATCGTTGTATAACCTAGAAGGGAATCATTCACAGAGTTACGCTATAACGAGAAGCAATGCTGACTTGCAACTGCCCTGCATGCACCCAGGAATCGACAATCTTCACAGCACAACGAACGTTCGTAGCGCACGCTCAGCAAGGTCCTTCGCTCAGACCGGCAAGAATGCCCGTCGCGACTTTAAAAGTCAAGGATAACCGGTTAAAAATATTACGATTAGGAACCAGGAAGATTAGGTAATGGATGCATATTTCGCATTCTGTCAGTAAAATCTTAGCTTCTGAAATGAAATCGAGATGTACTTGCCTAGCGGCAGCCGGTGGGTGGCGAATTAAGAGTCGGTATTGTGTGGGAACAATCGCATACACTATGGATTGTCGTTTGAGAATACTTCTTGAATGAGGACAAAGTACAGCTACATGTTGTGTACGGCCGATTTGCAAACAACGTGATTGTAATCCATTTTTTTAAGATAAATTTTACATTGATAACGGGAGATGCATTTGTGCTTACGAAAACAAAATATTAAAAAAAATATTTGTGCAATTATAAATTTATAAAATCAGAGGAAATAATTGATATTCGCTAAACGGCGCAGACTCTGCCACACGAAACCATAATATCAACTCGCTGCCCCCACCCAACTCCCAGTATTCTACCTCATATTTCCATTGCCTAGCATGCACCAGCTACAAACACATCGCGATAGTCTGCAATGCGACCCATTCTAAAAATATTGATTGTTCGCTTACATGGCACGAAATTAAATTCGTCCTCAAAACTTACGCTGGTGGTGTGCTCCAATTAAACAAGTCGATTTAGTGAAAGTTGAACACGAACATGCAATTTTTCCTGAGGCTGACTTTTGGGAAGAGCGCTGCCCCTGAAGAATCCTTAAGAAGTAGCCGCCTTATTGTTGTCTTCATTCAATGCAAGACATTGCCTCCTTAGGATTGGAAAATATTTTTGGGGAGTGATTTTCAAAGACACCAACAGTGAATGAACAGAAGACTACGATGTAGTTTTGTTTTTACATGCTGGGTATTTTGCCCTTCTAAAAATTGGATTATTTTACACTATACTATGCAAATTTGTTTCGTCACGTAATTTGTCACACAATATTACAAATTGAACAAGATCTTCTCCATTTCCAATTAAAATTGCGAAATTGATGACTGTCATACAGAAAATGTGTTTACGGAACGTCATGTGAAACTCACGTGGTCTATGAAGCTGAGATCTGTGATACTGGATTTTCAGAGTTCAATTAAGTTTTACAGTAAAAAAAATGTATTGTGAAATAAACATTCACACTTTAGATTCTCCCGTTTCAAATTTCCACATTTCAGGAGATGAGAATTTTTGGAGTATAAACTTTGTTTTGGGATTGTCGTCTTTCGAAACTTTATAACGCATTCTGAATTCATATGATTTCCTGACAAACCCCACATACCAATGGTCACTGCTCCAAGAGTTAGCATAAAAAATAATAGTAAAATAATGATTTTATATGCAGAAGAATTACGTTCGTGATTAAAAGAAAATAGGAAATATGCATGCGAAATTGTTACAAATTTGTTAGGCATTCGTGCATTTAAATTTCAAAATTATGGAACTTCCTAATACGTTTCATTGCAATAAAAAGAAACGAGATATCCTCAAACTTATTGTAGATAAAAAAAAATTGATTCGTCTAACAATTTCCTCTAAATTTCGTTATGAAAATAAAAGTACTTGCTGAATGTCAGCAAATCTTAATGAATTAGACATAAAGCGTTAAATATCACTCTGGTGTCAATTTACAATGCCTTAATAGAGATTATCAAAGTCTTGCGTACTTTCAATGAAGCTTCAATATTTAAAAAAATTACTTCCCTTGCATTCGGAATTAGTCTATGACATACGACGTGATAAACCTGAATAAAATCAAGTTATTGGGGTTCATGTTTACTTGTGTTTTACTTACTAAAATGCACAGGTTTTTGAAGTGATATCTAGCATGCAAGTGAGAGAAATAATACTATCAGAGCGAAGACAAATAATAATATGGACGACTCATCGTAACTGATTGTTGGGACAAATTTGTACATCATGAACAAGGCTTGAGTTTTCCTTCTGCACCGTAAGTGTGCCGCGGCGCATTACCCAAGCTCCCACACCAAACAGCCTTCCGACCGCCTACGACGCGTAAACAGAACGCGGGCGCCAACCCGTCCCAACTGCATCAGGCGACTGCGCGTCATCGGCGCCTTGCGCGCTTATCTCTTCGCGGAAGGTGCGGGTCGCAGACGGAAAAGAGAGCGTTGTTCGCCGCAGGCTGACAAACTTGACCTTCCCCAACGTTCTCCCGCCTGCGGAAGGCAGCGGCGTCAGAGTGCACCGCATCTGACTACCGGATCTCTTCGAAGGGGCGCCGCCGCCGCCGCCGCCGCCGCCGCCGCCGCCGCCGCCGCCGCCGCCGCCGCCGCCGCCGCCGCCGCCGCCGCCGCCGCCGCCGCCGCCGCCGCCGCCGCCGCCGCCGCCGCCGCCCCCGCCGCCGCCGTCGCCGTCGCCGTCAACCAACACTCTGCGTCGCGGCGCCGCGGCCTCAAGTACAGTGCGCGCGAGATATCTGTGCACTCCAACCCTATACTTCGATTTATTTACAGAGTCTGTTGACGTTTTATCAGCTATTACGGTGTCATCCAATCGGGAGCTTAAACGTCGCTACTGTAGGTGTCATTCAAGTCCGCGATTGGATGACACCGTAGCAGTTGATTTACATCAACAGACGCTGTGTTTTATTCAAAGTATAAAGCGCGAGTCAGACAAGCGGGAAAAGACACGGCGCATGCGCAGTAGAGCCATCTACGCATTCTATCGCTGTTCAAAAAACATTAGATAGCCGAATGCGAACTACGGATTGTAATCGCCCAGAAACTTGTTTTGACTGTGTTAGTAATTATTTCACTTTCTCGCCCTTCTTTTCTTTGGTTTCCTTGTGTGATTTCTTACATGAAATACAACTGCTTTGTATGTGTGCGTGCGTGTGTGTATTTGCGCGCGCGCTGTTTTTGACAAGTCGATGTTTTTGAGACGGCATTCAGTGTACCCGTCTCCCTCTGTGAGGTCAGCCGTGTGCACAGATTCCGCGCGTGAAGTTACAATCGCGCGCGGTTGGCAGGCTGTGCTTCCAGAAGCTTCCACGCGCGGGTCTGCCGGAGACCGTCGGCCGCCGCCGCCGCGCGTTGTGTAACGCCCATGGTCACAGGCCTCAGGTGTCCTTGCCGCGGAGCGGGCGGGGAGAGAGCGGCGCGGAGCGGCGGCGGTCCCGTTGATGGATGGACCGCGTGGGAGGGAGTGGGGGAGGGGGGCGGTTGGCGTGCAAATGTTCACCTTTCTCTGTCGGAGCCAGGATCTTTAAATAAAGCAACACGCGCACGCGTGCCCGTGTAGAAAACAAGCGGGCAGGGCTGGAGCGAGTCTGCACTTCCTCCTTGGAGTGCCAACCACTCCAAATATGAGGAGCACGTGGGATGGGAGGAATTAACGTTTCGGTTTGGGTATAGGTATTCTTATTTAGTTTTCATCTCAGAGTTCTGATGCTTGCCGATTGTGTTGAAATGTTTTCATTTTACTACATTTTGCTCTTTTCAGAATGAACAGAGAAAGGAATAATTTTATAATCGAATATGTCCACAAAAAATCAGATTTAATGTATTGACAGTCACAGAAAAATTGTTTGTATTTTATGGAAATGATTAGTATATTATTATTATTATTATTATTATTATTATTATTATTATTACTATTACGTTCCTTTACACCATCAAGGTTGACCACTGGTGGCAGTAGCACTTGACACGAGCTTATCAGCGCTACTAGTGTATAGGGAACGCGCTTACATCTTTATCATTCCTCTGACTGTACAGAGAGTCGCGATAATCCCAGGTAATAGGAGCTGATAGTACCTCTGATTACAAAAAAAAACAGACTACACGGAAAAAGGGAAAATACATAAAGGAATTTTCAACCACAATGTAATAGGAAGTAAAATTTAATGTGCAGATGCCATTAAAGATACAGATACATACATACATGAGTGCGAACCGGTTATAACAATGTAGCAGACTGACCCTGACATCGACCGCCACACACGTGACTTTCGACTCAGTATTGGCAATCCGTCAAGAGCGAGCTCTTGATTATCTCTGCTTGTTCTGTTCGAACTTGGAGCACATCAGGTCACCTCAAATTGCACGGAATCGTGGATTAGTGTGGCTCGGATTTCCAAGACTACTGTTTATAGCGATGGCGCAGTCGAAATCTGCAGCAACCGGGTCGTCAAATCATATGAATTATTTTAACCATACAAAGATGTGAACAGTAAAGTAAATAAGAAATATTAATAACGATAACACGAAACGTAATTTAATTTACTTTTCTAACCCTAACCTAATCCTGTTTCACTGTATCTACATGAGCCATGTTCGCTACTTCTCTCTTTACCCGAGGTGGCTATCTGCTAGGAGCAGAGATTGCATTGTGCCACCCACGTCACCTAGTGTGCTCTTTCACTCGGAAACTACACAGAAACTTCTATTTAAATAGAGTGATTTCTGACAAATCATCCGATGGTCGGGATAATCCAATAGTTACGAATTACATTTTTCTACGTTACGACTTGCGTTTATGGTACTGAAGCTCTCGATTGGATCACCGCGTCATACCAGGTGATGTATCAGGAGTCACTATTTAAATCGGTGTATACGTTGACGTCGCTGTTTTACACCCTTGAGGCAGAAAACATTGTAAATCTCTTCATATCACAAAACAAAAAACGGAATTAAGGTCGAATATCAGGCCTAATTACAATTGCCTAATATTATCGCCGAATCGGTGAGAAATATTTCCAACACATTCAGCAATTTGGACTAAAGAGGGAGCTTCGCGTGACTTCGTGGTGGCCCTGAGGAGTTTGCTAAAAATGACTCGACAAGGTAAGGGGAGATTATAAATGGAAGCAGCGTTGCCCATCTTGCTCAGTTTCTTGCGGTTCGCGTGAAAAAATGAGGCCGAAATACCGAATATTTTTTTCCATTCCTTTCGCGAATGGTACTGAAAAGCACGAGTGCCGTTACAACACAATGAAGAAATCAGAAATTATTGTTTACCTGCATTATAGGGGAAAACTTAAGGGGATCGAAATTTGAATAAACAAAAAGTTTATATTATATTAAGTAACATAATTTCCGATGTACTTGTAACTTAAATATCAACAGGCTAGCACCTAGTACTATGCTGCGATTTTCGTAATTTTGTCCCTGACAGGAATCAGCTGTTCACGGTTTCATCCAAAAGGGAGCTTGAAAGTCACCATAGTGACGTCACTGTCGCGAAATATAAGCTTCCGATTGGATGGCAGCGAAACAGCTGATTCCTGTCAGGGACAAAGTTACGAAAATCGCAGTATATAGAGCACCACCATAGTAGTAGCACTTGCAATGATGATTAAATATTCGAAGACAAGAAATAATTGTCACAAGATTTACTTCGAAGAGATCTCCCAACTCTAGCAGGATTACGAATCCTCAGAGGGATATACGAACTTATAAAAGTATAAAATTATATGTTTCAAACCTTTCTTTTATCATTTAAATACATTTCTAAAACTGGAAATTTCTTGCACTAAATTATTTTTTTTTTGAACTAATACATCAACACAAATTCAACAACCCAAAATTGCGTTCCATATTGAGAAACATCATAGCTTAATATTCACAGAATCCATAGACATTAATAGAAAAGAATCCTCAAACCGCCGTGTCGCGGCGTCATTCATGTGCTACGGCCTGATATATTCTCCCACAGAGTACACATGTGTACTCCGCCACGATCACGTTTACACAAAAAGCTTCTAATATGTCTATTTACAAAAAAGACTCAACAACACAAACAACATTCTCGATTTCTATTCGGCTATCTCGTGGAAGAATCGCTTCAGTAATTAGTAACAGAAGCGCGGAAAATTCAAATTTGAAATTTTCGAAAGGACCTTTTTTGAAGATAATCGAACCAATACCTTTTTTTGTTAGCGTACTTTGCTCTAATCGAGAAAAGCATGTTAAGAAAAAAAGTATGTCTTTTTTACCAGCAATCAAACTGTGCTTTGATCACATAGACATTCAGAAAGTTTTCCCAAAAATAACGAAAACTACCCCTATTTTGAAAAAAACTGTCCATGATATATTTAAAGATCTAATATTGAGAAATATATTGTACTGACAAATATATCTCTAGCTTCAGCACTGAAGGTGTAAAGCAATTTCGAAAAACATTTAAATTGTTTCATCAAACTCAGAAATTGCGAAAACGAATTTTATTTTCAAAAAAATTAACTAAGAAAAAAATCATTCATCAATATTGTATTGACCACCAGGAATTTAATACTTTATAAAATACCAGTTTACTTTAATAATGTTACAATACAGTTGTTACACCATCAATTTATTCTTAACGCAAAACTTGTGTTTGCTCCTGGAAACAGGGTTTGTTCATTACACTAACCGCATTGTGTTGCGTATGTGCCAACGAACGCCTCTGGTAATTTTGCATGGATTTGAAGCCAAATTAACTATTCCACATTTTCATTAGTTGCATTAAAGTAGAAAACTGATTTGTTTAAAAATGCGAGCAAAATGTGAATGTAATACATTTGTCATTATTCATGTAAAGCGTTATGCAATGTAAGCGATTTGATTTGCTGGGTTATTCTTCAGGTCAAAGGCGTGCGATATACTGCGCGCCAGCTGGAGTCTTCTGTATTCACTCGTCGCGAGATGTGAATAGCAAATGTGAATGATTGCGTAACTCTTTTAAAAATCTTCCCAGCGGTTTCGTGGAACTGTGTCATGTTTACGGTACCTCATTCAGGGTCAGTTGTAGACTCTCAATATATTCTCACATTATGTTCTACAATAGCCCACGGAGGATAATCACAAATCATAAATTTATAATCAAGTCCTAACAAATATATTCGAATATCATTACCACTGTTTTGCCATCGTATGAGTCTCCTCTTTTATAGAAAGTGAGAAATAATTCCTTTGCCGTTTTAATCTCAGAGGTATAGATTCCCAAAACGTTTTGATACATTTACATGAGAGGAAAGGCAGATTATTTAATTTTTTTAATTAAGTAACAGCATGTCCCGCAAACACTCATCTGACAAAAATATTGTTTGTACGTTTGAAGACATTCGCTTCATGAGTCAGTAAGTTGCAAGAATGGCATTACTTTTTTCTCTCTACTTCTTCATATATGATTCAAGTTTCGCATCACTTTAGTGCATCCCCACTCCCCACTAGGGAGTTTTTGCCACCTAGTGGCATGAAAAAGTGAAATTAAAAAACTTCAGATACAACAAAATAGAGCCATGAGGGTAAGAATTCAATGCAATAGATACACTCCAGTGGTAGACATGCTAGACAGTTTCAAATTTATGTCAATAAAAGAGAGAATTCAGTACAAGACACTAATTTTTATTTTTAAATTAATTAAAAACCAAATAACAGGAGATTTAGTAAACAAAATCCAAGGAGTGAAAGATAAAACAACAAGGGAAACAAGACAAGCACAACATTTAGTAATTAATTTTAGTAAAACTGAACAGGCAAAAAATAAACTATTTGACAAAGGAATTGAATTATATAATAAATTACCATTAGAAATAAAAAAAACGGTGAACAAATTGAAGAATTTAAAAGAAAAATTATAAAACACATAAAAGTAGAAAATTCATTTTGTAAATAGTTAATAGAGTATACTTATTGATGTAAGCAATGTATGTATTTTATGTAAAAATTGCCGAGAAGGCTAAATAAACAATATCTATCTATCTATCTATAACTAAAGTGATGCGAAACTTGAAATGCGCGTGCGCAGAAGATCGATAGTGCTGTCCGCTATGGCGTGCAAAATCTCTGTAATATCTCGTCAACGCACAACGTGTATCAGCGATCGCGAAGGGTATCGTCAGTCGCCATCTTCGCCGCCCGCCCGCTAATGAAGTCGCGCGCGGCGGCGTCTGCCCCGGCGGCGCGGCGCGGCGCGGCGCGGCGCGTGCCGCACCGCGGTTACGCAACGCGCGCCTGCAGCGGTCGCCGCCACCCGCCGCAAACGCCCACGCACAGTGGGCCGACAGGCGAGGCGTTCGCGCGGTCATCGCAACACTGCCAGAAATTGCCGCATTACTTTAATAAAATGTACATTGAAGTAATTATCATGAACGATATTAAATTTAATGCACACATGTAGTACATTAGTATGCAAGAGTAAATGCTTTATGGCCATATCTGGAAGGAATGAAGAATAATATTTATAGACAGGTGATATATGAGGGGAAACGGGAGAACCTCCACCTTAAAAATACACTGATTTTAACTTACGTATTGAATTTAATATACAAATATATTAAGGTCATTACATACGAATTTGCAAGGAAATCAAGCCAAATTTTCGTCTTCTGGTCAGGTTTTCTACTGTTCGGACTAGCGTTCGTCGCTTCAGAAAAACACTATGTACTAGATCTCGCGCTGACCGCGCAAAACTGCCACGCGTCGTCGAGAGAGAGAGAGAGAGGAGAGAGAGAGAGAGAAAGGAAGACAGAAAGAGAAAAAAAGACAGACAAAGAGAGAAAGTTACTTCCGAGCACGTCAAGTACAGAGGTCATAAATCCCGCTGTTTCTCCCCTGCTGGAACGTGAGATTCGGCACCGACCTGACAGGTCGGCTTGCTGGTTTTCTCCCTTCTGGGTATATTCCCCAGCAGGGCACTGCACAAACAAGTTTTCACGCTAGTGTGAATATCTGGCAAAACAAGTACACAACATGTGATCTTTAAAATCTCAGGTAAATGAGACAGGGAATTGAGACTGCTGTAAGTCGATCTAGAGAACACGGTTTCTTGTTTAAAAGAGGGGCCGTAACTTTCTTTGCTATTACTACACGCGGATAGAAAAAAAATCAATTTGCGAATAATTTCATAAATTTTATGGGTTGAAATGGGTTGAAAAGCATTTATTGGCAATGACTTTCTGGCAAGACGATGGAGATCTTATAGAAGACGATCGTGATTGGAATAATTATCATGAACATTAGCAATGACAATTACAAAGGAAAAGAAAAACTAAATGAAATCGTGAAACTTAGTTGCTGTAGGCTCTTTCACGTTTAAGTCCATGTCAACGTTTACTTTCCTACAAAGAGGGAAATAGAGAGAGACAGAGAGAGAGAGAGAGAGAGAGAGAGAGAGAGAGAGAGAGAGAGATTCATTTCCATGGTAGCAATATTTCTCCTTTTCTCACATATTGTAAACATAAATAAAAAGTCATTATTTTCTGAAATACCCTCTTCTCTACTTCGTAATTCATGAAGAATTTACTTTCTTATTTTTGGGATTCATCTTTGTCTTTGGATCATCGGCGTCGCTCGAATGCATTTCGGGATCCTCTTCGATGCTCTCGGGACCGGCTTAGGTGGCTCAGGGCATCGAATGATGTCACTACAGTGCCTCTGCCCGGGCGGTCCTACGGTTCGAGCCCTGACGTTGACAGGATAGAGAGCTATGCCGAATTCAGCCGCTGCAGCGCGTTGTCTGAAGGTGAATTCTTGCGGCCGGCTGCTCTGATCGGTAGTTTTCCGTGGTTTCTCCGATCAATACCAGCTGAATGCTGGAGTAGTACCCTAACGAACGGACCGTGGAGTGCGCGCTATCTTTCCTTCCTCTTCCTTGTTCTATCCCCACTCCATACACTTACGCATACATGTATTTCACTACCACACATACAGGGAGACCTGGTGGGAGCTTAGAGGTTGTTCCAGCAGGGGCGGTGCCTCGTTGGTGGCAAAAGATACCTGGTTGGGAACAATCCACGCAAGCTGATATCGGCGACAGATCTCGCCATCCAGTGGGGGAAGGTCACCGCCACCTCCTGTGATAAAAGCACGCACTACACTAACGGGATTAACGACTAGTTGACGCGCCCGGAAACACGAGTTAATCAATCAATCGATGCTCTCGGGTATGTTCTTGCAGGTGCTATAGGATGATGCAGCAGTAGTGTCCATTTCCTAATGGAGCGGTTGCTATTTTTCCTGGACTAAAATATTGCTTCAGTGTTTTGTTTTGCGGGTCCACGGGAAGGATTGTAAATGAAAACTCGCACACAGCCGAGTAATTAGTTATGCTAAGATCTTTGTGACCGTAACAGAGAATAGATATTTCTGCTGTTAACGAAATAATGCAGGTAACGGTACTAACGATAACAAAGAAATAAGCTACAAAACCGAGAATTAGTTTAGCTTCAGTGGTGTTCGAGACAAAGGAGAAACACACTCTTATATTAACAAAAGTGCGTTGGTAAATTATGTGACGTGTTTAGTAGAAATCTTAGCCATTAAAACGATAGTTGCACTGAAAGAAACAATTGAGATATCGAAAGAGAACATCACTGCTTCACTAAAGGTAAATATATTGATGTTAATAACCTCTATTAATTCGAAAATGTGTACAACGTAAGAACAAAAAGCATCTTCCTCGTGCGAGAAAATTATCTCAAAGCGTCTATGAGTAGCGCTGTTTGAAAGGGGATGGTTAAATAAAAATAGATTCAAACGAACGATTATAGGAACGATTTTTGACTGAGGATTGCGTAATCAATTCCTGAAAACTTACACATGTGCGTGTGTATAAACACACACACACACACACACACACACACACACACACACACACACACACACACATATATATATATATATATATATATATATATATATATATATATATATTAAGCGAGGTGGCAGTGTTGCTCGAGTGTTTTGTTTACTTTTCAGTACCGAGTTGTTTAATACGGCCATGACTTCTTTTCGGTACACGTACGGCAGTCCAGGGGCGGATCCAGCCGATCATTTTGGAGGGGACCATCGTATATTTTTGTTCAATAATAAACATATTTGTTATTAAATTGTATATTATTTATGTACTCTAGTTATGATACTACACAATATTGTTTAAATAATTACATAATTTAAAAAATATATTTAAATCAATTTTGTCAAATAAAGGAAGATAAACGAAAACTCTAGGCCTTTTGGGGGGCCATGGTTCCCATAGCCCACCCTGGATCCGCCAGTCTGTTTACAAAGGAACACTTTTTTACGATAAACCGTGAAGGTAAGTACTAGTCTGCATGAATTAGTTCTGAAAAAGTGTTGTTTTTTTGTATAAAAAATCAGTGAACTGAATATCAGTGAACATCACTAACAGTACACAGGCTATTCATCAAACGGGATACTTGTCATTGGCCAGAGACCTTTGCTAACTGACAAATGTCAACAATTGTCTGCAAATGTCTGTCTATTTAAGACAGGGAATTCGGAACTCCTAACTATAGCAGTACACGATCAGACATAGAGGGTGGACTAACTTCTCGAAGCAGAGTTATTTTCTCGAACAACTGGATGCAATGGATGTCATATTGTTTATTAGAATAATGTCGGTTATTATTTAGTTTCTCTGATATTTTTTTTACTTTCTTTAAGGAACTTTTCTCAACTTAATTAAATGCATATCTAACACATGTTATAAAAATTATTTGCGCCTGAGTTTTATTTACAAATGACTCATTCGTTAGGCACCGCGTTCATCAAACACGCGTGCTTACAAGAAGAGGCCCTCACTGTCCTTGCCCTAGTACAGTTTTCCGGTCGAAATAATTTTTCATTTCCTTATTTACAATGTCAAATTCCAATTTAATCGCAAATTACCTTTTCTCCAAACTACTTTGTGAGAAAAGCCCATTACGAAAACACACTAATCTCGGATTACTTTGCTGGTGAAATGATATTCGTATATGGGCATACATCTACAGGGAAATGCCACAATAAAATTTCATTCCTAGTTACTTCATGAAGCTAGTTATACAGATGATGCATGACTATTCCTGTTTGTTCACTAAACTAAAAAAGTTTTCAAAACAGAAATATTGTGCAAATCGCATTAAAGTATGCAAAATCCTGACCAAAAGAATTTGCTAAGTGCCTAATCCTTCGTTACAACTTCCGCCTAATTCAATGAATTATAGAAATTGCCTCTTTTGCAAGTCCAGCTTTCAAAACCGACAACTCTAAGGCATTTTATTTCTAATGGTAGACCTGAAAGACGAGCTTTCGAAGATGAATATTAAGTTAGAATATTTAAATTTTTTATTCAAATGCTGTAGTATATTGTGATTATCGTCAATCATTTGCATCATGTTTTACAAAATATCAGCATGCACCAACCAAGTTTTAGACCGTGAATTTCCACACATTCGACAAGTTTTTTATGAACTTTGTCGTCGGGATTTATCGCCAGAATGTTCCATTGCCAAACCATTTCGTAACATTCAATTATATTCGTACTTTATTTTAAAAATACGTTAAAACATTATGTCCGTAGGTTTATTCCATGCAATTCTCCGATGTTAACTCGTTTAGAATAAACTCACATGAAAATTAATGAACCATACAAAAACATAACTAACAGTAAAAATCGTCTAATACTAATTGCATCTAATTACTTTATTTATGAATTGAGTGCCATACAATTCAATGTTCGACTAACACACTAACGTACCTACTACAGGTGTTACAATGCGATGCTCCCTACTTCTCCCAATAATGTATAATGATTTTATATATAAAAATATTCTACCTCCATTCCAGTATTTTTCTTTTTCTAACCGACGTTTACATGGCTGACAATTGTTCTCATCGTCTCAGTCTTCGACAAAAATCACTGTGTTGATACTGAAAGAAATTGCATTTCACTGAATGAAGAATCGATTATGATTTGTAATTGGTTTTCGATTATGAAATCAAGATTGTAATAAATGCAACAGTAGCGTGACGTACTATTAATTTCTACGAATTGCATTTCATCGGCAATTCCATAACTTCCTCGTAAACGACGGTCGTGTTAGATCATCATCACTACCAGTTATTTGCTAAGTAAAACGGGGGCAAAACTGCAATAACGCAAGCATTCATGCATTTCCATAGAATACTCTTTACCGATTTCGGAAGTTGAGGGCAAAACCTGATTTCTGGAATCTGACTTTATATTTAAAAGGTCAAAAATTACTATATTAGAGTGTATACAGAATATCTGTCTGGAGGAAGCCTTGGCCCATAAAGAGCTGTTGTGCCAAAGTTCAGATTGTCTCAGGAAAAAATGTTACACGCTTCTAGGGCATGTAAGGAGACGAAGATTATCAATTTTTGTCAATGAATGAGTGGTGGGAGATCTCTTATAAAGCGTTTACACTTGTGGCATTTGCTCCTGATTGGTAGGCGACTCATCTTGCACTGATGTTAGGCAGTA
Source organism: Acheta domesticus (assembly GCA_031308135.1). Taxonomy (NCBI): domain Eukaryota; kingdom Metazoa; phylum Arthropoda; class Insecta; order Orthoptera; family Gryllidae; genus Acheta; species Acheta domesticus. The sequence continues at coordinate 185,854,607 of JAHLJT010000631.1, read as the reverse complement.
TAAAAAATATCTTTGTCGAACATCTGTGCACGACAAGTTGCCTACGAATCAGGGGCGGATGTCAAATGTGTAACATTATTACATGGCATTTCTCACTGCATCTTGAGCGGAAAAAAAGTAATAATCATCGACTACCACTACTTTCCCAGCAATATTGTACTCTAACACTAGTGAGGGCTCGTGAACAAAGATTCATGAGAGGCAAATCACTACGGAACAGTGGCGGATAAGGCGGGAGGGCACCAGGTCCCCCACAATTTCATGCTTTTGGTCACAGTTTTACTTAATTTATTCAAAACGATTGTCACATGAATTGACTTACATTCGAAAACAGTACATTTTCGTTCCCGAGCAATAGAAAACGTACTTGCATCGGAAAATGAAAACGTGTACATAGTAATTCATACATAGTATTCATTCGCAGTAATTCACAATATCAGTCATAATTTTAAAGTAAAACGAAATTAAATCTAAAAAGTAGGAAACACAAGCTAATAAACAACAACATACTACTTTAAAAATAAAATGAAATTATAAATGCTTCGTAAATAATAATCACGTTCTCCGTTTCTTAACTTGACAATTAACCACACGTGCCACGCTGCGAATCTGTCAAGAAATCGAAGTCTTCCATGAAGGCAGGCAGTGTCAGCATTTGTCTTCCTAAGCACAACGCGAATGCGTCGAGTGTGGGCAAAGCATGCTATCGCTGAATGCTCATTTCGGGACCTTTTTAAGAATTCGAGGCGAAGCAATCTCCGAACGTGCCTACCAAGAAAGCGCGAAACGATGCAGAAAAAGAGTTGATTACCCGGGCTTATGAAACGCTCTGAGGAAAAGCAAATGCCACGATAATTACATGAAGTTTCCTGGTGGAAAAATATTTACACAGATTTTAAAAGCCATTTATTATTATTTTTTTTAGTGAAATCACGGAAATTCATTAAAAAAGTTCATATTCATCACAAGTTCATATTCATTATATTATGTGCACATGCATTGTCGGATTGCATAGGATGCTTTATTATAAGTATTGTGCTGAATTTTCCACCTGTCTATCGCAATGTAAATGTTAAAATTAGCCACTATTAAAGAAACCTAGCTTTAGTGACGGTATCAGTGACAGTCGGCTTTAAAGGACATGTGATCTTCCCTTCGAGTCAAAAATCGAGGGATGAGAAGTACTCACATCGCCAGGGCATCTTTCTAGCCTCGCTTCCCATCTAAATCATAACCCAAAAACATACACCGACAGGCAATGGCGTAAATAGGGGGGGGGAGGCAGCCGGGGGACACTATTGTAGTGTGGCGCCATTTGAATATTTTAAATTTTAAAATATATATTTTGAATGTTTTAATTCAAATTGTGATAATTTTATAATTTAATTTTCTATGATTATTTATAGTTAAGATGATAACGGTTAAAATGTCGTAATTGAAATAAATTCCAATTGTAGATTTTCTTGAGATTAACATTTTCCAGACGTATCTAATTATTATGGTTAAGAAATGATATAAACATAGATATAGAATCATATTTAACAAAAAATATGTAGAGATTATTCTATAGTACAAATCATGTTGATGTGGGTGCGGGTGTCAACAATTCGAGTTATGCAATAGCCTTGAGACATACTTCTGGGCTATGGCTAAACACTAAAGAAGTGTTTGATTTGGTCCCTGGATCGACCAAACGTTTTTACAAATTGTATGGAATGTTAATTTGTAGTAACTGTAGAACAGTTGTAAAGGTATTCTAATGAAAATATTGTCACGCTTTCGACCAGTCACAATTCGCATAAATGCTTAATTTCTAAAAGTAAATTGAGAAACCAAATTAAAAAATCTAATTAGAAAAACGCAAAGGTTCACATTATTATAAGCATACAGGCGCACTGACACTCCTTTAGTGTTCTGTGGTGACAGGACTAGGAGACTAACAAAATTACAGTCGACGCCAACATCAACGTTATGCGACCTATTTCCCGACCTTGTTCAACTTTCTACACGACAGCCATCGTAAGTGGAGACTAGATCTCCTTAAATTTTATTAACCCTTCTTTGAGTCCTTTAGACGAGTCGCACACACAACGCGAAGAGAAAATGTACGGAACGGTAGTCGCAATTTATGGCGGTAAACAGCATGACGCAGAGAGGTGACGTGACGTCGTGACGCAGAGGGGCATGGGTAGTTCCGTGATCTTCTGTTGTACTCAAATTTCAATCAATTGTTGAACATAAGACAGCACTGATACCATTAAGACCATTCGACACGTGAATGTCTTCTTGTCATAGCCTGATGATACCACTGTAAATGTCCGCCTGAAACTCGAAAATGATAAGTGTTTATCGAACGTTGTACTGAATTGTGCGATAATTTCCACGAACATCGAACCGTGTAATTTATACGCAGATAGTACTACATTTACTATCCCACGAGAACTATCCAGTCAATTTTATTTCAGACACCTACCAAATTGTCATGAGAACAAACGTCAGGATGTCCACACATCCGGGATGTGAAAGTTCCTGCCGAGAAGAATGCAATGTCCTACCTCCATTTGTTGATGCCCACGTTGGAAGAACCCGCGAACCACGGGTCCAGGATGAAAATGCATCGGAAGGTGGAGGCTCCCTTGAGCCCCTCCCGAAGGCTGGGGTTGTCGTGCAGGCGAAGCCCCTTGCGGAACCAATGCACCGTGTGCTTGGCTGGCGGCGCACCGAACCCCGGCGCGTTCCCCGCCCCGCGCGCCGCGGCGGGCGGCAGTTGCTGGTACACGTCCGTCATACTTCCTCCGCCCTCACACGCACTCGAACCCTCGCTCTCTCGAACACGCACACGCACACGAGCACGAGCACCGACAGCAGGCGGCGACTCTGCTTTTAGAACGATCCTTCTCACCCTGGGCAAGGCACGGCGACGGTGGATCGCAGCGGGCGGGCGGGCATCGCTCCTCCTGAGCAGGCAGCGGCAGCGGCGGCGGCGGCGGCGGTGCCTCTAGGGCCTTCCACGCTCGAATCCCTCCGGAGGGTGGCCGGGGGAGGCTGCGACGGCAAGGGTTGCGGAGGGGGGCGGCGACGGCGGAAGCGCTAGGGACACTCCGTGCACCTCCAACTGCTCGACTCAGGATAATGGCAGCGGGAGCGGGGCGGGCGCCGGCGCTCGCACACCGCCTGCAACGTGACCGAGTGCGTCACCTCGTCCCCCATTGGGTGCCGCGGTCACGTGGGCCGCGCAGTCACGTTGCCCGTGGCGTGGTCGAGCGCCTGCCTGCCGCCTTCCTTCTCCGTCTAACTTTATCTGGCGCGCGCCGCCCGCGTGGTGGTGGTGGTGATGTATGTATGAGTGTGTGTCTATGTGAGCGCGCGAGCAGGGGAATGTGTCTGTGTGTGAGGTGGGGGGCTGACGATAGGAAGGGGGAGGTGACGGGGAAGTCGGAGCAGAAGGTGCGCAAAGGGGAAGAGAACCGGCGACGCGATGGAAAGGCACTAGTCCATATTAGAGATGGGCTTAACAGCTTTTCTTCAAAAACGGTTTATCGGAATAACAGTGGACTCCTACTAACGGTTATTAATAACAGTTGAAAAAAACACGTCCATGATCAGCAACCTAACATGGCTGTCTGCTAAGAGTTAAATCAGTTGTGGCGACTGTTAAGAGTTAAACCAGACAAAACGAATAAAGTTGGTAACCGTAACGCTTGTGCAGCTACCTTACGGCGCTTTTTTGCACTACTTCCCCAAACATGTTTGGGCAGGAACAGCTGATATGAACGAGGCTCGATGAACTGCCAAGGAAGAATAGTCGTTAATATGATGAGTAGCAAATTTGTGTAGAATATTACTACAATAACAGTGATTCGTGATCAGATTGCAAATATTCTTTGTAATATGCAACATGTTCATAGTGAAGTGGCGAGTGCCAAAAATAATGAGAAGTAGAAACTGTGTTTTGCTTACTTACAGCTAAAGTGGTAATGACTGTTTAATATCAAATATTATAATGAGAGTTATTTGACCGTATCTCGTATTATATCGCACATAAGCAAATATTAGTGGATCTCACATAAGCTGTAATGAGACAGAAAGAAGTTAACAAACATATTGGACGGGTTTAATGTAAAGGACAAACTTCTTATTGTAGTATACGTATATAATAAAATATAAAAATATTGTGGCACGTGGTGTGTAATAATAACGAATTATGTATTAATGAATCTATAATTTGAACACTTGTTAATCACGATTGATTACATGAAGTGAACTTGTCGTACAAAACGGTTGCCGCGAAAGCTTGTAGTAGTTTCGGGTTTGGCCCACTAGATAGGAGCACTATGAATATCAACCGATAACAGCCAATAACAGGATAAATGAAATAACTGTTCTTTCGCTTAACAGTTACTAAACGTTAACTGTTAAGAAATAACAGTTTAGCTGTTAAGGGCACGTCCCTAGTCCATATCGACTTGTTGCTGTGAACGTAAAGAAACATCCAGAACGGACTGTCACACTATCTATACCTGTCTATTTTCACTTTCCCTGTTCCCCCGCTTTCATTCGATGCAAAGGATGACGGAGGCCATTCACTCCTTCTGTATAGGCATCTACGTTCTCTGCTGTGTTCTGTGTGTTGCATATCAATCAAACATACAGGCGCGAAAATAGACACGGAATGATGGACATTGAGGAATGATACAAGACTACATTGTATTTAAAATTATATATTTTTGTAAATTTACAATTAATATTAAAATAAATATTTCTTAGTAATTTCTTACATATGTCTAATTTTGTTAAAAACTTTTCACCAGTGTCAGTCGCATTCATTCTTAAGAAATCGATTGGCCACGCATATGATGATATCTATGTTTAATATATTCAAATTATCAAGAACATCATAATTTTTTAAATCTCATTTTGGACATTGTGGTACGAATATTTCTATAAATTATTATACGAATATTTCTAGCTTTTAACGACCCTCCAAAAGCGCGGTTCTCTAATCTCAAGAAGCATGGCTAACAAGTAACTTGCTTGTGCTCTCCTGCCATCTTGTGGCAACGATTTAAACTACCACTAATGGCAGACAGGTTTGAACAACTGAAGGTCGTCTGGCGAAGCTGTCAGCCTCGGACGTTCCTGCAATCGTGCCGGAGCGGAGTTTCAGGGGGGTTGTGTTTTCAGTTTCGCGCTGAAAATGGCGACATGTTTGAACAGCAAGAGGTTCCACCGTCTCCCCAGGATGTCAAATAGCATAACGTTGGTGGATGTCATGTGCCCCGTGTGTAGAGGAATTTTTATAGAACCTGTGACTCTACCGTGTCAACACGGATTGTGTTTGAAATGTTTCGAACGTTCTATGGAAGAGTCAAGTTTGGCGTGCCCTATGTGTCGGAAAAGGGTTGGTGGTTGGTTAAGAACGGCTACAAAGGACGGAAATTTGGTGAATATTAAATTGTGGGCCCTAATACAACAACGATTTCCAGATGAGGTGCAAGCGAAGATGAATGGCGATGATGACGGCGTGGAGGAACGTACGTACTATGCATGTCGCTGTCTCCTTCTATAACCTAAACCCTCGTACGAGACTTCCGCGGAGTAGTGTCATTTTCATTGAAGGACTTGGTGCGGTCTCCGCGGAGTAGTATCCGGCCTCTCCAGCTACCTGTTTTGTTGCTTACGCATGCAAATATACATTAATAGGACTTGCACGAATCGTTTAGTGCACTCGTCAAAGTAAGAATCGTTAACATTGCCATTGTCGCAGGTATTTATCCAAAGAATAGTCTTTCTTAATACCATTATGATGTGAAGGAGAGTGAATGCCGATCGTTGAGATATTGCTGGAATGCCTCGTTCGTAAAAAATCTCTATCTTCAAACATACGTGCAGATTTTAAGGAAATCAATGTTTACTATTGACGAAAATACCGATCGGATTTCTTGAAGCAGATGTTTTGGCGGTCTTTCATGCGTGTTGTAGAATGTAAATAAAATTTTCTTTCAAGTTATTTTTTTACGTAGGTTTATAATTATGAAATAAAAATAATAAAGTCATTATATACATAATTTTGACATCAGTAAGCAGTGTATGTTGTCAGTGTTTATATAATTTTGTATTGTGATGTAAAAGAACTAAAGTTAATTACTAGTTTGTGGTACAAGATTTATTTATAAAATCATTGTTTTTTTTCATTCTTTGATTACACCATATTTTATATGTAGATGAAAATGGTTTTCTTATGAAATTATTGTTTTAAAGCCTAGCTGTGCCCCTCAAAATAAAAAAAATGATAAAGAAATTGTAACTTACCAATTTTTATTTTCAGAAATTGTGGTATGTCTCGGAATAGATATTGGTGATGTGAATATTATTTTATAACAAATCTCTTTATTAACATCTGTTTTTTTTCAGGTGTTGTTTCTAGTAGTACACCCCAAGTTCGTCTCAGCACACCAGGGTGAGATTGGTCAAGAATTTGCATATCAGTTACATCAGTTGCAGAAAGAGGCGGAACGTAGGCAAGAAGAAGAATGGAGAGCAAGTTGTAATCTGATACAGAAGTTGTGTGTAAGTATTTTATTGAAACATGTTTCACTTCAAAATTCGTTGTGTAAACAAAAGGTGTTAAATTTTATCTTTGAACTTACGATTTTAATATCTCTCACCTCTTTCTTTAAATGTACGTTCCTCCCTTTCACAGTTATTTTAGGTAAATGAAGATTTTTTAACGTCAACACTTCCAAATATTTGAGACAATCTAAAGAGAATAGTTTATTTTTATCAGTACTATTTATTCTTACTCTTGTAGTCAACATTTCGAGGCAATGATTTGAAAAATGAGAAGAATAAACACATTGATGAGAAATAAACTCCTCTTTTGATTGTCTTCAATAATTGGAACTTTTGTAATTAATAATATTTAAACTAGGCAATCACTGTCATCACATTGTATTACAATGAAAATTTTGTTATACAGAATGGAAATGTTCTCTGTGAACTAATGTCAAATTGCTAAATGCCTTTGGGTTTCTAGGAAGAAGAGCAGAGGGAAAAAGAAAGGCAGCAAAATCAAGTTCACCATGATGAGCAAATGGCACGAGAGCTTCAGGAGACAATGATGCAGGTAAGATTGTAGTGCTTTTTTATACATTTAAATTGCACTCTGTGAATTGAATATATTTGTTTCTACATGATTGTGAAGAGATATAAATATGTGCTTTATTTTTGCACAATTGCTCAGAAATTTAGGCATTTTTCTTGTGAAGAATTTTTATAAAATCATTTTTTGCAAAAAGTGAATAGAAAATGAAAGGCACGTCTGAGGCATTTCATTGGGCATTCAAAAGGGCGATGTTATTATCCCTTTAGCTACGTTTTCCCTTCCAACTTTTGCAAATCTTAAATATGTTTTTTTTTTGTTGAATATTATTTTTCATTTTCATAATAAGTGTCTTTTTATTAAAATAATTTCAGTTGATGTGTCAACGAACAACTCTCAACATTGTTGAAGTGAGTTACTTGGTATTTGTTTATTTTGTTACATTAACCAATGTCTCATTAGTTGATAAGAGTTCGAAGTTCAAATACCACTATTTAGAAGAGAATAGTTGTGTGTTAAGTAAGTAATCCACGTTATGTGGTTCTCATTCAATTTGCTAGCAACTTTGAATAGGTTAGTCTTATAGTTCTGTATTGTTGATTTTCAAATTCAGTTTGTTGCATTGGAATTTTCCAATATTGTTTACAGTTTTATGTAGTTGTTTGAATTTTCATGCATATTAAAAATAATTTGCAAACTAATATTAATCTTTGAAATTCTGTCTCACATTTAAGCCCAGATCTTATGTTTTCTGTATTTTTTGTGACAGATGAAAGTTAATGGCTCTAAGAATTATATATTACATATCAAATTCAACTTAGTCCTTTTAATTGATAGTGCGCATTGCAAATATGATAATTTTTCCCTCTAATGATTCTTTCAGTACTTTCCTCTGTAAGCATTTCATTCAAATATTTATAATTTATTATTTGAAACTTAAGTTTTCCTGAAGTGCAATGTGTGATTATGATGAAAAAGCAAATAATATAAACATGTATTATTCTTATTATTTTTATGATGATGCTGTGATGAAAGGGGTGTGAATTCGGTTACCATCTTCCATAGATTGTTTTTGTTGATTACTTCAATCATCATCATCTCCAAAACTTGTTTACCATTACCTCTCTTAATTTTTTTGTTGTCATTTATTTTGAGATTTTCCTCTGTTTTGTTTTCTGGTTGGTGCTGTTTCTGCGAGCATGGTTTGGACAAGTCTTCTTCGGCATTCACTGTTCATTTCCATATCACTTTTCCCTTCATGTGAATGGTATTAGTAAAGGCCATTCAAATGCCCAGGACTCTCCTGGTACCAAAATTGTATTTTTGTCTTCTTTATGCTATAACTTTCACTCTTATTGATAGGAAAATGTATTTGATATAAATACTCATATGTACTGCAGCTAAAAATTCTCATTCCGGTGTTAAGATAAATAAAACTTAAAGGATAGCAGATAGTAATTAAAAATCCAGCAAAATAATGAAAAAAGCCATTACAATAACAATAGTTATTTAACATTATGTTCTAATGTAAATATTTTTAAAAGCAAAGTACTTGAGTTTGTGCTTGCTTACAATTTAATTTTTCCTCAATAATAGAAATGCAAGAATAGAAATTTCATGCATAATGAAATGTGAAATAAAATTGGGTTTGAAAAATTATATTCACAGCAAATGCATTAGAGGGAAGATGAAACTCCTTGAAGTGAGTGTCATCTAATTTCCTGATCCATAGTTTTCAATGTATTTTTTGTGGCTGGTGCCTTTCTCCTTGAAACTAATTTCAAAAGGTGGTTGTAACCACCCATACCGCAATATACTATTCCACCTCGTGTGGCTTTAGTGCCTCAGAAAATTAATGGTAGCATATGTTTTACAAATTTTATTATTTGGAATTGCACTTTTTTTGGAATTTGGAATAGCATACTTTGAAGGCACAGTTCCCAACTAGTTTCATTGAATTTGCTTGTGTGTAGTGCCATTTGTTTCTCTGTTTATAGAGCATGAGGATCATCCATAAAATTTGAGTACCTTCCTGGCACCACATTTATACAGCTTTGATATTTAATTTTGCTTATTTGTATGATATTCATGAAGATGTATTACTTTTATTTTGGGACAAGTTATACAGAAAGTGCTGTAGACGAAATCTGAAGGATACTGCAGGAAGAAAATGATATGCTTCCTAAATTTTGAGATATTTAACAATAAATCTGCATGTGGGTTTTTAATTTTATTTTATCAGTTTTCAGTTGTAAAATATAATGCACACTCTGATATCGCATAGTAATTCTTTCTTTTACCTTGAATAATTTTGTTATATTATTGTTTGCCTAGAGCAATTTGTATAACCTAAATTCAGGTTTCACAATTTCTATTCTTATTTTTGTTGCATATGTAATTACATATGACATGAACAAAACCAGTTGTCTTCGCTGTTCATCCTTTTCACTATGTATTCTTTTTGTAAATGAATGAATCAATGCTTCAGACTTTAAAAAAACCATAAAAATGTTACTTAAAATTATTTCTTAGTACTATCTTTACAATATTTAGTAAGAATATTATTAGAAAAATGGAGGGCTTACTATGGTATTTTCAAACGGTTTGAGTCTTTTAATAAAACACAAGTTGTCTACATCATTAACAATGCCAATGGCTAATTTTTATGAACACCCCAAGTATTGCGATGTAATGGTATTTGTTAAACAGTCAGGTTCTCTATTAATTCAAATATGCGAAAAATAAATGCATGGTTTTTTATTATTATGGTTCTTTTTTATTGTTATCTTCGTTATATGATGATAGTTTTGATCATAGACTTGGAGACTAATTAGAACTTTTGAAGTTGAAATGAAGTTTCTTTCTTGTTCTAAACCTGTTTCACTAAGACTCGAGCTTCACTTAGTCTGACAACAGATTTCTCATGACATTTTAGAACTTCGTTATATGAATAGATGTAATTATTGAAATGTCAAGAACTTTGAACGAATTATAGCTGAGATGCCTTTCCTGAACTTCTTTCTTTCATCTTCTCAAACTTGAATGAATTATACATTTTGTCTTTATTTATTATGCACTTTTAAAGCTAGTAAGGATGATGTACCAATGTTACAAAAAATGATGCAGAATCACTGATCTTGAGGCTTAAAATCCTGATTTAGACCAGGACATTTGATGTATTTTCAACACCATACCTGCAATTGTAACATAAAAACATGTGAGCGGGATATTTTGAAACCATTTCTTTCTGAAAAGAGGAGCCTTTAAAAATCTTTATGAATTTTATAATTTTTAATTAATTGGAAAATTAAATTTAATGAGGCATCCTTAGTTACAAAAAAAAATTAGTTTTCTCTCATCCACAGCACATTTTATGCACACTCTAAACTAAATTATTAGATTGTTCCACAGCTAACTTTTCAAATATCTCAAAATGTATGATCTTCCAGAAAAAACTGAGATTTTCCAGAGATATTATGCTTGGCTATTAAAGAACATGACTATTATGTCTGTTAAGTCATCCGTTGTGGTCCTGTATTCATGTACTTATGCCATTTATTGGTAAACCAAATTATAAAAATTGTTGAAATTCAATTTTGAATGCGAGGTTTAAAAAGACTTAAGTTAGTCCTTCATTTGTAGATTATTATAAAAGTAATTGTTTGAATTGTAATTTAATTTTTTCAGAGCTCCAGCAATGCATCTCAAAGTACTCCTGAACAAGTGCCGCCACAGCAACAACAGCAGCAGCAGCAGAAAGCAACTCAACCTCAGCCAGCACCTCATTTACAACAGCAACGTCAAGGCCCTTCATCTGAAGTGGAAGTTAAGAAAGGACCTTTGGACTTCTTTTTTGCTACAGGATCCTTTCATAAAAAGTCTGTGGTGGAAATAAATTGTCCTTCAGATACTCCAGGTGTGTTTTTTAGTTTCTTATGCACAAAGAAAGTTATAATGCTGCCAAAAAATCAGTGTCATTATTTTGACACAAATACTTATTTTGAGGCCCTCGGGCTGAATAAGTGTTTGTTTCAAAACTGTCTGTATAAACAACATAAGTGCATAAACTGTGCACATGATTTTCTTAAATGGATATCCCCCCAATCAATCTGGCTGAACTCGATATACTGCAAATTTGAAATGGATCTTTATTCTTAGCACTTAAATTTGAAATGGAACTTTAGTTTGGTAGAAGAGATAGAACAGTCTTAAATGAGATGGAAAGATCATTTACAGAGAATGAACAAAAACAAATTACTAAAGAGGTGAACAATAGGAACACTTGGAAGACAAATAATCTACCAAGAATACAATAATAAACCAACAGAAATAGGCTGTAAAGCCTGCTTCCTGATTTAGGCTTGTATGTTTCATGTTTTTTCAACATCATACCTGCATTTACTACATAAAACATGTTAGCGTGATACTATTTCTTACTGAAAAGAGGAATCTTTAAGATGTAATGTGCATTCATCAACCCATTAACATTCTTTTTTTAAAGGGACGATATTCTGCTTTCAAATGGTATAATAACTTTTGTTTTTACACTAGTAGTGTTTTGAATAACACAAGAAATTTATCTGGAAAATAAGTTTAATGAATTTGAGTTAAATTTGTAGAAATTTTGTTCAGGTTACAATATTACAAATGCATTAGTATCAAATGAAATAATAAAAAAATATTAGTTTCTATTCTCAGTAGTTGTGTTTTGTGTGATAATTTTGAAAACAATCTGACTTTCCACAAGCACATCAGTGTATTACAAAGCTATTTACTACCTTTTAAAAGGCAGCAATCAAAATACAGCAGTGTAGCAATGTTTTCATGTACTTTATTTATATAGAAAGCTTCATGAATGGTTTGTAAAAGGAGAAATGCCATGATCAAATGAAAAATATAGTTTACTTATGTTTACCAGGTCAAGGAAAGTATTAGCCATTTTGTATCACCATTAATTGCTATTTACTTGCAATATGTGCAATATGTGCTTTGCAATATGCAATATGTGCTTTGAATCAACTAATTGGTATGTTTCGAGAGGATTCTAAAATTATTTTTGCAAAGCCTTCCTTGTGATTTTTGTGATTTGCCGTTGATTCTGGGATGCAAGTTTATCGAACCACAATTTCTCTGTTTTCCATTCTATCACCAGAAAAATGTGGAAGCAAAACAAATAAGAGGGGAGGGCTCTGTTTGATGCCTTTCTCCTCCCTATTCTTTTAAATATTTTTTCTACACTTTTTTGACCAAAAACTAAGAACCTTGTTACTGTCCCACTTAATGTCAAGTCAGAATGCATTTAAGAGCATCTTGAACTTGAGTTTTGTTGAAATGATGATACTAATTGTTTGTGAGTGCTATAACATGTAGCATCACCGCAACCTTGCAATGCTATTGCATTATTGTATTTTAACTCTTTTTTTTTTTTCCGCCCCTCAGTTTTACTGTACTCAAAGACTGTGCTGCTTGCAAATTCATTTGACAATTCCCTAATGGTGTAAACATCATGCTGAAAAGAAAGACAGAGATCATTTTCTTTATTTTCTTTTTGGATGTATATCTTGTAGTGTGAAGTTGTTAGGTTGTTATTATACATTGAAGTTGTTATTAGAACCTAACCTCTTTCTTGGTAACAGAGTGAAACACGATTAAGTTGAAAAAGTAACATTTCTTTGATAAATTCAATTGAAACTTGATTGATGATTTAGTACAATAATATTCTGCATAATTAAATTTCTCCGTAAATTCTTAAAAGAATGTTCACTCTTATCTTTTATGGAAATTTGGTATGGTAAATAATTTTTTTTCTTTAGTGGTGATTGTTCAATCAAATTCTTTCGAAGTGCTCCTCAAGAAAATGGCAAAGACTAAAAGTTTCAATGTGGTATATCTTTTTAATATATAAAGGAAGAGTATTAAACAATAGAATGATGTGAAAAATCATTTTTATATTTGACTTTGTCACTTGTGAAATGTAAGTCGGTCAGGATTTTAAGAATTTCCTCTTTCATAATTAGAGAGAGACCACATGATTTGATCACTAAAATTTCTCAGATATCATTTTATCACCTATACATGCACTAGCATCAACTTTATGTTGGTAATGTTTAAGGTACTGAGTAACGTTTATGCTATGAATAATGTTTGAATCTGGTTAATTCAAGAACGTTGCATTATCGAAAATGTGTGGGTAAAGTCCAAACCAGTAAAAGCTTGAAAGCTATTTTGCATTTTGGGCAGATGAAAAATACTTTAGTGAAGAGAAAATTTAAGTAGGTTAACTGTGTTATAGTGATGATGGATAACAGATATGTGATAAACAGAAATCAGACTGCTGGGTAAAGCTAGTGAGAGGCAAGGTGTGTAGTTTCTAGTTCTTTTGTGTCAATTTTACATTTTTGTGTTCACGAAACCAAAGTAACCCGATATCACTATACACCTCTGGTGAATTTCGCTATGCATTTCTGAGATGGGGTGACAAGGTTACAGCCTTTGGAGTTTGCATAAAACGACTGTGAATTTGCACAATATATGTGCAGATCCAATGTGTTTTTATACAAAAATACATCTTGTGAAAACATTAGATGCCTCACATTCAAATAATCATCTTACTTCAGCCAGCCTACTTTGGGTAATTCACAAATTGGTCAGACAGGGTTCGAAATGATTCATTGATCCTTTTTCGGAACTGAGTGGCTAATGTGTGAATTAACTCCCTAATTGGTGAATTAGCCATATTTTAGACTTGAGCTGTAATGTATATATTGTTGAAGTCAAGTAATGTTTTTCAATTATTTTTTACTTTCTCGCTTACGAATACTTTGTAAGAAGAGAAAGTTATGTAATCGTGCGCTGGAATTTTTGCCAGAAAATTTCTTGTAGCTGGGGTCTGGTAATGAAAAAGTGGATAATTTCTGTTGCTAAATTTGGAAAAAAATCCTCTAACTCGTGGTGTAGCTAAAATCTATGTTTTGTTACTTCTTGATACTGAAAAATCAGTTGATGGCAAAACGTCCATCTGTCTGTGTGTCTGTCCGTCTGCGATCAATGCTAGCGCCTAAACTGTTCTGCCAATTTTCTTCAAAATTGATTTTCCCCAATCAATTGGGCTGATGTCGAGGCTCCTGGAATGTGAAACCGATATTTTAACTTTGTTGGGTTCCTTACATGAAGCCATTGGACATTTTCAAAGTTTTCAAAAAAAGGCTCAAAATTTTTTGATTAAATGTGTGAAAAAATTTGTTGTTGAATGGTGTGAAGAACATTTAAGAGAATGATGCAGGTATAATTTTCGTTGATGTCCCCAAATTTTCGGAAATTGCAAAACACAATATCAAAACTGCAAAATTGAAGATAGAGATTTTTGCCTCAAATGAAGTCGTTTGTACAAAATTAGCACTTTAAAAATGTCATGAACAATTTTTTGAAAAAACTAGTCGTTTTTGCGTAAATTGCATTTGAAATTTACCAACCACTCCAAATTTTATCTTTGAATTTTCTTCACTTATGTAATAAGGGATGGTAAAAAATATAGCACTAATCCTATTTCCGGGTGATTCTTGGTTTTTGGAAATGTTCAAAAAAATATTTAAAAACTACAACATTGTAGATTTTTGCATCAGACAAAGTCTGTTGTACATAGTTCTTTAAAAAATGTCTTGTACAATTTTCTGAAAAAACTAGTAGTTTTTGTGTAATTTGCACTTGAAATTTTTTCTTTAAATTTCTTGAAAAAAAATTTCTCGAAAACTGCACCAAATTTTTTCTTTAAATTTTCTCTACTTATGTAATAAGAGATGGCAAATAAATAAATAAATAAACTAGTGGTGCTTTAGAATGGCACAGACTTTCTTGCAGAACTTAGTTTGCTAATCTGTATTGTCTAAACTAGTTTTTCTGTTATGAATGATGATCTTCCCAGATACCTCTTTTGGGAGCCCAATGGACTTTTTTTCACATTCTCTAGATTTTTCGGCTTCCTAATGCTAGAGATGAAACCATCAAACACTTTTTACTATTGTATAAGTGCCAATGCCATGCATAGTCGAGGTGGTCGCAGTCACTAAATAGCAAGCATGGTCTCAGCTCTTCTGAGGGAAGCTTCGCTGGTTCGAGTCCTGGTCTGGGAATATTATTTGTCAAAATTCTGTGTTGTTGCAGAAAATAATTCACAATTCTAGAAACTTTATTGAAAACCATGTGAAGCCATTCGAATTACAAATATTGATAATTATGATAAATAAACTGGAAGAGTCTGTATGCAATTTTCGAATTTTCAACTTTTTAACAATTTTCCACATGTCTTCTTGGATTTGTAAAACATTGTACCATCATATCAGTTGTTTTCCTATCATGCATTTACCTTTTATGGCTCTATTCGATTTATTTTACGGCTGTGTTTGATCCATACAGTGTTAGGGTGGCATGGTGGTATAAGTGCTGGCACGTTAACTTTGAGGTTCTGATTTCAGGTCTTGGAATGGAAAAAATTTGCTGGTTGAAAACATTTTTGCTGTTTTATGTAGAACTATTATATTGTGTGGTATTTAGAAACAATGCAATGTGCTTTGGTAGCATCACTAGTTGAATTTGAATTTCAATGAGAAAGCAAAAAATATATCTACGCTTGAATTTTTTATACCATGTCCCAAATTAATTTTTTACATGAATTTGGCATGTACCTTTTGATGGCTCTGCCCGAGTTTGACCCATAAGGCACTTGGTTGCCGTAGTGGTGCGAGTGCCAGCACTTTGGCTCTGATCTGAGTTCGGGTCGCAGAATGGGAAAAGAATTGGCTGATACAAAACAATTTTGCTGATTTATGTAGTAGTGTAATAGCATTTAGGACCGTGTATAAACTGTGAGAAAGTATGTACTTTGGTAGCACCCCTAGTTTATTTTTGTCTTGGTAAGTACAATATGGTATGTGCGTGGAATATTCCAGATAAATCCACTTACAAATCTGCAGCATGTAGATTTATCTGTAGTTTACAGAGCATTTGTAATGGTGAATACCATTTATTTTGCAATTTACCATGTGTAATTCATGATAATGGGTCTGAGTTACCAGGGAGATTGAATAGTACTACTTAACCCAGGAGGGGTCATGTGGGAGAATTTGGGCCTCAATTGTTGGTATTTCTTGTGCAATTTTGTTTGAGTGTATTGAATACATTTCAGATCTTCAATACCTTTCCCCTAATATTTTATCTGCAAAATACATTGCTCTTCTCATTGCATGCTACTTGTCAATTCTCTAAAATTTATTTGATCTCACTGATGTTTCTGGAGTTGCACAACTCCCATTCACCCTCCTGTGTTAGACCAACAAGCAGAGCTTAGCTTATTGCCCACAGGACCTTGCGATAATCTCCATTTCCTGTGACCTAATCCGTCTTGTTCAACTTTCAGGATGGTAATAGATTATTGATATTTTTAGATATGTCTGGACATAGGAATTGTATGGTTACTTCATACATGTCCTTTGACTATTCTGAAGTCAATACTAACAGGATTGCCAAGAGAGTTGATATCTAAAATAGTGTACTATTTGCATTCAGAAAGAAAACGAGAAGCAGAAATTCCAAGAAAGAAAACCAAGTAGATGGTGAATTTTGGCTAAAAAATTTTGATCGCAAAGTGAAACATGCAAGAAAATAAGAGAATGCAAATAACTTTCATTGTTTATTTGTAAAGATTATGTGCAAAAAATTGATTACAGAACTTAACACATAATTTTCAAATTAACTTTTACCATGTATTAATATTTATGAAATTCTATTGTATTATGTGCAAGAAAAAATTTTGACTTTATGCGTCAACAAATGTTTGATAAATTTTACAAATTTATGTGAATAATTTTAAATAAAAAAGTACTTGATAAATGAATTTAAGGATGTAAGAATCATTTAAATATCAAATTATGTTAATTCACGATGTTAGAAAATTATGCAACATAACTTTTTCTGGGGTCCATTTTCTCCCTGGCAATCAGCAACATTTGTGGGCAAGACAGGACCTCTCCTGGTTTAAGAGAGGTTTTAATGTTTCCTTCAAAGAATAATGCTTGCTTGTACTGTCTGCATGAATGTCTGCGTAAGAGGAAGATGATGGATTGGCAATTAGGAAGGCATTTCACCAAGTTGCTCTAATCTTTATTTTGGTTTATGACAATGTTGCTAATAGCAGAGGACATGCTGGTGTCTTCAAATATTTGATATTTGAACTTTAACACAAATAGCAATCTGGTGATGTCAGAAGGCATTATAATGTTTGTTGGGGATTGTGACCGGAATGTAACTTAAATGAGCCACGACATGTTCCAGTTTTCAAAAGTTTCCAAGGGTGATGGAATATTCTGAATGATCTTTTTATAATAATTATGTAAATTAGAAAAATAATTATTATGTGATGTTACATTGAGTTCAGATTGTCTGCATATCATGCGAATTTCCCCTTGATCTAAATATAGCTTAACAGTTATGCTGCAAAATGGGATGAATGGAAAACTTCTATTTAATTTTTATAATTTTCTTTCTCATTATACTCAACACCTAATTAGAACTTCCTAACGTTTATGATATCTTGTTGTTCATTAGGTTCTCATACTATCGATTATGTATTTTGATGGTGAGTAAAATAATCCCTTTGGTTACTCATTTATTTGAAACCTTCCTTTCATTCATTAAGTCTATTGGTCAATTGTAAATTTTGTGCTCCTCTTCAATGAATAGCATTACCTTTTGCATATGAAAATTTGCAAAGGATAAATTTCAAATATATTTTGATCAATAAAGTTATATATTTCTATAAATTAAATATAAAAGCAAAGTGGTGAAATTTTAATTTGTTGCACTAAAAGTTTGAAATTTGTAATGTTACATAAAATGAAATTGCAGAATCAGTGGGTAAATGATAACTGCCTCCTTATAGTGTCATATGGGTATTTACATGATATAAAAACTCAATGGTTTTTACAGTTTTTGCCTAGGCTACATTCTTTTAGATCATTATTTTCTATCATATAAGAAAGTGTGTTTGTTTATTTGCTATTTGTACAAATCTATAGTTTTATTCTGACTTTATTGAAATTTTGTACATGTGACCTTCAAAACAAGAAAGAAGGTTCTCTGTACATGAGATTTCATAAAACTAAACCCTCTGCCTTTCCTACTCCTTGACACAAAATTGAAATGTGCACTCTTCCATTTTTTTGCAAATATCTCAAAAGCGTTGAAGAAATATGTGAATGTTAAATCAACATTTCTGAAAGTCCATAAAATTTCCTACTGTATGTATTTTGATCAATTTTGTTGGGACTTTAAGTAATTGAGAAATTTTTAGGTAGGCTTTGATTAATTGAAGGAACAATTGCTGCTGGAAGAATGCACCAATGCATCTGTTATTTACAACTACCTTTAGCATTAATGATCATAATAAACAAATTTGGCTGATGGATGGGATCATGGGGCACAGGGCAGGATAGGGATACTCTATAGATAGAATTAATTATTTTTCCTGTCTTATAGATTATTGTGATAAATCATTACTTCAGGTAAAATTCAATTCAACTATTTTTCCATATCCTATTTTGCAAATTCTGTTTCATTAGAAAAAAATAATAATTTTTTCTCAACAATAAGTATATTTATAATAATTAATAAAGATAATTTGTAGGTTGAAATTTAATGTTATCTTGACAAGCTGAACATATGTGAATTGGTGTGAAACTGCAAATAATTTCTTAAAATAAGTATTTGTTGTATGGTTGGAGGGTACCTTGATATAATGTGTAGAAGCAAGTCTGTTTGGATCAGCTTATCAAACTGACATTAAATTTCAACCAAAAATTATTTTTATTAATTATTATAAATATATTTATTTTATTGTTGGGAAAAATTTTTTTTTCTAATAAACAAATTGGACTTTCTATTAAATTTTTTTTTAAAGTTAACTAAGATTTTTTGTTGTAAATATATATTCGTATTAATAAAATACTTTTGGGATGTGTGATTCATCAGATAGTTAAATGTAGGTCATTGTTCATATGCAGACATTTTTAATAGATAAATGTTATTAAAAATAATAGATTAAAAATAAAGTTTGTACCTTACATGGTGTTAAGAGTTAATTATAAAGATTTATGTCAAATTGTTTTTGTGATATGAATTTTTAATCTCCCTCGACCAGTTTTGCAAATATCCATTAAGAAATTTGATATTTAGTTAGTATTTAATTAAGCAATTCAACCAAAATTATATTAAACTTTCATTTTGAAAACAATGTTGAAATTATAGTTATCTAAAATTGTATTCAATTATATTAATTTGTGAAATGTTAACCAAAGATTTATCATAGCATATCATGATTATATTTTAATGAGTTATAATAATCCAAACTTTTTCATTTCAAATGTTCAGTTAGTGTTATAAATTAATACGGTGCACTTTGCTTGTTAATGAATTTGTGTTATTAATTAATTAAAATTATGGTAGGCTGTTAATGAGGCCTAATTTTTGAAAATTGAGATGAAAAGTTGTTGATTTAAATTAGCAGTTTAAAAAAATTGATTTAAATCAATGATCTGTTACATTTTGTTCAAATCATCACCACTTTATTTTTGTTTGAAAGTTTTGGCTTTGTTACTCTTTTGTGTATGCCACTCATGTATAAATTGTAAATACTCTTTATGACATTTGTACTGTAATATTTGTTGCAGAGTGTAGTAGTGAACAAGCACGTAGCAGCAGTAATTTGAGCACGGGAAGTCAAGACTCCATTACTCAAGAAATGTTACATTTCAAACCAATCAAAGTTGTTCCCCGGACCCCACCTAAGCGTCTCCCAGGTAAGTCATGAAGTACCAACTGCCCATGATCCAATTTCCATCATTTAGTTTCAAAATTGCATGTTTATTTAATTATCTTAAAATAAAGAAAGAAATATTAAGTAATGAACAAGCAACAGTATATATCTGATAAAGCCCAAATCAGTTCCAACATAGTAATTGATTGTTTTAACATATCACAATGTTACGTCTTATATTGGATTGCTGCTTAAAAGAATATTGTTGTGTTCAATGAAAACCAATATTTCTAAGAAACGCTTATTTGTAGTAGGGGTCATTTTTTCTCCTTGAATTGGGATTATTTTGCAATGTAGAATGATGCATTGTGACATTAAGTATACCTTGTTTTATGTGCTAAATGGTTTTTCATACAAGACTAGTCAACCATGAATGCATATCTGTTCTAAGCAATATGCAATGAAACTTTATATCTTAGTATCTATCCTGTCAAACATAAAGGATTTGATACACTTTTAAATAAATGCTCATCTTATTTTTGACATTGTGTCAGTGTATTATAAGCAAAGGTATATCTTAAAATTGGATGTATTTCTTCAGTGACCACCTTGATTCAAAATGTGATTCAAGAGAATTTATTTCTCAATTCATTTGGAGTGTACTCTAATTTTTAATGCACCTTTAAAATGCAACAATATCTGGTGTTAATACTGAAATACGAGTTTGTAATCTTGTTTCAGTTTTTTTTGTCTTTTTCTGTATTGTATGTTTTATATTTTCATCTGTTTCACTTGTATTGTGTTATTACCAGTCTTCTTTTATTTATTTGTTTTGATGAACCTGTATGCTCATAGGAGGAGCACTGTTTGCAGATGGTCAGGTGGTGGAGCCTCGCCTAGTGAAAGCTACTCCTCTCAATTTGAACCGTGCTTATGAGGTGCTCGAGGCAGGAGCTGATGTTGAGGCCTTGCTGAGTCCAGCTTCTCGTTTGCGACTAGGATTGTGTCAACCGGAGTGTACATTGCCACAACCATCGGCATTCAGAGGTGAGAAGTTGTTTATAATCAATGTTGGGAAAATCCAAAATTCTCTCAAATTCCTTTGCTAAAAGTTTCTCAATCTCCAAATCTGTTGTCTTTATCCTTCATTTAATAATCATTTTTAATAATCCTTTACCTTTTAGAAAGGAAAATTGGCCTAAGTAGTACTGCATGGTTTGAATTTCTGGCTGCACAGGTTTTTGTAAATAAGTCAGGTGATGTATGCTCTGTGATTTAAAATATAAAAATAAAATGAGAGAGAAGCACCTAATGGTGCTTTTCAGTAATTGTAATTCTTGTACGAGTTCTTTCAGAAATATATTAAAGGATAATATTGTTGTCTGTGAAAGCTAAGAATGAATTTGTAGCCATGTAGCAGAATTATTTGTGGAATGTTACATCAATATAAGAAGGGCTGGGGCATATAAGATCGCGCTCAGAATTGAAGTTTTAGTGACGCTTTATTTTTTCGTTCTTACTATCTCTTGTCCATGTGATGTGATACTCAAATATTTCAATTTAAGGTTATTTATAGGTGACCTTCAGTTGTCATTCTTATGAAACCCACTTAAACCCCATAAACCTAAAGTTTTTATTTCTTCAAGAAGTTTCTTTGTGGGTTATCAGCTTTTTTTTAGCTTCTTTTTCATATTTCTATTCTTTTGACAGAACGCATAAGTTAAGCTTTGAATATGGTATTTGCTCATTTTTGGGGTTGTGTTGTGTTGTTGTTTTAGTACTGACTTTGCAGGATTCTGCATAGAAATAAATAAATAATAATAATAATAATAATAATAATAATAATAATAATAATAATAATAATAATAAAAAGGTATCTGTTCAAAATCCAGGGACAGTTGTTTTCCAATACAATAGTAATGCGAAATTCAGTAGTATAGTCGGTACATCAGAATGCAGAGAATTATCTTGTGAGGTGCAGTGATGAGAAACGATCAATTGTGTTTTATAAGAGGAGAAAATACACATCTTGAAGAAGGGGGCAGTTGTGCAAAAAAATTTATGCAGCTGTTTTGGCGGGGGGATAGAATTTTCTTTTTCTGAAAAGCCGTAAAAAACGTGTACAGCACTGAGCATGCTCTCATAAGGCAGCTATGTGTGGTTTACAAAAATAAGTTTCTACAAAGAAGAGAAACTTCTTTTTGTAAACCTAAAGGACCCAGAGTCAAATTATCTGACACACAAGTGAATCCAAAATTTTTTTTAAAATAAAAAATATAAATTTAAAAATTGATTGACTTTTTGTTTCAAAAAAATTATTGTCTCAGATATTGCTTGTAAAATATCAGCTACTTTTAATCCTTTTTTCCTATATGCTTTGGCTACAACATTTCAATTCTTTAGTTTTCTTTTCACTTCTTGAAACCTTTTAATTTATCCTCCAAAGCATGGTTTCCTCTGAAGCCCAATCTGTAATATAATGTCGAGGAAAGTAACAGAGGTTTCTAGTCCATATGTGTATTCTTTCAGAGTAGTTAGAGAATGACTATAAGTGAAGCTGTATAAATGTAACTGAAAATCAGAATACAAGTTATTGTGAATTTTGACTTTTGAAGTTAAAAATATAAATCCTCTGAACACTTTGAAATAAGATTAAATCTGAAGAAAAATGAAATGCTTTGTGTGTTTTTTGATTGCATAATTGCTTTGTTTGTGCATGTGTCCATCCTTGACTAGCATGCGATCTTTGCATGTTGATTATTATGACGATGATGAATCTTGAATTGAACATGGGGAGGCATGATGTAGTTGAACTTTTCAAAATATGAAACTTTTTCTTTCTTGTTCTCTATGTTTGTGTTCTCATTTTTAAAATGTCTGCAGTTCTAGGTAGAACATAATTTATTTAGTAGATAATACAAAGAACTAGTATTAATTCATACTGCAAGGAGGACCCAGGAAAAGTCAGATTATCTGAAACACAATTGAATCCATTAAAAAAAATGGATAACTTTAAGTAATAGAATAACTTTTTTCTATGAAAATTCATTGTCTCTTATTGCCTGTTTTTAAGTATCAATCATTTTTAATTGTTATTTTCTGTATGATTTGGCTACATAATTACCATTTTTTAGTTTTCTTTCCACTTTTTGAAACTTTTTATTTATACTCCAAAACATAGTTTCCTCTGAATCCTAATCTGCAGTATCATGTCTCGAAAAATAGTAGAGGTTCTAAAATCACTACACTTTACAACAGTTTCTCTTTCCTCTTCATTGATGTTCTCATCTCATTATTTGTTATTAAAACCATTGCATTCATTAGAAGTACATGTATATCGTCAAGTTAAAAAATAAATACATACATCTTGAAGTATAAATTTCAAAAGAAATCCACTTTTGTTTGAATTATCTGATGTTGAATTAATGATAGTTCAGTGTGTTAAGTGGGTTTGCATGGATGTGCTGGCTTAGATAGAGCCAGATTAACAGTCTGTGATACTGCTAAAAAATGAAGTCTCCAACCTTATATTTCTGTAATATTTATGGCCGGAGGGCATACAATAAGTTATCTGCCTGAGCATGAATATTTATAAATAATTATATAATATTTAGATAAAATAAATATAATTATACAAGAATTGTATAATTATATATGAAATTTGATAATGTGTCTGTAATATTTATGGCCGGAGGGCATACAATAAGTTATCTGCCTGAGCATGAATATTTATAAATAATTATATAATTATATATTATTTAGATAAAATAAATATAATTATACAAGAATTGTATAATTATATATGAAATTTGATAATGAAACTTAATTTTACTTTTCAATGTAGACCCTCTTGATTTCAACACACTTAGTACATTTAGCTTCCAGTGATCCAATACCTTCAGAATAGAAAGAAACCTTTTGACTGTCTAGACACCTCATTACAGCTTCCTTAACTTCTTCATTGTCAGTAAATTGTCTCCCATGCAGACATTTTTTCATGTTTTGAAACAAAGTAGTCATTGGGAACCAGATTTCGGCTATATAGTGGATGATTAAGTTGTGTAAAGCCACTCCTTCACAGCAGCCTGTGATTTGTGTGCAGGTGTATTGTCATGAAGCAACAGCAGCTTCGTCTTCCTGTTGTGCTTCTGTTTGACAGAATCACGTAAAATCCTTATAGTCAAACAAATGGGTCTCTCCAGTGATGGTTGTCTTGTGTGGCTTGAATTCTACAACCAGAACATCATACTGTGTTCCAGAAAATGGTGCCTCTGACCTTTCCGGCTGACTTCTGCTTATGACATTTTTTGGGTCTTGGAAACCCCTTGTGCTTCCATTGCATGAACTCTTGCTTGGTTTCAGGGTCATGATGGAGAACCCCTGTTATAATTTGTGAGTAAAAGTTACCTGGATTTTCTCTAAGCAAGTTCAAAGTTTCTTTGCAACATTGCTGGTGAAATGCTTTCTGCTCAAGAATCCACATTCTCACCCAGTGGGAACTGACCTTTGACATCATCGGTTCTGTATGGATGGTACTATGAACTGTGCCACTGAAATCCCAAGTTCATGAGCTGCAGTACTGACATTAACATCACACCATGATCTTCAAAAATTGTGGTCTCAATTTTTGGGCACATTTCCTTTGAAGATACATCCCCAGGCCGCCCTGAACATGGAACATCTTCAAACGATTCTCTCTCCCACTTAAATTGCATGGCCCAAATGTTTACTTAGTGGTATGAAGGTGCATCATCACTGTATATAACATTCATCCTCTTGTGGATTTCTTTAGGCTGCTTTTCTTTCTTTGTGAGGAATTTTATCACTGAACTAAGGTCCAATTAAATTAAGAAGGTGATTGACATTTGTGAGTGGAGGGGAGCGACGTTGGCAGGTCACAAACCACTGAGCACGTGTTACCGGGACACGAAAAGCAAACACTTCAAAAAGTACGTGTAAAAGTGTAAAAAATATGACAAAAGCCTGACCTCAACGCAACTCATCACAACACAGTACACATTGCGCGCGCAGCACAGGCAGAAACGCAGGCGGCGCGGTGGCAGGGAAGTCTCTGTGCGATGCTCAAATGTTCCCCATGTTCGGCAGTGGCACCTGAGCGACCTGACACGTCACGTTGTGTGTCTCTCTGGTTGGCAGCTGCCAGTAGAAACGGGAGAGGCAGTCCTGACGTCACACAGAACTGTCAATCACCTTCTTAATTTAATCGGACCTTATATTCAAAATATCTCATTTTCTCTGTTGACCTGCTCGGCACCTCTTGTCATCTGTATGGCACTTGTCATCTTCTCACATCAAGGCACTGCACTTGCCATCTTCTCAGATCAAGAGCATATGGCAGACCGATTTGTAACTGAGGCCGAATCATACCAAGACATGTCTCAACCTACCTGTGCACACTCAGCTTTCCAGCACTTAACTAATTGAACATACCTGATATATTTTTTGCTATTAAGGGGAAATATGACTAATTAATTCAGACATCAATCAACAGAAATTTTTTCAAGATTTAAATTGAAAAAATAGCTGAATCAATAAAAACCATCAATAAAGAAATGTGCAAGAACAATTATAGTGAAAACCTCTGTCTTTGTAGAACTGACAGTGACTTACATTCGACATTAACTATAATTAATGTGATTTTCTTTTGAAAAATTGTACAAAAATATTGATTTGAATAAATTTGTAATTCCTTGATAGTGATGGAAGCTCTTTAAAAAATATTCTTTTAGTGTGGAGAGAATTGATGATAGTTGTTGTTCAGACATTAAATTCAGAAGATTCATTAATTTTGCATACATTTTTCCTAAACATTTATGTGAAAAATGAAATTGATTGACTATTTTACATAAAATATGCAATTTTCACAACTTAAGTTACTGTAGATATTGCATACATGCAACTCTTTAGTGCTGACTTTATTTAAATTAACTACAGTCAGTATTGATATTTTCCGGGCAAGTTCAAGACCAATTTTTATTCTGCAACATGTCAATCGCAAACTCAAACATCCCATTGACATTTCAACTGCCATCAGTTTTCTGGGACATTTATGGGCAATTTCCCAAACATTGACTCAGTTGTCTGCAACTCAACACTAATAAAATGGAAACCTGCAAGTCAAATTGAATAAAACAGAAACCTCTCTAAATTGGATTTTTTTTGGTCGTAAGTAATTCCTTCATAGAAGATATTATAAAAGCATGGTTTTTATGTTACCTTATTGTTGGTTTTGATTATTTCATTGTAATATACTTTTCACCTACACTTTTTTTCTAATTTTGACAAAAAAATTTATTAATAAAAACTAAAATTTCACTCACTTCAAATGTATTCTAACCTGATTCTTTGGTATTTCACCATAATGCTGTTGCAAAATTATTGCCCCAAAATTGTTTTTGTTGTTTTGGATTGTTGTGGTGGATTTTTAATCCAAACCTGTTGTTGCCAAAAATTCACACATTCGTGATAACTGTTTTATCTCCTAAAGAGGATTTTTGCCGAATATTTATAATTTTTTGTAATAATAGTTAATTGTGTAATGCTGTGTTTTTAAAAAAAGTTATCCAAATAGAAGCAGTATCCAAATACTTTCCCTACTAGAGATTCCACCCTAGTTTAAATATTTTGCTTGTGCAACTATAAAGAGGATGACACTGCAGTCAACACTTTTACTTTTGAGCTGTATGTAGCTAGTGTAGTAATTTATGTTGTAATTTACCCTTTCCAGAATGCACCATGTTGATTGCAACCAAAGATAATTAATTAATTTTTTATTTTAAAGTTTTTAAATACCACTTCAATTCAAATCCATTTTTGGAAGGCTATCCCTAGTTCAGTTGGCTAGTTTCAGCAAAACTTTGTAAAAATCATAGAATTTCATCGATATTTAGAAGTGAGTCATTCATTCATTTTTTTGTCAAAATTTGTAAAAACTGTATGTGCCATGTAGGTGAAAAGTATATTAGAATGAAATACTCAAAACCAACAATAAGGTAACACAAAAACAATATTTTCAAATAATATTTATATCTTGTAAAAAGGAATTACTTCTATAATACTACTATATGTCAGAAGTCAATAATACTACTATAATGTATTATTGACTTCTGCTGAGTCTCCACTGAAGTACTTCTTTATATAAATTGTTCATACTTTCCCTGTGTTCTATACATTCTCCTGACATTCTCCAGTATGTTGTAAATCAAAGAAGTACAGGTGTGTGGGATGTAATGGAGAGATAGGATACTTCTTGGGGGACTTTTATTTATTTATTTATTTATTTATTTGTCAAAAAACAGTAAAAACTGTATGTGACGTGTAGGGAAAGAGATTTATCTGAAATATGGGTGGAAAAGAGCAAGTGAACATTTTACTTCAGAAGTTTACGAGTGTTTTATAAAAATGACAACATCCATCTCCAGCTATAAGCCATAAATTGAACTCTTTGAGAAAAACACTGAAACAGGTGACAGGAGCCATGAATTATGTTTACAAAAATGTTCAAAAATGATTTTGATAGGTTTTAAAATTGATTATATATTTCGTATGCAAAGCCTGTGTGAAATTTATACAATAGTAAACCCTCATTAATACAAATTACAAGGGATTGAAATAATTTGTTTGTGTTATCAAAGTGGTCATCTGATTTTATATGCATCATATTACAATCTTTCCTTTCTGCAACCCAAATTTTGTTTAGGTTAAGGGAAAATTCATATTAAGTGAATTTGTGCTTATGAGGGTTTACTGTATATTTATTTTGTTTTCCAAGAATGCCTTTCAATATAGCACCAAACACACACCAGCTATATTTTTTTTCTCTCTCTCCTTTCTCTTGAACGTCTAGATTGATAAACAATTAAAAAGGGATTGTCTAATTATACAAAGTTACAGAGGTTGGGAATCACCTTTCTTAGTTAATACTATTTGTTAGTTTCTTAGAATAATAAAATTTATAATTTAAAATTCCATTAATAAGTTTAATAGTTAAGGTTTGTTACAAAATAATGGAATATTAAATGACATCTATGGTTTTTCTTTACTTTTATTAAATATTAGATTTGATTTGTTCTTTTGCTTGGCAGTTTTAAAAATGTGTTGTTGTTGGTTTTTTTTTAACCTTACTAAAGTGACAATATTTCTTGTTAAAATTGTAATTTGATTTTTTCATTATGAGTACAAAAGTAAACTTTCAAGATGCTGGGTTTTATAAATAAACTTATAAGACAAAATATCTTTCTGATTTGTAAAGCAAAAGATAAGGTATTTCTGTATTGAGTGTTTTGATAATCACAATTTTTTTCTTCCTCTTGAGTGTATGACATATTCTTCTAATCCTTTTAATCTAGAGAAACGTGTTCTATTCTTGTAATAACTTGTAGTATGTTGAAATTAAGCAATAAAACAGATTTGCTCTTTTGCACTATAAAAGTAATTTTGCAGACATTAGGTTGCATTTGCTAGTTTAGTATTTGCTTGAGTATACTATATGCATGGGTGCTGGGCATTATACTTCATGCATGTTGCTGGTACTTCTGCAGGTTACCCATGCATACAGCAGGCCCGTTCATCTTCAGGATTGGAAGAAGCAGAAGTGGAAACGCCAACGAAACGTCCACGGTTAGCACCCGCAGCCTTGGACACAGAAGAAAGCAGTGCTGAGGCAACCCCATCCTCTCCAACGACTACCGAGACAGACATTAATATGGGAGTGCTGCGATTGAGCCCTTCAGGACCAGCTTCCAGCTCACATTCTGCTGACCTTCATACTAAGGTTGGATTTCTTCAGATCATCCCTGCAGATGATCCCATTGCATCCTCTTCTTCTTCTGGCTGCTATGCTGGCACCAAGGATACACCAGATTCCAGGGTATCCAGTATGGATATTGATAATAGTTCACCAGTTGCCACTAAGTCAGGTCCTGGGACAGCTCACACTAGTGGGATGGACATAGAGGAGGAAGGGGAAGGGGTGGAAAATGAGTCAGCTGATGTGCCTGGGAGAGGGAGGGAATCAATTGCGCTCCGTCTGCTGGCAGAGGAGCAGGCTGCTGAGGAGTTACGTCTCCAGCAGGAGCAACAGCAGCAGCAGGCAGATTGGGAATTAGCCAAGCGCTTACAGGATGAGTGGGACCTAGCAGATCAGAGGGTAGATCGGTCGAGGGGCTCTGACAACCCTTATGAACTGCGACGCAAACCCACTTCAGCAGGAGTGAAAACAAATGGGTCTTCTCGTGGGAAAGTAGCACGAGGTCGTCAGCGCACTCTAGAGGAGACGTTTACTCCTCGACGACGCTCTGGTCGCAACTAAAAACTGTATTTTTCTGTCAGTAATGTGTTGTTCATGTTAATAACTGTTGGTTTTTAAGGCAGTTGAAAGCTTGTCTAAGTTGTTGGTGACTGAAAAAAATACATACTGCCAACTCATAACTGCCAACCTTCTAACATTGTCCTGTTTTTTTAACTTTCGTTTGTAAATGTGTAGAATTGTGCTCGTAGTTCATTTTCCCATGTAAATTTCTTTCTGTAGTGTTTCTTAATTTTATAAATCAGTTGTGACTCCTGATAAGTTTTTGTGCTCTCAGGACATAAAAACACAGGTCGGTTATCTTTTCGTAAGTTTGGGTTTTGTGCAATGAAGGTGAATATACAAAATGCAAATAAAATAGGAATTTTTTTTCGTTTTTCAAAATAAACAGTTGAATATAAGTTAAAAATAATATAGATTATGGCCTGAAATGTACAATTTGGGTTATTGTTGGATTGATGAACTGTATTGTGAAAATTGATTTGATTAAATTTGCAGTATCCCATGAAGAAAGACATTTTCAAAAAATTATTTCATTTGTGGGTGATTCGATAGAGCACATCCCAAAGTTTGTAAAAGAGTGCATTAAAGCATTCATTCAAAAAAGCTAGTCTAAGAGAAACAAGGCTTTTAAATGTGAATGATGGTTTTAAGGCATTCTTATTGTGATTATATGTTATGTTCCAAGAAACATATTTTGTATGGCAAACTTAAGTTTGTTTTTACATTATTTTTTATTTTACTCTTCAAAACAAATACTATAGTGTAAACTATATTTTCCCTTATTCTACAATAATGCTCATGATATTAATTCTAATCAATGCTACTTTTTCTTGAGTGTACCTCACCAAGACTGTGATATGTGTTCTCATTTTGACGACAGTAGCAGAATCCTTTGCAAACAACGTATTTTGTTTTAGTATCACTAATAACAATACTTGTGATTAAACAAAATAGGAGACTTGTTCTGGGCAGCAATTATTAAATTTTTGTGTTGTGAACTGCTGCTGTGTGACATAAGAAACTTGTACCTGCTGGTCAGAAGATAAGTATGTGTGAAGAGTATTGGAATGTATTCTATAAAATTTTAGTACAAGTCAGATGTGGAAAGAGTGATAGAAATTTTCTTATATATTCCTTAATTTTTTTAAAAACAATATTGTTTTATTAGGATGATTCATCTTATTTCCACCCTGCATAGGGGGAGAGAGCCGATAATGGCTTCTGTTTGTAGATGATATCAAATGTACAGTGTAAATAGGCAATGTGGTGTGTATAGAGAATTTGAAGATAATATGATATTGTGTAAATGCTGAGTTTGTTGTGAATGATGCAATATCTGTTGTTTCCTGAAACAAAAATTATAATTTAGATGATTTAAATTTTTTGCCATAAAATGTTCTTATGCGTTGACACGACATTTGATATGTCATAGTAGTTACTTTAACGTAGGGACAAATTTGTCCTTAACAAGTCCATTTTATTTGTAAAAAAAAAATCAGTTTTATGGATTGTTAAAGTCAGATCAAAGTATAAAAATTCTATCTAACCAATTATACCTCCTTAAAATAAATTGCATAGGGCAAAATGCCCCTACTTTGATTACAGGTGGAACAAAGTGGCAAAAGAGAATGAGTTTCATAAAGATGACCATTCCATTTTTGCTTCATTTTCTGTTGTTTTCCTCAGGATATTGACCTGCTAGAGATGCCAGTTTGTGACAAAAATGTGCTCTTTCACTGTATTCATTCTGTAGGCAAATGCGTCACTTGATACAAACACCAATAAAGAAATGCTGTTTTGATTTTAGTTTTTAATTTCTGAGATACAGTGGCATTATTTAGATGACTAATGTTATGACCCTTTTTCCAAATATCGTGAGGGGTGCCCTAGTCATTTCTGAGCTTAGGTCAGGGAGGCAGCTTATGGCTTTAACTTTTTTTTTTTAATGAGCAGGTGATGGTGGTGATAGTTGTGATGGTTTGCCTTCATCTTCCCAAGTGAAGAATGGTAAAATGGCAATGATAAATGATTAGTCATCAGAAGTGTTGTGGTGGTATAAGAAGTAGGAGTACTAGTAGCCATTCATACTGTGGTATCATGTGGTGAATACAGGACGTGCCTTCAGAAGACCTATGCCTTATGGGTACTCAAATTCCACGTACTTGAATGCAGCACAGAGTCCCTTCGGAGAGATCAGGTTTCCTCAAATAATTGTGGAAAGTTGACATGTAAATGCATGAATTTAATTGTAATGCCAGCCAGTTGAAGAGGTGTCAAGTGTCTTCATCTACACAAGATGCCATTTTTCTTAAGATTTTATTAAGGAAACGTGTTGTGTTAAAATAGCACATACTTTCTCAGACTTAGTAATGGTTATGTAATGCTATTTATACCGCAATTTCTGTCTGAATTAACACATCTCACTCATCATTTGTTGTAAAACATTACAAATCATGGAACATTAAGTTCAAAAACTAATATTTTCAAGCAAATATTATCACAAATTTGACAATTAAAACTGTTTCATACAGCTTAAATCATGTCCCAACAATGAAATGGAATTCACAGAACCATAATTGCTGTGTTGTGGGACTGAATGCCATTGCTGCATTCCAATCTGATGTTTCCTGAAGGCTAGCAAAAGGATTATTTCAATTGTACAGACGATTTTTAAAGATTGATTTTTTAGAACAGATTTCATTTAACAAACTAGTGGTACTACAGAAAGGCACAGACTTTCTTGTAATAAAATTTTCTAATTTTCTTTCCTGTGGGCTAGCTCTATGCTCCTGCCCCCAACCTCTTGGCGGCTGCCATCTATCACTGCCCTAAATAAATTTTTTTGAAATTTTGTCAACTTTTGGATCTCTTGATGGTAGCATATGAAATTGTCTACGTTTCATAAATAGCACTATCTGAAACACTCTGGAAGTTTATGAATTAGGTGAATTTTTATTTTTAAAAAAATGTTTGGTTAACATTTTTATAGGAAAAATTATTTTAATCAATGTATTACTCTATGAACTTCAAGGCATCTACAAGTCAATTTTTTAACCAATTATTACAGCAAAGCTCATATCAGAAGCAAAGGAATAAAATAAATGCCATAAAATGATAATTTTCTTAATGTAAAAACGCAAAAACTTTTTTCGCTGTAAGTACTTCCCATGTGAATATTTTAGCATATTTTGAAAATATTTTCTACATCCAAACTTGTGGAAAAAATCCGAGTCGAATCGCAAATTAAGGCCGGAAACCCCCTTTATCCGGCTTTAAAGAAAAAATTTGGAGCCTTTTTTGAGAAAATTTTTAAAAATCTCCATTGGGCTTGTAAATGTAAAGTTCCCCCAAGTTTATAGAATCTTTTTCAAAATCTCAAAGTTTCGACTCAAGCCAGATCGACAGGGATTTCTTCAATTTGAAAAACGTCCTTCGTATGTCTTAGGCGCTAGTGGTGTTCACGGACGGACGGACGGACGTTAGGGGATTTCCCCCCCCTTAATTTAGCAACTTTTTATCAACATTTTCGTTATCGGGGCCACGCAATGAATATTTTTCTGCCGAAAATTCGCCGTTTTTTTCGCGGAGCATTACATATCTTTCCGTATATTACGTATATTACTCCGTATGTACATGGGAAAGTGAAAATGTGAGATCCCAATTGAGGATCATGGTACTTAATGGGTTAACACTGAATACCGTAAAGAAGCATTTCCCGCGAGTTCGATCCCCAAAGAATTGTACGCAAACCTTGCTCTTGCACGATAACGCAGGCCTACGCATGTGAACCGGGAGAGATGGCTCAGTGCATCAACGATGTCACTGCATCAGTGATGTCACTCCAGTCCCTCTGACCGGAAGGTCCTAGGTTCGAGTCTCGACGGCGGCAGGATTTTCGACACTAGCTTGTCAACTAGGTCGAACTCAGTTGCTGTCTGGAGGAGAATTCTAGTGTCCGGCTGCTCTGATCGGTAGTTTTCCGTGGTTTCTCCGATAAACGCCAGGCGAATGCCGGAGCAGTACCCTAACAAACGGGCCACGGACCGCGCGCGATCTTTCCTTCCTCTTCCTTGTCCTATCCTCTCCTCTTACACACACACACACACACACTAACATACACTACACTACCACACATGTCGGGAGACCGGTCGGGAGCTTACAGCTTGTCCCGGCTGGGGCGGTGCCCCGCTGGTGGGAGATACCTGGTTGAGGGGAAACCCCGCTAGTCGACGGTAGGTCGGCGCCAGATCTCGCCATTCAGCGGGGAAAAAAATCGCCACCTCCGGAGAAAAAACACACACTACACTAACGGGATTAGTGACCTGAGTAGTTGACGCGCCCGGAAACATGAATCAATCAAAACCTACGCATGTGTTGCTACAAGAAAAGCACTGACAAAAATGGGTTGGGCTGCGCCTTCCCATCCATCATATAGTCCGAGTTAAGCTCCCTTTCAATTAACAAGATCCCGTCATTGTGAAGTAAAAGAATGTCTACGTCGTCAGGAAAAGACTTGGTACCGGCAAGAAATGCTCGCCCTTGTTTCACGCTGGTGCAAGGCTGTACAACTCGAAGGAAATTGTGAAAAACTAGAGCAAGTACAATAAACTTCTACCAATATTGTGTGCAAATTTCAGGTTCTCCCAATGAATATTTCTGGAGAAAACATGTAGATCATAATTTCTGACAGACCCTCGTAGATATGTTTTCGCGCCTAATGTTCTACGATTTGTAATATTAAGTTAATGAGAAGGGATTTTCAGTACATCCAAGTGCCTCTCAAATTTGTTTTTACAGACTCAAGCGAAGAAGCCCGAGGCATTCGAATTTACCATTTC
This sequence comes from Acheta domesticus, assembly GCA_031308135.1. Lineage (NCBI taxonomy): Eukaryota > Metazoa > Arthropoda > Insecta > Orthoptera > Gryllidae > Acheta > Acheta domesticus. Next base: position 185,820,531 of record JAHLJT010000631.1, on the reverse strand, counting down.
AAATCATTTTACAATTTTAGCAAAAAATACTCATTTTCGAAAAAATGAACCAAAATGGGTCAAAGACGGTTAACTTTGATGTGTTTACTTCACATTGCAGGGCACTGAGAGTTCATTTATGAAAGTTGAAAAATTACATATCGGCCACAGAATCTTGTCTCAGAAACTAGTGCACTGTGTAAGCAACAGGCCGGAAAGTAACTTGTGATGCTATAGAATGCAGGTAAATTCCTAATTTTTACACATAGATATATTTTTACTATCCCGTATACGTACGTATATACGGAGTATTATACTACTATAGGAGAAATTACGTAATGCTGCGCGAAAAAGCGGCGAATTTTCGCCAGAAAAAAAATTCATTGCCGCGCTGTGATGAACTACTGGTGCTACAGAATGGCACAGACTTTCCCGTAATAGTTTTCTATTTCCGTGGGTCTCGGCCAGCTATTCATGCTTGCCACATCCTCTTGCCAGCTGCCATCTATCGCCGCCCACATTACATTTTTTATATTTTCTTATTTTTTCTCTTTCCTAGTGGTAGAACGCAAATATTAATTTTAGAATATTAAAGAACACAAAAACCTCGTCCTAAATGGTAATTTTCATTTAAAAAATTTATAGACATTTAAAGGAAATGGCGTTTAAGCGCAACTAAAAATGCGAAATTTGAAGCTCTTTTTCACAGAAAAATTTGAGTTTTCAAAACACTTCATTTGAAGTCATTTAAAGCACTTAAACTCACTAAGATAATACTTACAAATTGTTGGTAAGTGCATATTAAAGATGTAAGAGATCTTTAAAAAAATTACACTTCTGTAATTTTTGAAAAAACAAAAAAAAATACTTCAAAATAAACTTTACGTCATATTAAAGAGTGCAATTAGCACTATCAGTTCCAAAAGTTTGAAGAAAACATTTGGAGCCATTTTCGAGAAAATGGCGTTTGAGCGTTTCTGAAAAAGCGGAATTTTGAGCTAGTTTTTACAGAAAATGGTTGAGTTTTCGAGAAACTTTACTTGACATTATTTAAAGCACATGTTCTTATTAATATAATAATTTAAACAAATCGCCGTTCATGTAAATATTGAAGATGTGAGAGAGAAGTCCAAATAATTTCATTTTTGCAATTTTTGAAAGAACAAAAGAATAGAGCAATATGGCGTTTATGTCATGTAGCGTACATTAGGCACTATCCGTACCAAAAGTTTAAAGAAGAAATTTGGAACAGTTTTTGAGAAAATCTTGTTTTCGTATTTTCGAAAACTCAAAAATTTTTTGTAAAAAAGAGCTTCAAATATCGCACTTTTAGTAGGGTTTAAACGCCATTTTCTTAAAAACGGCTCCAAATTTTTCAAAGAAAATTGGTTTTTAGAACGAGGTTTTACTGTCTGTTTAATATTGTAAAATTAATATTTCACTTCTACCATTACGAAACCGAAAAATTAATAAAATGTCAAAAAAAAAAAGTAGTTTGGGCGGCGTTAGGGCTGGTACGAGTATGTGGCAATTCCGAATAGCTAGCCCAGACCCAAGAAAATAGAAAGCTAATACGGGAAAGTCTGTGCCATTCTGTAGCACTACTAGTTACTTTCTCGTACTGCTTAGGCAGGATAGAGAAGGTTACGTAATGCTGAGGAGAAAACGGCGAATTTTCGGCAGATTGTCAGGCCCTGGTAACGAAAATGTACATAAATTAAGTTGTTAAATATGGAAAATAAGTTATCTAACACGTGGTGTAGCCAAAATCCATTTTTGTGGGTCCTTGCTACTGAAAAATCGATTGATAGCAAAACTGTCGGTTTATCCGTTTGTGAACAACGCTAGCGGCTAAACCGTTCAGCCGATTTTCTCCAAAATAGTTATTTCTCAATCGGTCAGGCTGATGGCGTGGCCCCTTAAATTTGAAACCGATATTTTCTTTTTGGGGGTGCTTTATACGAAGACCCAGAGACATTTTCAAAATAAAAAAAAATGGCACGGCATTATTTGATTAAATTTTGTTGTTGGATAGTGTGACGGATATTTAAGAGCAGGTCTCATTTTCGTTGAAACCCCTGATTTTTTTCGAAAATTGCAAATGCTTTTTCGGCGTCATGCTACAACTTCAATATTGAAGATAGAGATTTTTACCCTATATAAACCTTTTCTTTGAAAGCAGATTATGAAATAAAGTCAAGCATAACGTTTCGAAAATTTGAGTACTTTTCGCGTAATTTTGCGTGAAATACAGGCAATTTTTAATTTTGTTTCAACATTTTTTCTCCAAAAAAGCCACCAGTTTTTTTTAATTAAATTTTGACCTCTAACGTAAAGGACGCTTAAGAGAATGGCAAAGATCTCGTGTTCGTTGAAAACCCTAATTTTTCGAAAATTGCAAAATTGCAAAAATTTTTCGGACTCTTCCTACAACTAAAACTATGCAGATAACTTTTTTCTTCGTGAAATGCCATCGTAACTAGTTGTGCTACTAAAGCACATACTTTCTCGCACTTTTTCTAAATGCTCCCAAATGCTATTATACTACAACACACCAGCAAAAATGTTTTCAATATGCAAATTTTTTTCCGCTTCTCGATTCGAACTCAGATCTTCAGAGTTAACGTGCCGTCACTCTTACCACTACGAGACACAAGCGCTCGGGCAGAGGCATAAAGAGGTTAATGCCCGATTCAAGTAAAATATTTGGGACAAAGTATTAAAAATTCCACCATAGATATATTTTTATTTTCCCGTATACGTACGTATATACAGTGTTATACATATTATAGGGAAAGATATGTAATGTTGCGCGAAAAAAACGGCGAATTTTCGGCAAAAAAAATTCATTGTCGGGCCGTCATACATTCCCCTAACACAAGGTATAGCCAGAATCCATGTTTTATGGGTCCTTGATAACGAAAAACCAATTAAAAGCAAAACGTCCGTCAGTCAGTGTGAACAACACTAGCGCGTAAACCATAAATTCGATTTCTTCCAAAATGAATATTCCCCCGTCAATCTGATTCCACTCGAGGCGCCGCGATTTTGAAACTCTTTCTTCAAAATTTGGTGGTACGGTACTTTACATGAAATACCCGGGACATTTCAAAATTTTCTCAAAAACGGCTCCAAACGTTTTCCTTTAAATTTCTTGTAAGAAAAGAGTAAAATACACTTATTAAGGTGGCTTAGATCCGATTTTCACGGTTAACTCTAAATTTTCGAAAGTTGCAAAATTTTAAATTTTGTTCGGCGTTTTCGTACTACAAAATTAAAAATAGAGATTTTCCCTTCAAATACAATTTGTTCCCTAAAGGGAGTTCTTTCATTAAGGTCTTGTACATTTTCTGAACATTTTAGTAGTTTTCTGGCAATATTAAGTGCAATATTTGCAATTTTAAAAAATTACAGAAATAAGATATTCTCGAAAACGGCTCCAAATTTCTTCTTTAAACTTTTGGAAGGGATAGTGCCTAATGTACACTACGACATGACATAAAAACCATATTGTTCTATTCTTTTGTTTTTTCAAAAACCAAAAATGAAATTTTTGGACTTCTCTCTCTCACGTTAATATTTACATGAACGGCGATTTGTTTAAATTATTCCATTAATGAGTACATGTGCTTTAAATAATGTCAAGTAAAGTTTCTCGAAAACTCAACCGTTTTCTGTGAAAACTAGTTCAAAATTCCGCATTTTCGAAAACACTCAAACGCCATTTTCTCAAAAAATGGCTCCAAATTGTTTCTTCAAACTTTTCATACGGATAGTGCTAATTAAACTCTTTAATATGCCGTAAAGTTCTTTTTGGGGAATTTTTCGTTTTTTTTTCCTTCAAAAATTACACATGTAATTTTTTTGAAAGATCTCTCACACCCTTAATATGCACATTTCCAGCAATTTATAAACACTATTGTATTTGTGAGTTAACGTGCTTCAAATGACTTCTAATGAAGTTTTTCGAAATCACAAAAGATTCCGGTGAAAAGGAGCTTTAATTTTCGCATTTACAATAGCACTTAAATGCAATTTTCTTAAAAACGGCTGCAAATTTTTCAAAGAAAATGGCCATTTCGGACGAGGTTTTACTGTTCTTTAATATTCTGGAAATAATATTTCCATCCTACGATTACGAAACCGAAAAATGAAGAAAATGTCAAAAAAATATACTTTGGGTGGCGATAGATGGCATCTAGCAAGAGCGTCTGTCAAGTCCGAATAGCTAGGTGAGACCAAAGGAAATATAATGCTAATACGGGAAAGTCTGTGCCTTTCTGTAGCATCACTAGTTTGCTTTCTCATTGAATTTCAAATTTAACTATACTTGGGTTTTTCGTTGTTGTGACGTGGATGCTTCCTATTGGAGAAAGCCTTCCCTCTCCATTTTCCGTCCGTGACCTTGGTGCGCCAAGAACGAAAAACCCAAGTATAGTGACGCTACCAAAGCATGCCCCGCAATATTATACTTCTACATAAACCAGCAAAAGTAGTTTAAATCAAAAAATCCGCTTGAGACCCTAACTCAGCTCCTCCAAGTTAACGTGCCGGCACTTACACTTCGCTACGCAAGCGCCGTATGGATCGGACTCGAACAGCGGCATGAAATGGTAAATGCCTCGCATGCCTCGAAAACAATTGATATGATGGTACATACGTTTTATAAATCCAAGATCATTAAAAGTTGAAAATCGAAACTCACATACAGACACTTCCAGTTTATTTATCGTAATTATATTTCTGATTAGAATTGCTTCAAATAGTTTTCAATAAAGTTTCTAGAATTCTCAATTATTTCCTGGTACAACAGAAAATTTTGTCAAATAATACTCCCCGACGAAGACTCGAACTGGCGAAAATTCCCTCCGAAGAGTCCGTGCTCGCGAATTAGCGACCTCGGCCACCCTGATAATATATGGCATTTACACGTATCCCTGTATAGTATTTGTGTAACTTCTCTCGCGTGCGTGCGTTAGATATGTGATTCCGTCTCTCACGGCTAGACCACTTCCCGAGCACCAATCGAGACATATGAGGTGACGTTAGACGAATCCCGGTCTCCTGATGGGGAACTGATGATTTTTTTTCGGGACCGGCCAAAAAATTAAAATAAATTTCCAAAAAACGTGTTTTTTGCGTGTTTTGGCGCTGCCATATCCGTGAGTATGCCGGGAATTAAACCATTGCCACCTAAATAGATCTATGTAGGTGGCGCTGATTAAACTCCAGTATCCAAAGGCAGTTTTTTCGCTCAATACGCCATCATTTTCTTTCACGACATTGGCAACATTGATGTTTACATATTTACGTGAACAGTTGAAGTTAATTTGAACAAGTGACGCACGAGGGATATTTCATTTTAAGTTATATCCATAGGCCTAATACCATAATTAAAAAATATAAATTTGCAAAATCTACGAACAGTATTCGCCTTGGAACGTATTTAATGTGAAGAATTTCAAGCGAATACGGAGAAAACAAAACTGAGTAATGTTAGAGAATCAATTAACTTTGTTATGTTTGATTTCTCCCTTTTACGTTCCTAAGTGTACAAATACCGATACCAATACAAATACCGATTTTCAAATGAACATGAGCCACAACTTATACATATTAAACTTAACTAATTCCTTATTAATATAAACATACAAAACAGTTGTCTTTTAATGTTTATTTATATTCGCGTACGAAACGATTAATAGAGCAATTGCAAAAGTGGAAGTGAACACAAATTATAACTGGGTTTGAGGATCTCTTCAAAAATTATGGGAGAAAAATATGGAAGAGGATTTATAACTTTATTTAATGTAGTTGTAGATGATTTTGCGGGAGAATTTTCGGAACTAATTGAGAATTATCTCATATTAGGATTAGAGAATAACTTAGAAGAACAACTTACAGGTGATCTTTGTGCATATTAGCAAAAATCGTAAAAAGTGTAGCTTGACTTAACTTTAACCATTCGCATCATCAATACTTCCAAGTATTACTTACGACGATTATAATTTTTAAATTGCAATATTACAACTTCATATCCCATATGGAGGTAATATACAATATACAGGTGTCCTACCAACTATGGACCACCCCCATAACTTCTAAACGGTTCAGTATATCGAAATGTTGTTTTCGATTAACAATGCGGAATCATGGGGCAAGTAACATGCCATAGAGAAATTGTCTATGACATTTTTAGTTTTCGAGAAATTTAATCATCTTTAATTTTTTAAATGGAACTATATATTTTTTTCAGCAGCAATTTATAGATCATGAAAAGAGAAAAAAAATGATGGTTCATATATCAGTATTTTGATGGTAATTTGAGTATAAAATTAGACTTTCTGACATGTGATTTTTAAGTAAACGATCTTTTCTTGTAGCAGCCCTCGCAACAGAAGCCGTTGGTAAGACGGCCTTCGCGGCGTCGAGACTGTTTCGTGGAGACAAGGTGTGTGAAAGGGGCGGCTGTGAGGGATAGAGGCGTAACTACAGCAATTAATGGTCTTGACATGAAGATCATATGAACAAACATCAACATTAACGATTAGAATGAGAGATTTTTGCCATTTGTTCATCTGAATTGAACTTTTCTTCTACTAAAATTCCAAAGCAACGATAATCAAAAAGAACAAAATAAAAATAATTTGTAGCGGAAGGACGATAATAATAAAGGTTCTTTTCAAACTTACAAGAATCGAGTTCAGTGTGTTTGCAGAAAACATGGAAAACATTTTAAAACATGGAAAGGGAATGAATGATTAACGATTTTTATTGTAATATCTCGATTAATTCATTAAATAATAGATAGATAGACATTTTCTATTATTATTTACTGTTAATAAACTTCTTATTTAAACACGTACAAAAAGAAGAAAGCAATACAATTTTTGAAATATTCTTGACAGACTCTCATTGTAAATTTAATAAACTTTAACACAAATGCACATCTGCAGTCACAACTGCTACAGGTCAGCAACTTTGAAAGCTCCCTTCAAGTGCACTTGCGCGAGGAGGGGTGACTCCCACCATCAACCGATCACTTCCCCTGAAAATATCGCTCCCTCACTCGCTCTGCGCGCCAGGCGGCGAGGCCGGTCGAGGGGAGGGGGGTCTGAACGCCTAGACAGTCTGCTTTGTTCGTGGGCCCAACGTGCAGCAGTAAAAGTGTCAGCCATCCAAATCAAAACAGTTTCAGCTGTCTGTGCACAAATGCTGACTCTTAATGTATTAAAATTCAGTAAAAGAAACATATGTATAGGAAGCATCGCCGCTGGTCCTCAGTCCTGTCCCTTTCGTCTTCGAGTGCTGTGCAACGTGGCGTGTCTTAGCGTAGGCCTAATTTCAAGTGAAGTTCACAGGCGTAATATTGTGTGTATTTGTTTCTAACACTAGGACAACCGTTTGCAGGTAATATAACCTGAACAGCAAGCTCCCTCTTTACCATCCCGATCTCAATTCCATCGATTCAGTTTGGAGCTCCATTAGGAATCATATCACGAAAGAAAGCATCGGTACCCGTCTATGAGTTAAAGAAAATGTATGCCGAATATTATTTTCTAAATATTGCCCAAATCAATGGAAGAAGTGTTGTGAACACGTTAAGAAAATCGAAGAAGAATATATGAAAACAGACATGTCGACGAAAGCAAAAGTGGACAAAATTATCGTTTCTTTGCGAGGCAGTTCCTCTGAGTGTGGGAACGACAATGACGTCACGCAGCAAAGGCTGCAGTGACATTGATGACTTATAGCTCCTCCTTGCTGGAGAAGGGCGACGAATCGCGTGCGCGCAGTAGGTCAGATATTCTGGCACTGTAACAGCGGTGGGAGAAACCCGCGAAAGTAAGCACCTCCCAAAAGGGAGATTTCAAACTTGTCCTCCTTCATAACGCCACGTGCAGCCACAAACTTGAAAATCCATGGCAGAAGACGGATGTGTAATGTTTTCTTTTCCATTTATGAACAACAGGAGAGGTACGGTTGCGCAGTGGACGAATAATTATCTTAATTAAAAATGAAATTTACCAACGAAGAGACGGTGGTTGGATTCTTGTCAAGTTTAAAAATGATATTTATTATTAAAGAAGACAAGTTATATGCAGATAAATCAATGGAAAAAAATCTCTTATTCTGATTAGTTGAAATTAGTGTTTCTTTATGTGACCTTTGTGACAAGATCTTCGATTGCTTTAGTTAGGGCTCTTATCCCTCATTGCCACCCCTTTCAGTCTCCTCTCTCCACGCAAGTCTTGACGCCGTGAAGGTCACTTTTCCCGAAGGCGAGAGTTGCAAGGGCTGCTTCACGAAATATTGTCCGTTTAATTCAAAATCACATATCAGAAAATCTAATTTTATACTCAAATTACTATCAAAATACTAGGATATGATACATCATTTTATTCCTCTTTTCATGATCTATACATTTCCGCTGAAAAAATATAGTTCCATTTAAAAAATCAAAGATGATTAAATTTTCTCGAAAACTAAAAATGTTATAGACAATTTCTCTATGGCATGTTACTTGCCCCATGATTTCGCATTGTCAATCGAAAACTGCATTTCGATATCCTGAACCCTTGAGAAGTTATGGGGGTGGTCCATAGTTGGTGGGACAGCCTGTATAAGGTACAAGGCTATTGAATGTTGGGAATTTTTCAAGGCGAGTCTAATATTATCAGCTATTACGATTCATTGGTCATTCAAGTCCAATGCCAGACACTGTAAGAACGTACTTGAACAATGTTACGCAAGAACTAAATGAAGTATGAAAGAAATTTTCTACTCATGAAGATACTTTTAAAATAGTTTACTGAGTCGGCCACGCCACATTCAGCTAGTATAATAGTAATAAGTGTATGGTGGTTTCAGTTCTAGCATTAGTAAGCCGAAAAATCGAGAGACTGTGAAAAAATGTCCTTTGGGCGACCAAACAAGGTATCTGGGAAGACAATTATTCATAACAGAAAACCTAGTTCGGACTAAACAGATTAGAAAACTAAGCACTGCGAGAAAGTCTATAGCACCACTAGTTTATTTCCAACCGCACTTCCATACGAGGAGAAACTTAAATGAAAATATTTCGTGCGGATTTTCAGAAAATAATATTTTTAGAATTAGTATATATTTGTGACTAAAGAAGCGAGGCAGCTCATTTTTTCAACAAAAAAAATTGAAAATAACTTTTTTAGATAGCTGATGATTTAAAGACTTTTTTTAAATAGCTGATTTCTTACAACAGTTTTTTTAAAGCAAAATTGCTATCTCCAATTTCGTAGTTTTGAAATGTTCACGTTCTTTTAGCATTTACGAAAAAATAGAGCTGCAGCTAAAAATGAGACTAGCATCATATTTCTTACCATCCCTTATTAATATGTGGAGAAAAATTAAAGAAAAAAATTGGAACGGTTTTTGAGAAACTCTTTTCGTAAATTTCAAGCGCAAATTATGCAAAAACTACAAGTTTTTCAGAAAATTGTGCATGACCTTTTTTAAAGAGCTAATTTTGTACAATAGACTTTGTCTGAGGGAAAAAAATTACAAATTTTGTAGTTAAATTTTTTTTTGCTAACCGAGCGATACCCGAAAATAGGACTAGCACCGTCTTTTTTACCATTTCTTATTACACAAGTGAAGAACATTTTTTAAAAATTTGGAGCGGTTCTTGAAAAACAAAATTTTGGTAAATATCAAGTCCAAATTACGCAAATCTACTCGTTATTTTTTTCAAAAAAATTGTACATGACCTTATTTAAAGTGCTAATTTTGTATAACGACTTTGTCTGAGGCAAAAACCTCTACCTTCAATTTTGCAGTTTTGATTTTTTTTCAACTTTCGAAAAATAGGGTATATCACTGAAAGTGATACCTGCATCTTTTTCTTAAATGCCCTTTGCAATATTCAACAACAAAATTTAATCAAACAAATTGGAACAGTTTTTTTAAAAATTGTGAAAATGTCCGAGGGGCTTCATGTAAAGTACCCCTCAAAATTAAATTATTGGTCTCAAATTCCAGGAGCCGCGACATCAGTGGAAACGATTGGGGAATATTAATTTTGAAGAAAATGGCTGAACGGTTTAGGCGTTAGCGTTCACCATAGACGGATAGACACGGACGGACAGGCGGACGTTTTACCGTCAATCGATTTTCTGTGTCAAGAGCCTTCAAAACTTCGATTCTGGCTATACCACGAATAAGAGGATTTTTTGTCTAAATTTAGCAACAGGATTTATCAACTTTTTCGTTACCAGAGCCCGTCAATGAGAGTTTTTTCTGGCGAAAATTCACAGTTATCTGGCGCACGATATCATAACTTTCTCTTCTTACGAAGTATTCGTAAGGTGAGAAAGTAAAAAAAAAAACAGATCATCAAATACGGAGATGTTCACTTTTTCGGAAATATGAGTATTTTTTGTGTAAAAGACAATTTTAAAATTTTAAATAATTATTTTCTCCGAAATGGCGAAAAATGTTTTCTTAAATATTTTTTCACGTACGTAGCAAACAACTGTAAAGAAATTGGTGCTCATTCCATTTTTGTCACACTCTGTATTTTCGAAAATTGGAAAATAAATTCTAAATGGTATATTCCAATTTCCCGCGCTTCGTTTGAAGCGTCAATGTAATACGGCCGCCTCGTCATATAGCGTCAATGTATAATAACCTTAATTGAAGCCCAATTAGGTTTTAATGGGCAAAAAATATTATAATAAATACATGATGATATAAAACACGCAATAATATTAATAATACTATTACTTTTATATGATCACTTGGCCCTACGTTGGGCATGCCATCTGTAATGGGATTCTTTTTTAACTGGGTTTTCTTTATTTTTATGAACAAAATTTGCAATACTATTTTTATTTCATCTATACCCCAATTGTTATTTAATTGCAGCTATAATAACCCATATATTCGACCGGGATAACCACTGTTTATGTTGTGGGTCGACAGAACCGTCGGTACAGAATCGCGGCGACGAACTTTACGTAAAGAATACTTCTCTTTAATAATGTTTGAATGATAGGAATTCTGTCTACCTTTACATAAACAAACAGATTCGTCTTATAAACAAAACATTTATAATTTGGTTTTTCAATCTTGGCTTACGAAAAAACAATACATACAATACGCTTCATAATAATAACAAGAACCACGAAATAAACACGAAAATCTTTTCCAGCCAGCTTTTCTCCTTTATACTATATATTTATACACATACACTTTGTTTTCTCCATACACACATGGCCATGGTACCTTACTATGTTGACTTTAATAACGTATATCTAATGACAATACTTGGTCTTCCTACAAGTCGTAATTATTATTATTATCTATTTCAGTTCGAGCTCTTCTGCCCCGGCAGTTCGTAACACGCGCGGCTCACTTGCCTTTTCTGATGCACAGTTTTCGTTCGCAAATCATTTCTTCTTTGTAATTTTTGCGTGACTCTCTTCCTTGTTCAACGTTTATGTCTCTCTTGATTGGATAATAGCCCATCAGCATCTAACACAATTTGCTCCGAGACACCCGGTCCTCTCTGTAATTTTCTGATTGTAATTATTTTCACGCAAATCCCTCGTGTGTCTATGATAGATTCATTACTAAAAACATTCACACTATTTTCCCTGTCTATTTATTATTCTCCACTTTCCTTAAAATCCTGTTTATGTTTCCTATACGGATAATGCTGTTCGCCATTGTCCTTGAACGTAATATTTAATAACATTCATTTTTAATTATATTGGTTTGGTCCTCAAATGACCAATCAGATTACTAAGGGCGAGAAATCATGTGCTGCTTTAGCGCCACTAGTTTAATGTTGCACATATTTCATGCAGTCTTGTTCGAAAAGTACTACATAAACAAAATATGACCGTAATGAAATGACTAATAAACGAGAATAAACTTGACATGAAGTAAAAATCACTATCTTCAATTTTCTAGTCGTAGAAAGACGCCGAAAAATTCAAACTTTTGCAATTTTCGAAAATTTAGAGTTAACAGTGAAAATCAGACGTATGCCACCTTTATACCTCGTAAGAGTGACTCTTACAAGAAATTTAAAAAACAAGTTTGAAGCAATGTTTGAAGAAATTTTGAATATGTCCCAGGCGCTTCATGTAAAGTACCCCCAAAATTTACGGAATGTTATTCAAAATAGCAGAATTTCGAGTGAGGCCTGATTGACGGGGGAGTATTGAGCTTGGGAAAAATCCTACGCAAAGTATAGGCTCTAGTGTTGTTCACACACGGACGGACGTTTTGAAGCAAATTAAAATTTAAAAAAACAACTCGTTTTTGATAACAGGAGACACCAAAACGTATATTCATTTTGAAATCTCGACATCGGTTTTCCCCAACATTACATAACTTTCACTATACTACATATATTACTCCATATACACTTACGTATACATGAAAGTACTAGTGGTGCTACAGAATGGCACAGATTTTCCCGTATTAGTTTTCTATTTCCTTGGGTCTTCGGTAGCTATGCAGAATTGCCACATACTCTTTCTTGCCAGCTACCATCTATCATCGCCAAAAGTACATTTTTTTGTCATTTTCTTAATTTTTCGGTTTCCTATTGGTAGAACGAAAATATTAATTTTAGAATATTAAAGAGCACAAAAACCTAGCCCTAAATAGCAATTTTATTTTAAAAATTATGTGCCGTTTTAAAGCAAATTGCGTTTTAGCGCTACTACAAATGCGAAATTTGAAGCTCATTTTCACAGAAAATTTTTGAGTTTTCAAAATACCTTATTTGAAGTTATTTGAAGCATTTACACTCACAAATATAATAATGTTTACAAATTGCTGGTAATGTGAATAATAAAGATGTGAGAGATCCTTATAAAAAATTACATGTGTAATTTTTGAAAAAAAAAATCCTCAAAATAAACTTTACGTCATATTAAAGAGTGCCATTAGCACAATCCGATCGAAAAGTTTGAAGAATTTGTTTCCGCCATTTATTAGAAAATGACGTTTGAGCGTTCCTGAAAATGCGGAAATTCCAGCTAGTTTTCACAGAAAACGGTTGTGTTTTCGATAAACTTTACTTGACATTATTTAAAGCACATGTACTCATAAATATAATAATGTAAACAATTCGCCGCTAATGTAAATATTAACGACGTGAGAGACAAGTCAAAAAAATTACATTTTTCCGATTTTTGAAAAATCAAAAGAATACAGCAATATGACGTTTATGTCATCTCATAGGGTACATTTAGCATTATCCCTACCAAAAGTTTAAAGAAAAAATTTGGAGCTGTTTTTGAGAAAATCTAGTCTTTGTAATTTTTTAAAATGGCACATATTGCACGCAATGTTGCGCGAAAACTACTAAAATTTTCAAAACAATGTATATGATCTTAAACCAAGAACTCACTTTGGAGAACACATTTTATTTGAAGGAAAAATCTCTATCTTCAATTTTGTAGTTCGAGAAAGACGCCGAAAAAATTCAAGCTTTCTCAATTTTCGAAAATTCAGAGTTATCCGTGAAAATCGGACCTATGCCATGTTAATAAGTGTATTTTCCTCTATTCATACAAGAAATTAAAAGAACAAAATTAGCGCCGTTTATGAGAAAATTTTGAAAATGTCCGGGGGGCTTCATGTAAAGTACCCCCAAATTTTGAAGAATCTTTTTCAAAATCTCAAAGCTTTGATTAAAACCAGATCGATCGGGGAATATCCATTTTGGAAGAAATCGTCCGTACGGTTTAGGCGCTAGCAGTGTTCACAGACGGACAGACGGACGTTTTCCTTTTAATTGGTTTTTCGATATCAAGGACCCACAAAATAGGGTTTCTGGCTACACCACGTGTTAGGGGATTTTTTTCTTAATTTAGCAACTGGTTTTATCCACTTTTTCGTTATCACGGCCTGGCAATGAATTTTTTCTCATTTGCTCCCTATATTCTATTTATAAACCACCAAAGAAACCCTTTTCTACTCAAATTCACAACCTCATTTTTCAATCTTCTAATTCAATTATACTCATGGGAGATTTCAAGAGCAAAAATTCTTCTTGGGAATGCAACTCAAATCCACAGGGTATAGGTCTACAACAATATATAATTAAAAATAATTTAGACATACATGCACCCTTCGAACCAACATACTGTTCTAATCATAACAACATAATACCAGATATTTTAGATATAATAATTACAAAAAATGTCAATTTACAATTCTTTCAATCGCCACTTCCTGAATTAGATTCCGATCATCTCCCTATTAAACTATGTTTTAATTTTTCACTAATAAAAATTAATTATCCTCTTCATAACATTCGAATAATTTGGAATACATACGGTTCATATATAAATTCAAATTTTAACTTTCCAAAGAATTTCGATAATACACAGAAAAATGATATGGAAATAGGAAGATTCACTAAAACACTTCTAGATGCGTATAAATATTCCAGTACACACACTAAACCGCACATTCATACTCGATGTCTCCCTATAAATATCTTAAATCTTATTAAATCCAAACATAACCTAAGACTATTCTGGCAAAAAACAGGTCGCCCTGACATTAAAAACGAAAACTCAACAAGTTATCACGCATTTTCAAATTACGAATAGACCAATATGAATTAGACAAATTTCAAAATTATATCGCACAAATATATCCCAATAGCAGACCACAATGGATCAACAATTAAAAAATTAAGAAAATCTTTTTCTCCTATTCCAATATTAAACAACGGTTCTACATCTGCCTACACCGATTTTCAAAAATCAAAATTAGTTGCAGATCAACTAGAAAAGTCTTTTACACCAAATCCTATAATAAATCAAACTTTTAATTACGAAACCGAGTCTTACATCTCTTCTCCAAATTATTCAGTTCCTTCAATTTATTTCTCCTGTAGAAGTTCAAAAAATAACACAAATATTGAATATTCACAAAACTTCAGGATACGATTCTATTTCAAACAAAATTATAAAAATAAACTTAATTTACAAATTTGATCGAAACTAACAAATATATTCAAATGAATGCTTCGTATTTCTTATTTCCCACAACCATGGAAATGAGCCTACGTTATCCCCAGGCAAGGATCCTAACCTTCCCTTACACTAAAGACCTATTAGTCTTTTATCTTCATTGTCTAATGTTTTTGAAAAACTATTATATTCTCGATTATCATCCTATATTTCCTAGGTACAAGCAATTCCAAATTGCTAATTTGGTTTTCGATTTCATTATTCGACATCTCACCAATTACTACGCGTTTCTGAATTAATAGCTCATAACTTTCATAAAAAGGAACACACAATTGGAATTTTCCTCGATATTGCCCAAGCATTTTGATAAAGTTTGGCATTCTGGATTACTTTTTAAATTACATTCAATAGGAATTCCTGTATATTTATTCGAAATAATAAAAAACTATCTACTTAATCGTGCATTTTGTGTGAAAATTAATACATCTTAATCTGTTTCTTGTCATATCTTCTCAGGAATTCCTCAAGGTTCGACAATTTCTCCTCTACTTTTCAATATCTACATGTCAGGTATTTCACACCTTCCCTTTACCACTATAGCACTGTATGCCGATGATACTGCTCTTTTTTCATTTCACAAAAATATACACACTGCTCGAAACTCTCTACAAAATTCTTTAAATATATTCTAGGAAAATCTGGCATATGTTGTTCTGCCCTTCATCTCCCTCTTGCCCTCCCATCTCCGATTCTCACTGTCTCTCCCTCCCTCGCCCTGTCCCTATCTGTCTCTGTGTGTCTGTCTCTGCCGCTCTCTGTACCTCTCATTCACATTTACTTGCAGATTCTGCACGTCTCTAAGCAGGTGAGGTAATATCGGGAAGCGCCGTACCAGCAAAAATGTAATAGAATGGTCAGGAAGAATTTATTTTGTAGATTACGGTGTGAGAAACGTTTCTTTTTAGGTTTAGTTTTTAATGCCCTAGAACGCCTCGTGTAGGAGTTATTTAACGATGTAGATTCAAAATGCTGCCGAGTGTGTTGCAGGTTGCATTTGACATGAATATGTAGCGCCTTGTAGTGGAGTTACACCAGAATTAACATCACATAAACCTTCTGGGTGAAAAAACCCCAACAGTGTCCATGCCGTCGCCCCCGCTGGCCTGCCCCGCGCGCCGCCCGGGACCGCGCCACTGAAGGAGGCATACTCATTAATGCAATTAATCTGTGTCAGAACACACAACTTCTTAGTAGCGAAATTACATAATAAAGATCAAAAGTTAAATAATTGTGCCTAGAAAACGCACAAATCAACAGTAAATATTTTGTATACGCTTGCAAACAAAAGTGATATCCTAGGCAGAACGTGGTACTCCTTCAACAAGTGACGCCTTTGTGAGATCTTCCTTCTCGCTTATGTTTTCACACCAAAATATCTCGTTCAGAGAACGGTCACCATAAATGTTTAGTAAAGTCTGAAGGAAGAGTTCGCGTCATATCCAGCGCAAAATTGAAATCCACAATTGCGTAGAAATCAAAATTATTATGTTCAGTACTTATGTGCAGTTTGTAGACGTATTGTGTACGCCAGGATTGAAGTGAATAGAATAATTGAAATTCATGTACACGATATAATACCATTTTAAACATACTTATTAAGTTTGTAACATAACAGTTATACATATTTAATATAAACTGAAGCAACAACTAAGATGAACAATTGATTTGAAAAATTGTTAGTTTTCTAAATCTGCAGCGCCGTGGACTGCTAACATTTTCGGTTGGCTGATGCTTTCACGTGGATATTTAAAAATAACATTAACTGTGTTTTGAAATGCCGAATAAATTTAAAAAAAAGGAAGGGTGGCTTTTCAGAATGCATTAGTGAGAGTGCCTTCTTTAGCAGCGTGGGCCTAGGCGGCACCCGGGACGCGCCGGCCGGCGCGATGAAATGGGCACTGTTGCACGCGCCGAAACAAACAGGGAAAAAGAGCTCATAGGTTTCCAAATTCCATATAAAGTTCTTTAAAGTGTAGAAACATCAAAATCCTTTAATATCTTAACAAATATGTACAATACAGCCTTAAATTATATATATATATATATATATATATATATATATATATATATATATATATATATATATAAATTCGGGTTCAAATCCAAGCATGGCTGGGGATTTTTATCCGATGATGTCCTATTCAGGGCGATCCTAAGGTTAACTCACCCTTCTTTCTAAATGAGTACCAATATTTACTGGCTTTATTAACAGTAAATATTGGGTAAAAAGGTGTCCGGTTGGAGCATGACGCTTGCCACGCCATCTTCACCACACTTCTAGACATACGACCATCTAAGAGAAACCTGTTACATTCTACAGAGGGCTTTGGAAGTGGGGATAAACCGGAAAAATGGCTGAAAGAGGAGTCCTCATTAATTTATGTTATTCTTTCGTCATGACCTTTAAAACCTTTTTATGCCAGCATGTAGTTAAATAACGGTACCGAATTCTCTTGGCGTTGTTAGATGAGGTCACACAGTTCCATATCACCCTTGGCTTCCGCGCCGAAAATCCATCTTCACGCTGGTCGTCGCCGAAGTCATCTGCTTCTCTCTTGATATTTAAATTGAATTCCTTACAAAAATTCCGAATTTTCAGCTGTTAAGCCTATCATCTATAACACTGTCTGCGTCACGGGCTGACGCCTAGCTACGAACTGTTCCGCTTCGCGTAAATTCCTGCTTATGTCTTTAGACCTATTTGTCAAGTCCGGAATTAGAATAATTAATCGACGTTCAACTAATATTCCATGTCGGTGAACAAAATATTTGCTTTAAACAAAGTCCCCTTCGTATGCATTGACAAAGTTCTAAATCTCATGCTTCCTGTTATATACAACACGGCGACGTCCCACTTAAATCATTCAGATCACCTTCTCTTAGCCGCTACAACGATGCTTCTCTGAAAGTTCAGAGCCAAGAGAGCTTCTAATAGTGTGAGAGAGCTTCTAATAGTGAGTTATTAATAGTGATCGCGCGGCGCAATTTTAAACGATTGCAGTAAACTAGTTAAATTGTGTGAAGCAAAGTTCTTAAAGCAGAAACTTTGAGCTCTAATCTTCTCTAAATTAAAAGTATTTTGGATAAAAATTTAGAATTATGGGCAATTGAAAAATGTCTATTTATATCGTGAAAACGTAAAGTTGACCATATTCGGACTAATGTGGCCCACTGTTTGAGTCAAATAAGTAATGTTTGATGAGCATACAATTGTTGTGGAATAACGTGCACACCATATCGGTTAAAATACGTTGATGAATACCATTAAATTATATTTATTTGTTATTTTCGATGCATTCGGAACATTGAATATTGCAGCAATATATTGCCCCCCGAAACATAAAATTCAGAGTTCACAATTCGCAAGCTTCTTCAGAACACTTGGACCAAGATTTATTTCCGGCGGTGACTACAATTCTAAACATCTTTGTGGAGTTCCAGACTAACCTCTCCGAAAGGTAAATCTCTATATGAAACTGTATTAAACGAAAGATTATCCACATACTCCTCTGGCAAACCAACTTATTGGCCGACTGACACTAACAAAATTCCTGATGTATTAGATTTCTTTATCGCAAAGGGAGTAAACCAAAGTTACATTCGCACCTACCGGTCACAAGATCTATCGTCTGATTACTCACCATTTCTACTAGTCATCAGCTCATCCATTATTGAAGACAGCAAGCAAACCCCAATCCACAACCCCAGAACACATTGGAAATATTTCTCAGAATGGCTAATAACAGCACAGCTAATCTACCATTGAAAACGGTTTTCGACATAAATGAAGCTTTAGAATATGTAACCAGTCAGCTTCATCAAGCTGCATGGTATTCTACACCAGAAATGAAGCAAAACAAAAAACTGAACATCCCACAAGCACTAAGAGAAAAGGTGGAAGAAACGTAAATTAAAAAAACAATGACAAATCACTAAGGACCCAGCAGCCAAAAGAAGACTAAATTCGACTACACAAAACCTCAAAAGATTACTTCAAGAACACCGTAACAACGCCCTACAAGATAAGCTTACAACATTGATTCCCAATTCAAAATCTGAGTATTCTCTTTGGAAAACTACAAAATACTTGAAGAGACAGATGCAACCTATCCCTCCCATCAGAAAAACCGACAGTACAGTATATGGGCTAAAACTGACGAAGAGAAAACGGAATGCTTCGCCTCCCATTTCTCTAACGTCTTTCAACCATTTCCTCCACAAATATCTGCAACAGAAGAAGAAAAATTTACAACTTCTTAGACTCACCATTGCAGCTAGCTCCCCAAATCAAACCTCTAAGTGCTCGAGAAGTTGAAACAGCAATCAAGATCTTACCAACAAAAAAAGCTCCGGATACTGATTTCAACAACAATTCTACGCCATCTGCCGAGAAAATTGATAGCTTTGCTTACCTCCATCTTCAATGCCATTCTAAGACTAGGGCACTTCCCTGAACAATGGAAAATAGCTCAAATAATAGTCATCCCTAAAACCGGCAAACCAATGCACGAAGGTAGGAAATGGTGCGGTGTTTACGATGCTTCTATCATCGAAATCTATATGAGGTGTAATCCATCGTAACTATTTATTCTTGCATAAAGCTTTTTCGGCCACATTGCGGCCATCTTCAATGCTACAAAATAATAATAGTAATAATAATAATATATCTAAAGCAAACTGACATACCCATTTGCTCACCTAAATTTATTAATTCATTTATTTATTTAGTTACGTATTTATTCATTTCCTATTTTCACCTCTCTTCAGAACGTACATTTGTTATTCAAAATTATGTTTCCATTTTCACATTTTATATTATAATTTTCCAGTTTTCTTTCACTCTAATTTGTTTCATAATATTATTTGTAATAGATTCCATTTAATTTAATTTTCATTTGTCATTTTTAAAAAATTATGTGTCCATTTCATATTTTATATTTTTCTTTAAAATCCAATTCATAACAATATTCTGTAAATTTTTTTAATTTTTTAAAAAAATTTTTGTAATTTAGATATATTATTATTATTATTACTATTATTATTTTTGTAGCACTGAAGATGGCCGCAATGTGGCCGAAAGAGCTTTATGCAAGAATAAATAGTTACGATGGAGAGCCAACACCTCATATAGATTTCAATGCACGAAGTTGTATCATACAGACCTATTAGTCTACTGCCAATATTATCTAAAGTTTTTGAAAAGTTGCTTCTGTCACGTTTGAATCCACTTCTACAAGAAAAGGAAATAATACCTCATCATCAGTTTGGGTTCAGACAAGGGCATTCGACTATAGAACAAACTCATCGAATAGTAAAAGAAATTAACGAATCGCTAGAAAATAAAGAATATTGCTCTGCTGTATTCCTC
Organism: Acheta domesticus; assembly: GCA_031308135.1. Lineage (NCBI taxonomy): Eukaryota > Metazoa > Arthropoda > Insecta > Orthoptera > Gryllidae > Acheta > Acheta domesticus. The sequence continues at coordinate 185,800,143 of JAHLJT010000631.1, read as the reverse complement.
GACCTAAGCCAGACTTTCGACAAGGTCTGGCACCCAGGTCTCTTGTATAAAGTTTAGAAAAATCTACCGTATCCTTACTATCAATTATTAAAATCATATCTCACAGAGAGATACTTCCAAATAAAGTTAACGGCGAAACTTCAGAACTTATTCCTATAAATTCAGGAGTGTCTCAGGGAAGTGTGTTTGCACCTTTCCTTTACTCACTTTATACTGCGGACATCCCAACATCAGTAAACGCATTTACAACAACCTACGCAGACGACACAGCCATCTTAGCTCGACACGAAGACCCAGCAGAAGCATCTCGTCTCGTGGAAGAACATCTGCAATCCATCCACAAGTGGCAGAAACGCTGGTGCCTCAAGATCAACGACAAGAAATCTGCCCAAGTCACCTTCAGCACCACAAGCAGGAAACATGTCCACCTATAAAAATCGAATCTCAACCTATTCCTCAGAACGATTCGGCAAAATATCTTGGACTTACTCTAGACAGAAGACTCACGTGGAAACAACACATCAAGAACAAAAGAAAAGAACTAGACCTAAAACGTATAAGGTTAAACTGGTTACTAGGAAGAAAATCATCTTTAAGCATTGCAAACAATGTAATTGTGTACAAAGCAATATTAAAACCAGTCTGGACATATGGCATACAACTTTGGGGAACAACTCAAAATTCTAACATCGAAATATTACAACGCTTTCAGTCAAAAGCTTTAAGAAAATTTGTAATTGCCCCGTGGTACGTAAAGAATGCAACAGTACACAATGACTTACAGATCCCAACAATAAAAGAAGAAATCAACAAGACCAGTGCAAAATACCTACGACGACTGCATAACCATTCAAATATTCTAGCCATCAACTTACTAGATAATAGTGACACTACCAGACGACTTCAACGACAATATCCTCTAAACCTTGGATATCGACTGTAAATCGTTCATGTCAGAAATTTGGTTCCATGTATTAAACATTGTAAATATCCATTATTGTATATTTATCAAAAATGTTTAATGCTGCTTGTTAATTATTAATAATGTATCATTAGTGGAGTACGGTCAATGGACTTTACTCCTCTCAAGTACTAATTTACAGAACATTTACGCAATTTTGCCAAATGTTTGTGTACAAACAATTGCAAAATAAAATATGTATTTAAAAAAGTCGTTATTTTGTAAAAAGTAGCAAAAAAGGTCGAAAAATGGTGTGTTCATGGGGTTTTGTAGCGCCGCTGAACCCATTTAAAAAACCGTATTATTCGTGCCGATGTTATTCTTGAATCGAAAAATAACTTTTTTTCGCCAAGCCTCTACAAATATCTTCAATGCAACCTAATTGTGAACAAAGAAATCATAAACAGCAGTGCGGCCTGAATGTGGGTCGTAGTGATGGCGCATGGCGCAATTTTAGATGATTGCAGTGAAATAGTGAAATTGTGCGAAGCGAAGTTCGTAAAGTAGAGATTTCGAGCTCTAATCTTATGTAGATAAAAAGTATTTCGGATAAAAAGTTATGGAGCTATGGGCAATTGAAAAGTGCCTATTTCTATGGTTTTGACGTAAATTGTCATATTTGAGTTAACGTGGCACATTGTTTGAGTCAAATAGTATTGGTTGATGATCGTAAAGGGGGTAGCGGAATAAGATATGCAAAACTGCCCCCGGGGGCTAAAAATTTTTTATTTTAAAAATTGTAATTGAAGTGTTAAAAAAATACGTTTTCGCCGAATTTAAGTCAATTCAACCGGAGTACTTCGTACAAATGAATAAAACGTGTTTTTTTAGCTTCTTATATAAGTTTTAATTTTTTGAACCACTTTGCGCTTACGATTATTGACTTTAATTATCCTTGAGACTTTCTATAGATGATATAGATGTTTCGAGAATGTTTTCAGGCATTTATGTCCGATTTTGACTCTTACACTCAACAATGAAAGATGGAAATCGTAGAAAAACTTAAGTTATTCATTTGCTTTTTAAGAATATCTCGTGTTCTAGTACAGATAATAACTAGTGGTGCTACAACAGCACATACTTTCCCGTATTAGAGGAAACAGCTAAGTAGTACTGTAATATTGCACTTTATGCGCTACTAACATCTTCGCTTGGAACTCATTATTTCCATTGCAGTGTTGTCAGAACTATGTGAATTCTACAACTTCACAAAAATAGAATGCAAAAGTTTTGTAACCCTGTATTGGAAAAAGAAGCCTGATACCCTGGAAATATAGAAATGCCTTCCATTGGGCCATGATTAAGGAAGAGTATTTTAAAACCATGCAACAAATTCTCTACTCACTACAAATGGTACATCATTTGGTGCAAAACTAAATATTTGCCTGCAAATATCAACATAAATTAGACAATTATAACTCCTTTTCATACAGCTCCATTAGGTCACAACAATGACACTAATTCACAGATATTCGCGAGCGCAAAGTGAATTCCATTGTTGCAGACCCTGCATTGTCACTATTCTGAGAGCTATTAATTCTTTTTACTTATTTCAAATATTTCAAAATAAACAATTTCTAAAATATTAATGTGTAAGTCTATAACAAAGTTCGAATGTAAGAAACGAAGAAAGAAATAATATACAAAATTGCACAGTCTAATTTACGACGCATCCAGCTGTCCGAAGCGCAGTAAATTTACAGCGGCCTATTACGTTTGTCACAAAATTAAAGAAAAACTACTCGTATTTTGAAAAAATTAAGCATGACCGTATTTATTTTATTTATTTATTTGTCAATATTCGGAATTGCCACGTACTCTTTCTTGCCAGCTGCCATCTATCATCGCCAAAAGTACATTTTTTTGTCATTTTCTTAATTTTTTCGGTTTCCTATTGGTAGAACAGAAACATTAATTTTAGAATATTAAAGAACACAAAAACCTAGCCGTAAATGGCAATTTTCTTTTAAAAATTATGTGCCGTTTAAGAGAAAATGGCGTTTTAGCACTACTAAAAATGCGAAATTTGAAGCTCATTTTCACAGAAAATTTTGAGTTTTCAAAATACTTTATTTGAAGTTATTTGAACCACTTACACTCACAAATATAATCATCTTTACAAATTGCGGATAATGTGCATATTAAAGATGTGAGAGATCTTTCAAAAAATTTACATTTATATAATTTTTGAAAAAAACAAAAAAAACTCAAAAGAAACTTCACGCTATACTAATGAGTGTAATTATCACTATCGGTTACAAAAGTTTCAAGAAAAAAATTGCAGCCATATACGAGAAAATGACGTTTGAGCATTTCTGAAAATGCCGAAATTTGAGCTACTTTTCACAGTAAACGGTAGTGTTTTCGAGAAACTTTACTTGACATTATTTAAAGCATATATACTCGTAAATATAATAATGTAAAAAAATGGCCTATAATGTAAATAGTTAACGACGTGAGAGACAAGTAAAAAAAATTTTCATTTTTGTAATTTTTGAAAAAACCAACCGATAGACCAAAATGGCTTTTATGTCATTGATAGAGTACATTTACCACTATCCCTACCAAAAGTGTAAAGAAAAAATTTGGAGCCGTTTTTGAGAAAATCTAGTTTTTGTAATTTTTTAAAATTGCACATATTGCACGCAATATTGCACGAAAACTACCAAAATTGTGAAAAACATTTACATGACCTTTATTAAAGAACTCAATATGCAGAACAAATTTTATTTGAAGAAAAAATCTCTATCTTCAATTTTGTAGTTGGAGAAAGACGCCGAAAAAAATTCAAACTTTCACAATTTTCGAAAATTCAGAGCTGTACGTGAAAATCGGACCTATGCCATGTTAAAAAGTGTATTTTCCTCTATTCATACAAGAAATTTAAAGAAAAAATTTGGAGCCGTTTTTAGAAAATGTTGAAAATCCCCGGGGGGCTTCATATAAAGTACCCCCAAATTTTAAAGAATCTTTTTCAAAATCACAAAGCTTCGACTAGAATCAGATCGACTGGGGAATATCAATTTTGAAGAAAATCGACCGAACGGTTTAGGCGCTAGCGTTGACCACAGACGGACAGACGGACGGAATGCCGTCAATCGATTTTTAAGTATAAAGAAGCAACAAATCATGGATTTTGACCACACCACGTGTTAGGGGATTTTTTTTTCTTAATTTAGCAACTGGTTTTATCCACTTATTCGTTTTCAACGGCCCGGCAATTAATTTTTTTCCGCCGAAAATTGGCCATTTTTTCGCGCAGCATTACATAACTTTCCCTATACTACGTATATCACTCCGTGTATACGTACGTATACGGGAAAGTAAAAAAGGCTAAATACAAAATGTAGCGCTATAAATTCTTTACAGTTTCCCAAAATTTCAACTTTTTGTCCTATAATTTGCATGCGACAACTCAATATGAATAACACAGAAATGCAGTAATTTCTTACTTATAATTTAAAATGAGGTTTTTTTTCACTAGTTTTCGTAGTTTTTCAATTTCATTTTTATTTTATGTTCATTACAAAGGTAAATAATGAGAAAAAATTGTAAGAATTATATTATAAAGAGTAGAAATCACTCCAGCAAGCGCAAAAATGACACTCAGCCGAACTTTGACGTTGACATAGATTCGGCGATTCCATTAATTCCAGTGATTACAGTTCATTATATTTAACCCTTTGACTGATATGAGCGTGCCTTACCTCCGGTGAGATCCGTGTTCCGTGTTCTGTGAAGTGTTTGCGCATCCGGGACTCCCCGTGTCCCCAGTGCTATGGACGTCCCTTCGGGTGTTTGCTTCCTTTCATCAAGATGGCGTATTGTGCTTCTGCGAGTGCGACTTCTGGGGTCGTCCTAAGGTTCTAAGACTTTATTTCATGGCAAACAGATTGAGCTGCGATATATTTTCTCGGGCAAGATCAGTAGTGACACTTTATAGTGACCTTGTTCTCGGGTCTGGTCAGTTCCCCTCCTGATGGCGCCGCGGAACCACGCGAAGAGATCTGCACCGCGGGCTACAACCCCTAGCCGACGACTCAGCACAGCTGACATGCTGTGCGAGGCGAGCAGTCACAGGGTTAAATGCTGTCGGAACTTTATTAGTTGAATTTTCTGATTGGAATATAATTGTATTACTTTTTTATCCAATTCATCCACAAAACATGAAATGCTGTAAGTACTTACATACAGTATTATATTTTGTACATAGATAATTTTCTTGTAGTTCATTGTTATGTCATTGTTATTATTGTTTCAACTACAGGACGATTTAAATAAGATTAATGATTGGGCAAGAGGTAATAAAATGTCTATAAATGTCAGTGGCGTAGCGTGACTCACACGTTTGGGGATGCTCAACAATAACACACAAAATGTCACTATCAACAACTTCGTCTAACAGGCGAACGCAACACAAGGCAGATACACTGGGACTACTTCCACGATCTCGATTGCTTACGACGGTGTAGGCGCTTCCCACAAAATCCTCACAGCAGTCAGGGCTGCCGATGTCTTGGAAGCAAATTATACAATGGCTCAGCTTTAATTCTTATACGCGAATGGCAATAAGACCATTTGTTAATTTATACATTGCAGACTTAAATAATATGTAATCTATTTAAGAGATAATAACAATTTCTTGGATATTAATTAAGAAATAGTAGTCAGGCACTATTTCTACAGTTTGTACCCATGACCAGGCGGGGACTCCCGAGTGAGAGAGAGAGAAAGATAATTTACTGAACGCCTGAAGTGTGCTGCGCTCTCGTGCACAAACGAGCTTCTTTCCGCAGTAGACGCTAGCGTAAAGCAGTCGGGTTTCTCTGGGCCAGGGGTGAAGAGGGGAGAGGGGGACCTCGCCATCTGCGCATGCGTCATTGCTCGTCGCAATGTGGCGGCAGACGCTGAAGTATTTTAGCATCCAAGCAATCAGAGGCCAGCTTCAACAGCCCGCCGAATTCAATCATAGGAAATCAATTTTAAATTAATACAAAACGTGTTTCGCTCAACAGACCACTTGTAAGATTATCAATACAGTATTTAAGGTTCTTATATACGGGGATGCTCAGCATCTCAGCGTCCCCTGACGCTACGCCACTGATAAATGTAAAGAAAAGTAAAGCGATCACATTTTGTAGAGCCAGAGCTTTTCATAGGATTCCTTATCAGCTAGGTAATGAAGTAGTTCTGCGAGTATCGAACTGTAAATACCTTGGCATACTCCTGGATAGCAGGTTGGGATGGGAAAAACAAAACAAACTACATAGTGGGTAAAGCTTGGAGGTCTTTGCATTTCTTCATGCGAAATCTTAGAAAAATGCAATTAAAAAGCACAAGAAATCGCGTATACTTCGCTTGTTAGACCGGTAAAGGAATACGGAACTAATTGTTGGGATCCGTACAAAATAGGACTTAAAAATAGCTTGGAAAGGATACAAAATAGGGTGGCAAAATACACATTTCGGAGGAACATACCTGCGCATTGAGAATCTTTAGAACACCGGAGAAAGAGGGCACGACTTTGCGCACTATATAAATCTTACATTGAGTGCTCTCCATGGAAGAAAATTAGGGGAAGACTCGATAAATCGGATTACTTTAATAGATTTGATCACAATTATAAAATTAGAAGAAGAACACATAGAACGAACGTAGGCAAATTATCCGTTGTAAATAGAACAATAGTAGATTGGAAAGATTTGCCTGCGGCAGTTTTAATGTAAAAAAAATCGCATCAAAATTACAAAACTTCATCATTCAGAAATTATTTTACATCTGGAAAACCCTATCTACAATAAAAGCATCACCCTTTTCAAGAATAGTTCTTAAACTTTCCGAATCTGACATAACTTTTTTTCAGAATTTCAGCATCATTCTTTGTACCCAAAAAAGGCTTATATGTGTCAATAATGAACCCGTTCATGGTGCAAACGGTGAAAGGTTTACATAAAGGCACTTTCCTTGCCAAAAAAGGGTTTCTTTGATAGTAATTATTTTAACTTTTCCGGTAACGGAGGTACGAAGCATCACAAATTAACACTAGACGAGGCAGGTTGTGTCAGCAGTAAGGTCAGGTTGTGTCTTTCAGAGATCATGAAGATATATTAATTTTTGAGGATACTTTCGTGATGCTCCTATGACATACGTAGGTGAGAGTTAGGTTAACTGGACCGGTTAGGTTAAGTGGTCCATGCTTTTAAATGTTGGTGGGAAGTGTTTCCTGCCTTTTCCATTGGATGGCTTTCGTAGGATGACAGGGCTGATAATCTAAGTCGGAATCGTAAGTTGCAGGCCTTGGTTTGTTTAGTACAGTAAGGAATTTTTATTCTGAAAGGTCCGAAGTTTTTTCTACCACTCATCTGCTTTGCATTTTTATTGCAATTGAATCACAACCACAAGAAGAATATTCACACCAAATTAATTCTTAGTATTTCTGCTCTATAATAGTGTGTTTTGTTTTTAATAATACGTCGGGGCTTGTGAGTTTTCGGACATATAAAGGAAGTATGAGCTGTGGGGTTAACTGGACCGCCGGGAGGTTAGGTTACGTGGATCGGTCCAGTTACCCACTTAATTTTTTTTTCGGAAGTAGAATTTGTAGATTTTCAATTATTAAATCTGGAATGTTATATAATTTATTCGCCTTTCACTATTTTATTAATTTAATTTTACCACTGTTATTTCCAAGTTTTAATTTTAGATGCCACGTTTCGGGAGACGGCGCACTGTCCGTGGACCATTTTCTCATTTATGTGTGAAATAGGTTATGACTATGGGTAGAAAAATGCTTTTCTTTTATTAAAACAGTCTATTAAATGCAATTTTATTTTCACAGCATATTTCAATTTCCGCTGCACATAACCTTAATACCGGTTAGGTTAACTGGTCCTATTGGAAATGTATAAAATATTCCGTATTTGACAATAACTTTATGCACAATGATGTTGTTTGTTCCACAATATAAGGAGAAAGCCTCTCTCAAACATCATGCGAAATTTCACGTGTATTGGTCAAGTAAATAACATTTTAGAACTAGTTGAAAAAAGTGGACCAGTTAACCTAACTCTCCCCTACTCGCACTTCCGGACTTGATATTGCAGTTCGTTCCAGAATGTGCGGATGTGGACCTACCGTTGTCTTATTTTGAGCTTTTCTGAAAGCCAAATCTTTGAAATTCATGCCTTAATAATTATTAACTATAATTATTAACAATTATAATTGATTATGTGATTAGTAGGCAAAATACATTGCTAAAATTTTAAGATGTCAAAGTATATGGAAACGCAGAATGCGCAACCTCATTACCTCAAACATTGTTTGCCCAGGAAACTATCAACCGAGGCGCGCTGTGGAGATGATTATGTAAATGGTGCCCCAAAAGTCGTTCAATATGAATCTTCATTCCCTCAATGATTCGAATGTGTTTTTGTACAAAGCTAGATTATGTTCAAAACTGAACGATGTCTTTCTGACTAAAACGACAAGTCTTTCTGACGAATATCGCAATTTTTTGTTGCAGTTATATTCTACGCAGGGACCGAATACCGAAATAATAGCGGTAAAGGTATTTATACCAGTATAGAAATACCTTTACCTCTATTATACCTTTATTCAAAATACCTTAAAAAATACCGGTATAAGACGTCAAATACCGGTATTTTTAGAGGTATTTTACCTTTATTCGACGTCTATCTATTTTCATGACAAAATACCGGTATTTCAGTAGAATCATACAGGTTTCGAAGGGAAACAATCTGACTTTTTACGCTGAGATGGCTCAGAGGAACAATTATAGACTGCGCAGAGTTTCTGACCGGGGGTCCTAGGGTTTGAGTCTCAACGGTGGCATATTTTCGTCGTGGGGGCGCAAACGCGCGTGTGGGGGCGCGAATGCGCGCGTGGGAGCGCGAACGTGCGCGTGGGAGCGCGAACGTGCGCGAGGGGGCGCAAACGCGCTTGTGGGCTCTCGCGCGCGTGTAAGGGAACGAACGCGCGTGTCGGGGCGCAAACGCGCGTGGGGTCGCGTGCGCGTGTGGGCGCGCGAACGCGCGTGTGGGAGCGCGAACGCGCTTGTGGGGTCGTGCGAGCGTGTAAGAGAACGAACGCGCGTGTGGGGGAAGCGAACGCGCGTGTGGGAGCGCGAACGCGGGTGCGGGATCGCGAACGCGCGTGTGGGGCGGGAACGCGCGTGTGTTGGGCGCGAACGCGCGCGTTAGGGCGTGTACGCGCGTGCGGGGTCGCGCGCGCGTGTAAGGGCGCGAACGCGCGTGTGGGGGTGCAAACGCGCGTGTGAGAGCGCGAACGTGCGTGTGGGAGCGCGAACGCGCGTGTAGGGGGCGCAAACGCGCGTGGTTGGGCGTGAACGCGCGCGCGTGGGAGCCCGAACGGGCCACTGATCGGACATTATCTTTTGTTCCTAATCCTTTCGCCTTAAATACACACTCACGCTCTTCACTATTAGACCTCAGCAGACTAGTCAGAGTGTGTTCCTATTAACGATTGAATGATTATAAGTGATTCCGGGCGCGGCAATTGCTAACCCCGTAAGTGCAGTGCATGCGTTTTCTACGAGAGGCGGCAGTTATTGCATGGCAAGATCAGGCGCCGACGTACCGTCGATTAGCGGGATTTCCCTCAACCAGGTATCTCCCACCAGCGCCCCCCTCCCCAGCCGGCAAAAGCTCCCGCGCAGTCTTCCGGCATGTATGGTAGTGTAATGCATGTTAGTGTAAGTGTAAGTGAAGGGGTGAGGATAGGACAAGAGGAAGGAAAGATCGCGCGCGGTCTGTGGCCCGTCTATTAGGGTACTGCTCCGGCATTCCTCTGATATTGATCGGAGAAACCACGGAAAACTACCGATCAGAGAAGCCGTCCGCTAGAATTCTCCTCGGACCGCGCGCGATCTTTCCTTCCTCTTCCTTGTCCTATCCTCACCCTCAAAACTCATAAATATGAAATTTAAGTGCTGTGAATTATGGCAAGTAGTTTTTAAAACAATTGCAACGTGCCGCCTCTCGAAGTGCAGACATCGCCGCGCGTGGTCGGGCCTGCGGCCTCTGCCAGGATATGACCTCCGACATCAGTTGTGAAGGAACGAAGGCGATAGAAATCTGACATCAGTTGATAAGACTTCACGCAACGTTCCTTGGCGCATTCCGATTCTCGGAATCAGTTTCCCTTTGTAAGAACTGCGAGGGCTGCGCCGTTGCGTAGGCAGTTTCCGGAGGTCAGCGTTTCGACCCACGGGCGTATCCGGTTCGGCAGAGGATAACGCACTCGACCTATATACTCCACGGTATTAATTTCTTTTCGCACTGAGTAGAATTGAAATATGAGAGAAGGATGTTTGACCGTAGGCCCCAACAAACGCTTTGCCGAATGTGTAGTGTGTGAGAGAGAGAGAGAGAGAGAGAGAGAGAGAGAGAAATCGAAAGAGAACGAAAGAGAGAAAGAGAAAGAAAGAGCGTGTGTATATAGCGCGTGAGTGCATAGAGCATGAGTGTATAGCGCATAAGTGTGTAGCGCGCGTGTGAGAGGTGCAAGCGTTTGTTTGGCTCGCGCGTTTGTTCGGCGCGCGCGTTTGTTCGGCGCGCGCGTTTGCTCGGCGCGCGCGTTTGTTCGGCGCGCGCGTTTGTTCGGCACGCACGTTTGTTCGGATCGCGCGTTTGTTCGGCGCGCGCGTTTGTTCGGCGCACGGGTTTGTTCGGCGCGCGCGTTTGTTCGGCGCGCGCGTTTGCTCGGCGCGCGCGTTTGTTCGGCGCGCGCGTTTGTTCGACGCGCGCGTTTGTTCGGCGCGCGCGTTTGTTCGGCGCACGCGTTTGTTCGGCGCGCGCGTTTGTTCGGTGCGCACGTTTGTTCGGCGCGCGCGTTTGTTCGGCGCGCGCGTTTGTTCGGATCGCGCGTTTGTTCGGCGCGCGCGTTTGTTCGGCGCGTGTGTGGGCGCGCGCGTGTGGTTAGCGCGTGCATGGGTTTGCCGCGAGCGCGTGTGGCACGCGTTTGTGGCGCGTGCGCGTTTGTGGCGCGGGTGTGGGGCACGCGGCACTATTTCCATTGAAAATACCGGTATAACCTTTATGGACGTCCATACCGGTATAGACGTCCTATAAAGGTATTTTACCGGTATAAAAGAATAAAGGTATTTTATACCGGTATGAAAAAATACCGGTATTTTACCGGTATTTTTACCGGTATTCAATACCTTTTCGGTCCCTGATTCTACGTATGTAGTTTGCCAGAAAGTAAGAAAAAAAACACCCCTGCTGTTAGCTTACAAACAGAAGAAAAGAGCATTAATAACATTAAAAAAAACAACAAAAAAACAATGCTTGAACTCTTAGATTAGATCATATATAAACACTTCCGTCTTCATGAACCGTTATTACCGTTTGTAATTGAGTCCTGAATTCTTATCTATTATATCTTAATTTCGTAATATTCTTATGAAGCTCGTCTGTTTGACAGCTTCCGTGAGACAGAAATTAGAAGATACGCATCGTGAATCGAGAATTTAATTCTGGGGAGCGACAATTTCAGTTCGAAACAACCCCTCATTACATTTTTTTCTAGATTATAAAAATATAAATTAACTAAGGTTTAGCTTGAAATTGAAAAAAAAGTGTATAATAATAGGATTACTCTTGTGGATTCCATTCATCAAACTTGCTAATTGATTTGAATAAACTGAGTAAAAAAAACAACAAAGTTTTGCCTTGGCAAGACAGGGCCGTGCCCCTTCGCCCAGTTCCGCCGCTGGTACACTCATTCGTTCCTGGAGAGTGCTTCAACAAACACGGAGTCTTAGTAGTTCCAAGTCCGTCCGGCAGATGTCTCGGCATCCCCTTCCTGACACCCGGGCGGCGCGAACCGAGAAGATGCTGCTGTCTGGGAAGTGGCATCACGGCGCCGCATCGCGTCATGTTTGGGAGTGTTGGCGCGTGTGTGGCGATAGAGGTGCGTGCGTCTGAGCGAGTGTGAACCACTGAGTGCCGCGTGACGAAAGGCGGTCCGTCCGTGTGCAACGCGTGTCTATCTGCGTTGGCGCTTCGCGGGCTCCGTCGCCGTCGTTCGGACGGTCGCCGCCGGCGCTGTCCTCGGAGAGCTGTCAGGTACGTGGCGCCGCCGCAGCGTCGGCCGGTTAGAGCGGCACTTGCAAGCCGGGACGGATGGACGACGGGACGCGGCCTGTCATTGCTCGGGGGACCATCAATCAATAAACGGGTGCGTTTTACGGGCTGTGGTCGCGGCTGCGGCGGGGCAGACGAAGCCGCGCGCGTGACGCGGCGGGGATGCGCCATGCGATAAGTCGCTTGGCGGCGGCGACGGCCGGCGGTCCAGAGGCGGCGGCGGCAGGCGGGAGCGCGCGCGTCCTTGAGCCCAGTCAGCTGCTGGCCGCCGTCATTATCCCCTCCCCCCGTCCGGCCACCGGCTGAGAGCGCAGCGGTCGCCGGCCGCTCCGCTGCGCGCGTGCGGGTGCGGCCTGACTTGCCAGGCACCGCCGCGCCGCTTGCGTCGCCGCAGTCAGTGCACCCGTAGCCAATTGCTGTTGAAAATTACTATTTCTTGCACTGCGTGTCAAAGCCCTCCAGAAGGTGGTCTTCTCGGAAAGCACATTTTTTTTTAGGGATGTGATCACCTGGTGGTAATAAAAGAAGGATCGCCTTGCTAAATTGCAGAATTATCGTAAGCATATCATCATTCATGAACTGATAATACGGTACGTTGCGATATTTAAGAACATTTCCTTCTTCCCTACTATGTCACATTGTTTTACCAGATCTATTAAGTACTAATTAATAAGCCTCGAATCGTTTTGTATCTGATGCCGTATTTGTCGTTTTCTTTCTCTCAGTGCTACCCTCTACTCCCTTCGGTTTCACAGAACCCTCATTACCTTTTTCTTCTATTCCTCCTCCCTCCATTCCTTCCTTCTTTTCTTCCGTCCTCCTGTTCCCTTTTCTTTGAATTTCCAAGGTAATTAAACAAACCGTGTGTACCTTCGTAAAGTACGACTCACATTCAAAAATAAATGTTCGTATCTTTTGATTGCTATTCCAGTGAGTAACATCCGAGTGATACTTGTATTCACAAGGAATGTAGCGGATGTCCTTGTACTTTCCTGCGCATTTGAAAGCTTAATTTTAAAATAGCTTGTTAGTCTCTCCGTTCAGTGTAGTCCTTTTTCATTGGGCATGTGAAATAAAACCTCGAAAAATTTCGTTTGTGAAATAAAACCTCGAAAATAAATTATCTTGTATAAAATGAGCCACGTTGACCCAAATGCTTAATTTTACTCAATATTGGTGTACATTCTGCAGTAGGTATCTAATCAGGGATATTTCTCTACGAATAATTTTATTTAATCGAAAAGTGTGTATTGTGAAGCAATAAAACAGTCCTTCATTTTTTAAAATAAAATTTGTCTTACATGAAAATGAGATTTATTCAACTTCGTTTTTAATCATCTTCTACTTTAACCCTTGCCATGCGCTTTTAGTTCAGATTTCATAAAATGAGATTATACATGTGAAATTAAATTGAAATACATGTGCTCTTAGTGCACATTTAGTGCGTTTAGTTTCTACTCATTTAGTATAAAACTAGTAAGAAGTAGTTTTCATAGCATTTAGATGTGGTCTTCGTAAGTAAGTAAGTAGGTTGGTTTCACGTACCTGTGCCTGCGGAAGATATTTTTCCTTCGGCTTAACTTTCTGAAGTGGAAAGATTAAATGTAATCTCTTTAATTGTAAACTTCACAGCATTGTTTCTTTCACCATTAAGAAGAGAGATTTTTCTCAGGTTTGTTTTTCTGAACTTAGGAACTTATAACATGATAAAGGTATTACTAAAGCCGTTATAGGTCACAAAGTCGACAGGGATTCTGCAGTCGCAAAATCGGAGGGCTCTAGCCATCTCAATGGAAAGTAAGAATCGCCTTCAGTGATACGAGTGTTTGCGCTTGTTCATGCCTTATTTCAAAGTTATTTTTTCATGTGACTATATTTACCTGAACAATTTACCTTTTGGATTTGTTTACATTCTTTCTTTACATTATCAGATTTCGTTGATTTGTGTTCCCTAGTTAAACCCAATGCGAGAGCATAAACTTATCGCATAGTA
>JAHLJT010000631.1:185749384-185785963 GCA_031308135.1 Acheta domesticus | reverse complement strand
GCGGTGGCGGCGGCGGGGGCGGGGGCGGGGGGAGGGGCGGCGGCGGTCGCGCGCCATCACGCGCTGGAGGACGAGCTCCCCTCCCACGCGACCCGACATTCCACTTGTCTCCGGACAAACATCCTATCCAAACGGCTGGAAGCCAAGCTGCCGCCCCTACATTCGTTCCGCAAGGTATTACGACGGGCAGGCTCGAGTAGCAGTGTCAGAGCGTGTACCGACTAATCCTTGCAATGCGAAGGGTCTCAGGCTCAAATGGCGCCGGGCTCTGAATTATACGCTGTCTTCGCGTGTAGTGATACGAAGGGCATCGATCCAGCGCCGGTAAGTTCATTCGCATGTGATTTGTTTTGGCTGAAGGAGAAACATATCGTCGTACCCTCTGATGACTGTTTAGTCCACTTGCTCTAGCTGCAGCTGAAATCTCCAATTTCTCAGTGAACGTTTTATTTATTTATATTATTTATTTATTGTTAGTCACGGGGAGCTGCAGGATTTCTTTGACCATTACTGCCGCGTCTCCCCTGCCAACGCGCGATTCTTTTGTTACTTAGGTCTTTTTAAAAGGACCGTGCGAATGACAGCGAAATGATTTCCAATGTCACACGTATACCTATTCTTTAGTTTGATTCATAATGCTCGCTTAATATTCCAGTATCACAGAAAAAACCACAATCGGTGCCATTTAGGGATCTGAGAAGCTAAAATCTGCAACAAATCACTGTGAGTTCCGCATGATTAGTTGTACAAGTGTGCCTAAATGTGGACTGAGGTGCCTCGATCACATTCAAGTCCGGAGGCAGCAGTTTCGGCAACTTCTCTAGTAAACAAAGAAGCAACAGAAGAGCATTCGCAATTGCAATTGAGCTGCGGCAACGAAGACGAATGGTAGTCAGCGAAGTCTCTTAGGATGGGAAAAAATTCTGCATCGCCAACGTTTGTTTTAAACGTAATGAAAGTAGAATACCGTAAAATCTCTTTCAGATTACCCTGGTATTTTATTTTAGGCACAATTTCCTTAGGTATATACTATTTCTGTCTAATGGCAATTATCCTACATTTTCAATTAAATTGCTCTGATACAAGTATAACATTTTAAAAATATCATTGTTCTTAATATAAGCAGGCTAGTTTTCCTAAAATATTACGTTTTAGTGTTCGCTTTTAAACAAAAGCGCTACGAAAAACCAAAAGCGGGATATTATAATCATTAAACAATAGAAATATCTCGTCCAGCAGTTGACAGGAGTTCAGTAAAGTAGTATGTTCCCAGAAAAAAATAAATCATAAGAACTATATTCATTTTATTTCTTACAACCGCTACCAATAATTTAAAGTCCGTGCTCTTTTCCAATGAACAACGTACAACCTTTTCATGGTGGGGAAAGTTTTCATTCCCTTCAGTGATGATTTTACACTTCTAGAGCACAAAGTTGTCTCCATCAGCCGTAGCTAAATTTTGCAAATACAAGGTTTCCAGAAAGAACAGAGTTCTTCTACATTTCCCTTACACAAACGACAAAGAACAAAGACACCAAACGAATTGAAAGAAAACCGAAGAGCTTTTAAGAAAAAACATGCTGAGAAATTCTCTTGGGGAAGTTTGAATTTGAACATTTCTGTTATTCAGATCGTTCCTTTCGTCACGAGAAGTGTCAATATGTATATCTTGTTTTGAGGTAGGCGCGCGGGTGAACTATCATCTTAGAGATCGCCAAAATAATCACGCTGCGAATTTTGGTATTGTGAGACGAAGGCCATTACATCTCAAGTTTATTGATTAAGCGACGACATTGTGCTTTTACCACCAGATCCTAAAAACAGCCGTCATCAGTCTATAAAGCAAGGATAAATAGAAATCAGCTTAAATAAAATACTGTCAGTCATAGAAACATTTCTAAGGAGTTCATATACAGATGTCTCAGAATACATGTTACAAAACTTCTGAGTTATGCACGATTGGTTGAAGATTACAACATTTTGCCAATCAAAGTTTAATGGGAAATCGCATAAAAAGATGTTATACTTGCGATATTAGTTTCTCGATTAGGTAACACATCGTACACTGATTAGCAGTAAAGATATTTCGTGTATCTACTTCACTCCAATGCAAGCTGAGTTACCCCAAACACGGGAAAACGTCACAATGAAACATCGTTATGTGAATTTCCCACCATATGTTCATTGACCAAAAGTGATCATCTTCGATTCCCTGCATGCTCCCTGCATTTTAACATTAATTCCGAGTCACCTGAATATTTCACAAAGCAGTTCTGGCTATTTTCAACTCTAATCCTCGTGCACGTTTGATTTTAGCTCATCTCAAAGATAACCGAAATATCCACGAATCGCGCTGCGAACGTGATATTGCGAGGCGATGTGTATCGCATCGCGAAGTGCATCGGTGCAACCGCTGGCCGCGCGCTTCCGCCGACAGCCTGATTGCGTGACTCGGCCGCATATCCTTTTGTGCGCAGCGTATGTGCACAAGGGATGGGAAGGGATTGCGCGCTCCGGCTCGTTCGGGGCCGGGCCGGCCCGGTTCGGACCGCAGAGGCCCTACAGGGCTAGCGCAGGCTATTTGCGAGGAGGGACGCGGGCGGCATTCGCGCGGCTCGCAGGGGCAGATTGCGAGCACCGCTATGAAGGCTCGCCCTCGCGCTCCTCGCCTCTCTGGCTGCCACCGCCGTTATAATAGCTCTTCTCTAAATCCGCAGACGCAAACGCGAAACTATTGCGGTTACACATCACGTGGGGAATCTGCGATATATTACTTGCTTCAAATATCTCTTGGGGTTCACGCAAATACCTATAATTAGTTCGCCATTGTAACTCACAATCATGTAAGTAAATTATTGTTGTTTCGGATCGTGGAATGGTTTACAGTACAAATTAAAGCAATAACTCATTCCAGTTTGCAGACGATTCGGAATATTTTATTCCCATCTTCAGAGCTAAAAATATAAAAAAGGAACAACACTGTTAATAAGTCTAAGACACAACCCACAAACTAATTGTGCATAGAAATCAGAAGACTATTCGTAGGAATTGTCATTGGAATTGATACGTCGTCTCAGTTATATCTAGGTGGTGGTGTTTCTTCCCTGCTAAAATGCGAGATCGTTTTCACCTACTCACGGGATTGCGGGGGTTTCTCTCTCCAGGTATTTTCTCCAGCGAAGCACCCCCCCCAACCGACGGGACCAGATCTAAGCTCACAACGACTAACTTCCGGTGTGTGCGGAAGTGTAGCCTTTCTACGTGTATGTTGGGAAGGGGGAGGAAGGGGCAAGGGAGAGAAAAAAAGAGATCGTGATTCCGTCATTAGGTCCCTATGTTAGTGCTGTAACTTGAATCGGACATTCGCCTGATTGGACAAGTCGCACTTCAGATAAGTATCATGCGATGTGGCGGCTCGATGAGACGTTAAAATTCTTCATCGTAGTCCTTCAGGAGCAAAGTTATAAAAATCACTTAGAGTCGAAAATCTGCCACCGTCGGGACTCGAACTCTAGGACCTTCCTAACAATTCTAAAGAGGGAAAGCTATTCCCGCAGCCCATTTGCAACCGGTTTTGACATTGATTATTGTAAAAAAATGTACTTGCGGAGCCCCACCGAAACAAAATTCTGGCACTGTTACTTCCACCACAATTGGCCGTCTGCCCTCACGAAGAGCGCGTCCCGGCGGCTGCCGCGAGCCGGTCGTGCGCGGGCGTGGCGCGGGCGGCCAGGCCGTGTCGCAAGGGGTTCGCGCGTGCGAAAAAGGTTCCCGCTGCGGGCGGGCGGGCGGCCGTGAGTGCGGGAGGCGAAGGCGGTCGGCGGAGGCGCGGCCGGAAGAGGTCGCCCACCCGATGCTGCTGGCGGCCGCCCCGCCACGCCGCCGCGCCGCGCCGCCACAGGCACTGGGCCAAGGGCAAGGCCGCGGCGGCGGCGCCCCTGCGCCCACCCGTCGGCACTGCGCCCCGCCACGCCCAGATATACTTAATGGGGACTCCGCCTTAGGCGCATTAGCCGCTCCAAACCGCTCTTTATTCTCTTATCTGTGGCATCGCTCCCCGATCTGTTCACCCATCCGTTCAATCTCATCTCCGCTCTTTCCATTGGATTCTATCGCACGTCACTGAGAATAGTCTCATCGTTCCGTTGCACCGCACACTGATCTATTTGTCCGATTGAATCGTCTTTCATCTTCTCTCGGTTCATTTCACTTCATTAAAATATAATTTTCAATTGCTTCTTGGTGTGCGTATTTTACTTCATAATGTACGGTTGCGCGTTCTTTCACCCATTGCACTCACCACTCGACATTTTCACATAGTTACTCGCGTTATTTCATACGTATTACTTCGGTTTGACTCACTTGGCATCGACTCAATAGTTTCCATCTAGTTCACTCTACCAACGCATTCAACACTTCCCGTTCCGTCTGTCTTCTGACTCGCATGCTCAATCTCTTCCAGCCCCGACAAATCACATCACACTTCAACTTGTAATAGTACACTCGCGTTGCCTCGCTTCATCCACGATTTTTCTTCGCCTTGTCTCATTCAATTATTTCACAGCCCAGCAAATCAAACGTCTTTGTACCTCATTTCGCTTTGTCTGACCTCGTTTCATCTAACATCCTACTCCCTACCTAAACTTCATCGCCCGATCTCTCTCGGTTCCTTTTCCCATCTCTCTTCCCCTTACCTCAACCCACGCGTTGGCAAGCAGATGCCCGCCCCGCCGCGAGCGCCCCGCTCCGGCAGCGGTCTCCCACGGAACCAACACGCAGGGTGCGGCCGCGTTGCCGCCCAAGTCGAGCGAACGTTCATTCGTGCGGGATGGTTCTACAGACAATGGCCACGCCGCGAACATATTTCACCTTTATAGCCATCTTTTTCTTCCCGAGATCCTGAGGCGAGGAAAGGGGAAGGAGGCATGCTCCTGCGCGCTCTAGTGCCTTTACTTAGGTGTCGTTTAAGTTCTTCTTTGAAGAAAAAGAAATGAAAAATGGGTCAGTCAGTGTCACTTTTCAGAAAGCTATTTCTGGAGCCACTCAGCCCTATTATTTGACGTGGAAACTTCTCTTTGGGTTGATATTGGTAACTGAAACCAGATGGATACTATAAATAATAGATGATAATCCATCCGATATTCCACCAGATGAACGTCAACTGTAAGTACAAGTAAGGTGGTGCGTGAAATATTGAAAGTTTAATCTACTTCTAATTGCTTTATTAATCCCATGGGTGTGGCACAGGGCTGTCTTGAGAAGTGATAAACCGCGATTCATCACCATGAGGCAGAACATGAGTAGATCAATATATTATGAGAGAATTATGATGAAACTGAAAGGGGTAATGGACGAACTCTCAATTCAGGTTTCCCCACCACCGCTTTGCACTCAACAAATATCTCACTTAGCAATCAAGATAGAAAAAGCTGTCCCGTGAGTGGTACCCCACCATGACTAGTTTCAACGCAGAGCCGGGGGACGTTCTGATACTGACATAAAACCCTGTTCTACACGATTACTTCATTTTTAACCTACTCCGACACACACTTCATAAACAGTGCAGTTCACATTTCCCTGCCCCGAAATCTTTCGAAACTTCCAGCTTCCACTTCCACCGTGTTAAATTAAACATGATTTCTTCTCAATTCAGTTTCCTCGGCGCGTTATTTAATTCAAAACTTTTGAAACAGTTCTGGCAGCAAAATATTTGAAGGAGTTCTCTCGCGACTCGAGGCGTTCCTGGCCGGTCGTCCCACTTCGCGTGGCCGCCGCCGCGCCGCGGGCTGCCAGCCTAGAATTCCTGCACAGCAAGCCCTCCTCGGCTGCTTCGTAATTGGGAGCGCCGGCACATGCGATCATTGGATCGTCGCTGGACTTTGACACGTCCACGCCTATAAAAAGCCACGTAAACAAAACTCTTACGAGATCTTTCATTGACGATACATGCTTTCTGCATGAGTTAACCTCCCTATATAGCAGTGGCAAAGGAACGTTTCAGAGTTGACGTTTGGTACCTTTAAATTGCTTTGATTTGAGGAAACTTGGCACACAATCAATCCTAATTTCAAGAATCAGTTATTGCAATTAAAATATAAATTTTGAGAATTTCGCAGATGTGAATATGTAATTTGACAAGTTTAAAAATCATGGTAGAATTAATATTGAGTAATATAAAGATATTTTCACTCATTGAATAATATGATTTTGGCTACAATTACATTGATCTAATGAACGAAATTATAATTTACATTAATAAAGTTCATTGAAATAAAATACCGTCACAAGAATATACAATAATCTGCAACTTCATAAAGGTCACACGATTGATTGATTGTTTAATGCTTCGGGGCGCGTCAACCAGTGGTCATTAGTCCCGTAAGTGTTGTGCATGCTTTGATCGGGAGGTGACAGTGATCATCCTCCGCTGGATGGCGAGATCCGACGCTATCCTATCGTCAACTAGCAAGGTTTTCCCTAGCAGGTATCTCTCACCAGTGGGGCACCGCCCAAGCCGGGACAAGCTGTAAGCCCCCAATCGGTCTCCCGTGTGGTAGTGTGGTGCACGCTCGTTTGTGTATAAAGGGTGAGGATAGAATAAGGAAGAAGAAAGAAAGATCGCGCGCGGTCCGTGACCCGTGTGGCTAGTGAATTGCTTCGGTATTCATCTGGTGTTGATGGGAAAAACAACGGAAAACTAACCGATCAAAGCAGCCGGCTGCTACAATTCTCCTCCAGACAGCGACTGAATTCGACCTAGCTGACAAGCTAGTGTCGAAAATACCGCCGCCATTGGGACTCGAACCTAGGACCTCCCGGTCAGAGGCACTGCCAGTGACATCAGTTGTTGCACTGAAACACCTCTCCCGATGGTCAAAAATATACTTAAACAAATACAATATCACTTCCTTTAGAGTTAAACGAGACTAATTTGATTTAATTTAAGCGTCGAGGTTTTCCCCTTGCATAGATATATTTGCATGATAAGAGTCTACGACATAGTTTTTAAGATCAATTTTACTCTGAACCTTGAAAACATTTCTTAAAAAGTATATTTTTGAGATTAAAAGTACAATACATTAATAAATAATGATAAAATAAACAAAAAATATAATACAAAATTTCTGAAACATTTTTCGGAAAACGTCGATTTGTTCTGGGCTGATATTTACAATTAAGAACAGAATTACAACAATCGAAAACAAGTGAAACAAGCCTCTCGGCTTCGAGGGCAGTGATGCTGACATTTTGACCATCACATCGTGGTCTTCTTCAGGGCTGGAAACAGAATTAGAACAATCGAACAAGAACAGAATTACAACAATCGAAAACAAGTGAAACAAGCCTCTCGGCTTCGAGGGCAGTGATGCTGACATTTTGACCATCACATCGTGGTCTTCTTCAGGGCTGGAAACAGAATTAGAACAATCGAACAAGAACAGAATTACAACAATCGAAAACAAGTGAAACAAGCCTCTCGGCTTCGAGGGCAGTGATGCTGACATTTTGACCATCACATCGTGGTCTTCTTCAGGGCTGGAGTGCCAATGGTACTCTAGGCACTCTAGTCGCGGAAACCTAAGATTGCAATTGAAACTTTATACCGCATCTTCCTGAAATACAACATACCGCAACGATACGAAACCCTCCGTAGCTCCGTATTTCCTCGGAGGAGGAATGGCTCAGACAATTGATTGACTGGTTCATGCTTCCGGACACGTGAAGTGAATGTTTTCCCTCAAGAGATGGCGGTGTTCCCCCTCCGCGGGGTGGTGCGATTCGGCACCGAACTACACGTGGGCTTGCTTTCCCTCTCCGCTCTGTCGGTTGGTGGCCCTTTTGTTACGGTACTGTTCCGACATTCGTTTGGTATTGATTGGAAAAACTATGGAAAAATACCGCTCAGAGCAGCCGGCCTCTCCTATTAGCGGCTGAATTCGACCAAGCTACCTAGCTAGTGACGAAAATCCGCTGTCACCGACCCCTAGCTCTAGCGAGCTAGGGGTAATGTTGGCTCTGAGCTTAGTCGGTAGCCGAGACAATTAAGACGCGTTTATACACAGTCGTCGATGTTACTTAGACTTTGGAGACAACAGAAGGGTACGATAACACTCCCTTTTAGGCTTTATTACAAAAGTTGGAAAAACTAATTTTAGTAACTTCTGGACTCAACAAGTAAGCAATCATCTCTCCGACGACGACAGGAAAATCGAATACACTCTCGGGTGACCTACGCAAGGTTCAATACAGAATTCTGAGTAGTTTCTGAAAGAAAAATAGACTTTCATTTAGTTTCATTCAGTCTGAGCAAGAAAGTAAAATGTTGACGTTTAAGGATATTTATGTTTCATTTGTCACCGAAATGAACATTTGAAGATTAAAAATGGTAAATTGAAAACGACTCACTTGCTACACAAATATATAAATATGAATCCCGACGATAAATCGTTCAGGGATATTTGAAAACTCTGGATCGCAATTTCTAAATCACGTTGGATCAAAACCGACGGTCACAATTTTATTGCGAGAAACTCGCCTTATTACTGTAAAACATAAAAACGAGGAAATGCGTGACAAACCAAAACTTTTACGCGTGTGCAATGTAGAATTTTGGATGTAGGACACAACACATCTGGGGAGAAAGTAATTTAGACACGAATTACTTCGAAAGTTTCCCTAATATTAATAATATAAAATGACGTATTCTTGAACAGTGGCATAGAAAATTCTAATGGCATCCGAGGCGGAAGCCCTACTCCCATCCCACCATCAAATGTAACCAATCAGCAATTGGCCTGACGGCGATCTCATATTCCCTACTATTGTGACAAACGTGTGGCAAACGTGAATAATTGTACGGGTTTCGGGTTTCAATTTAAGTTTCACTTCTCTTTAGCTTAGTATACCAAGTTGAATTTCATACTACTTTTCATACTTTTCCCGCCAATTATTCATATGTAAGTAATTGGGGTCAGGCGATGGTATGTTGAAGATGGGGAACAGAGGGATCTTCATAGTTCCTTATCCATTTGTCTCATACTTTAAGCTTAAGTGACAATTTTAATAATTTTTTCATATTTTTTGTATAAAGAATACCTACATATATTTGTCTCCATCAGTCTTTAGAATGGCACTACTAAATCTTACTTTTCACGTGTGTATCAAGTTAGAACTCAAAAATCTTATAAGCTTTGGAATTCCGCGTGAAACATTCACGCATTAATTCATCGATCCCCACATCCATCTGCAGAACGATCTGTATACACTTCATAGCAGAAAAAAATTCATTTGCCTCAGGAATCCTCAAACTGGATTTTATCACCGAAATCTCGACCTCGAGTTTTTGGACAGATTCCAATATACTTCCTCAATATGTCTAGCCGAGCAAAAGTAATAAAAAAATAAATTTATCGTCCGTTTTTATCGACTATTCACTTTCGTAAGTAGTCATTTCTTCTAGTGATGAGAAATGGTTCAATACAAAATAAATGTAATAAAACAATACGAACAAAATAGTATTTTACGTAACAGAGTAGACGTACAAAACAAACATAAATAATTTTTTATGTTAAATGAATTACCATTTGTGCCCTTGATTTCTGCGTTATTGATTATAGCGGTGTTTATATAAAGCATTTTCCGCGAAGGTGATCAGTAACAACATGGTGACGTACATGTTATTTGGTACATGACCTACATGGTATCATTTGTGGAAATTAAAGCGAAACAAGTCACTTATATTACGAAAGGCTGTTACATCGGTTCTGAATGGAAAATTTTTCGCAAGACCTTGCGGAAGCACTGTTGAAAATTTCATCTTCCACGCTGAACTTTAGAGTGAGACGTTACGCATTGAACTAATAAATAATTTAGAAAAAAAAAGCATTAATTTCATTCATTCACACAATTTCATTTTCAGCAAATAGAATCGTGTGCTTGGGAGGCAATGTACGCAAAAAGCGTGAATCAGAGTGCACAAAAGGTCGTGATTGCATTAGAGGTGCAGACGTGCTGCGCTGACGATCGCAGATTGAGGCGGTGCCCTGCATGAGAGGGGCGTTCGGCCCCCGCGGAGAAGCACCGGTCGGGGAACGGCGGCGGTGCCCCCAGAGAAGCAATCTAACGGAGGTGGGGCGGGGCGGGGCGCGGCTTCGCTCTGCGCTGATCTCTTTCCGCTCGACTGCGCGTCGCTCCCGCTGCCTCGCCCCCATCCTCCTGATCACCCCCCTGCCGACCATCGCCTCCGTCACTCCTCGCCCCCGCCACCCCTTGCTCCACACCGCCTCTCTATCCCCGCCACACCCCGCCGTTCCCAACTACTCTCCGCATGTCCCCGGCGTTCCCTGCAGTTCACAGCCGATCTCCGATCCTCCCAGCCTCTCCCCGCTGTCGCCCCTGGCTCCCGCAAGCGATTCCTTTGTCAACGAACTCCACATGGGCTGCTGTCGCCGCCGATTGTGCGACTGGTGTGGGTGTCGGTTGATGAGGGAGGCTGCAAACACATTCATATCGCAGTACTCGATTCGAACGTTCTCTCAGACGCATTTGCTCTGAACGCACGTGAAGGTGATGGACAGACACGTCAGGGGCACACTTATTTGGAATTCTCATTTAGCGACTAGCGATTTCCACGCTTTCCGACTTTTGACGGCTTTAATGATTGAATATAAATAGTAATATTGTTATGAATCTTTTTGATTGGCATGTTTAAATTAACGTAATATGGTCCATTTCTAATGTACTCAGCAGTACTTTGTAGTTCGAAATATTCTCTTATATTCTCTTCTCTCTCTCTCTCTCTCTCTCTCTCTCTCTCTCTCTCTTATTTTCGCGCTCATGTAATCACTGCGAACAATGCACAGAAAGGGAATCTCACTTTGCTCAAAATACTATATTTCCGTTAACTTTTGCAAGGTAATGAAAATATTCAGCAAGAGCTGATGCAAATTCATAAACCTTACAGCATGGAAACCGTTCATCTCGAAACTAACCTAGAAATTTGGTTATGCAAACATTTCGATCATAATGGAAATATTTGCATTTCGTTGAGTATGTTCATTTGAAGCGAAATATATTTTTTAAACAACTCCAGCAAGAGCTGATCAGCTTGTAACAATGAATTCATTTCATGTAACCGCTTTATTTATTCAAGTCTATAATTTTCAATTATGAACCTTTCTTTTGTTGTCCACGTTCTTCCAAGCAGCTTTATTGATACTGGTGTCTGTGCGTCTACATAAATTGTAGAAATAATTGAAGGTGAAGTCCAGCAAGCGTGTTTGTTAAAAACTCTTTCCGAGTTAATTTCGCGTGAAGTTCATTTCCTTTTTCCGTTTCAGAAAACGCAGCGTGTGTGTTCGCGAGAAAGGAGCGATGTTGTAGTATTAGTGATACATCCGCTCTCTATGGAACTGGAATTAAACTCTCTCAGTTCCCTTGCATATGTAATGTAATAGCCCACAGCCATGTGTCGCCCAAAACTTCACAGAGAAGGAAATTGAAACGACCCCTGAATTTATGAAGTGGAAACAATGGAAGCAAACACATTGCATTCATGTCTAAATTATGTTTTTATAAACAATACTGAGAATAAAAGTCGTTTGGCTTGGTTTTAAATAAATTGGTTCTTGTTCCCTACAATGCTTCAGAATATTTTATCCCATCTTCAGGACTTCCTAGAGATGTTTACTCACATGTGAGGAAATTACTCCCATGTTACGGAAACTGATAGTTGATATTTTAACACCCGTAGGTAAATAATAACCATAAATTCCGAAAGTTTAGCGAACCAAGTGTACATTTAATACCTAACAATCATTCATTCAACAACTAGTATTATTTAATATGTGGTCGTGTAATGCAGTATATACACAGCATTTAATGTGTCACATAAACGTTTTGAGTACATGTTGCTCCGTAGGGTAAACACAAGTTCTACCAATTAAGATGTAAATAAATTCCCTCCTCTTCTTTCCTCTATATTAGGCTCCAGAATTTTATAATCAAATAGTTCAAACAATTTTGTGAAAATTTACAGACTTGTTTACAAAAAATGTTTATGGTTTACTAGTTCATTACTGTGCGTTTATGGCCTTTAAAACGAACACACAATGGTATATTTATACCCTTGTGGGCGTTTCTAAATTCTTTATGCTCGCGGGGGCCTTTTGTATGGCTACTTTATTCCCTCTCCGCTACCAACACAACATGTAACATATTTTTTACGAATTCCATTAATTAAACACGAAAATATAATAAGTATATAATGCTCAAAGAAGAAAATAACTCGACTCAAACGTCATTTTCTACATTCATATGAAAATTACAATTTCAAAATATTCCAATGAATTAAAAATTTCCATTAGTCAATATTTGCTCTGTTACATATTACATTTACTTTTATAGACACAAATGCCTCTTGATTAGTGGGCCTACACACACTTCAATCCTCTGCGTCAAATTCACATAAATATTCAGAGAAGTGGACTTCACTCTCAGATTTATGTTGATGTTAATTTAATAGCTTCAAAAGCATGAAAAATAGCTGTAAGCTCTCAGAATTTCTAACATGAACATCACTTATCCACTCTCGCATTTTGGTTAATATTCTTTCGCACAAAACATGAACCAGCTGAGAAGCCTAGCATTATCAGATTCGTACATTTTTTTGTAAATAGCGTCCGCAAGATTGGAGTTCCTACTTTTGAAATAAAATCAGTTTAAATGAAAACTCAAAACCTAGTATAAATAGTTGTTCATGGTTTACAATGATTCTAATTACCGTCTCAACTCGCAGTGAACAAATCCTGATTTTCCTCGTCCAATCTCCCGCAATCTCACTCCGTGTGTGTTCAATCTCCCCCCTCCTCGCGTAAGCTCCTGCTGCGCTAGACGGTCGCGTCGTGTTGGCGTGGGTGGGGGGAGGGCGAGGGGAGATCGCCTGGTGAGGAGAGTAACGTCGCGACGCGCACTGGAGGGCGACGCAGCGAGCCTGGCGACCCATTAGAAATATTGCGACGAGCGCGCCCCTGGCGGAGCACAAAGGTGCTGCAGCGGCCCCCGGGGGCGGACGGGTGTCACCGCTGACGAGGGACAGCGGGTGGTGGCGCGGTGACGCGAGAGAGCGCGCGGTTCGGCGAGGGATAAGGGGGCGGGGTGAAGGGAAAGTGAATGGAGGCGAAAGATGGAGTGGGTAAGATGAAGGTGGACGAAGGTGGTGAAGATGCAGGGAAGGAAAGACGGTAGTTAAGGACACACGTAAGTGAACGCAATAGAAATATTGGTCAATATTAAGCATTTTCATATCAAAACAAATTAACTGATGTAACTTAAAATTATGTTGCAGTGTAAATGATTTCTTCTGAATCATTTCATATCATTTCACTTGAGTATATTTCCTGAATATTTTGTTATTAATATTTTAGTTTATTGTGACATTTTGTTTTATATTTTGCTTTTTAACTAATTTAGTTTGTGTTCTCTGAAACTATAGGTGGTGGGGTGGAGGGAATGTGAAGGGAGGCGAAAGTTGGAGTGAATAAAATAAAGGTGGAAGATGGTAAACGAGGGAAAGAAAGTAGTAAATTACCAGGCGGAGTGGACGGCGATGGAAGATGAAATACTGATGGCGCCGAGGAAGAGGAGCTAGGGGACACGTGAAACTGGGGAGAAAAGTCTGGAAACGGTTGTTGGGGCAAGGGGGGTTGAGGAAGGTCAAGGTTTACAGGGGGTTGAAGATATTGAGGGGGCGAAAATTTACTCGCCCGAGAATGAGCGGATGAGATAGAGGGGATGGGGGTCGTAAAGAAAAAAGGACGAGGATAAAAGTGGGATGAGGAGTGTGGGCAGACGATAGGAGGCAGCAACAGAGACGAGGACACGATCGTACCGAGACGAAAATGGTGCGCAGGGCGGCTACTAGGAGAGACGATGAGAGATAATTGAATTTTGCGGGGTGAGGGTTGCTGAGACAAAGACAAATGACTGTTAGAAAGGTGGTAGGTTCTCCAATTGCGGAAGTAACAGGTTGTAGAAGAGTCTGAAGTAAACACTGCACAAATGAAAATGTGACTCCAGGAAATGAAAATCTCGTGGGTTTTAGGAAACCACTTCTGTAATTATAAATTACATAATGGAGAAGAATTGGCAATGTCGCAGTAAAAAGTGGAAAGATATTGTGAGACATTCATTTCTAGTCTTAAGCTAATAAGTGATGATGAATTCAGTTGATAATAAAGAAAAGTTATTTTTTAAATTGCTGTTTCATGAATTTATCAACAAACCAACACAATATTCGTAAATTAACATCAGATTTGACTGTTAGATATGTTTTTTCAACAGAAAGAGCCATTTTCAACAAATAAATATTCATTTATTACAATATGTTGTCTACACATATGATATTCCTAAGTGACCATAAGTAAAGAGTATTCATAAACGTTTAATTACACATTTGTACTTTTACAGTGAAGCCTGTTTGAAAGACCAACCCCAATAAACGACCACCCCTCTCGAGACGACTTTGCTTGGAACGGTCACTGAAACTCATACATTGCATACTAAGTATATGCCCTTTAAACAGACGACCCATCTTGCCGACCACCGACCAGTTTCTTAATACACAGTTTCTCAGTTTGCCCTTTTTAAGGGAAAATTTGCAGGAAAATTATGAGTACAGTAAACTGAATTTTCAGTAGGTAAAATGACAGTTGGCGAGGTTGTAAACCGCGCTACATACCGTGTGTCTCTGATTCATTCTAGAGGAAAATCGGTGCTCGTAGTGGGGAGGGGATCAACTAATAGTGAACATTCATATAGTATTACGGTTGCACGCTCCATTTCAGTTTCATTTCTTCTAATGTGAAGGCGGATATGAAAGTGACCTAACGTTATATTCTTTGAATCAACGCAACCTTCTCTCATCTCCTAGGAAGAAATCTGATGCTGTAAAATACCAATGCGTGAAGTCGGTGTTATCGACTTGTCAAGTGACACACGAGTGTTTGGGTTGAATCCGGAATCTGGGCCCAGAGTTCACCCAAGTCCCATAGATTGATGTCCTTAAAATAACGTGCAAAGAAATGTGAGGAAAGCGAGGTTTTGAGTTTCTAAGGCATGTAATGCGTCATGCGTACTCCAATGACATACTGAGTCTACACAAGAAATTGACGGTTTGCCACTGGTAGACAGCTATTGAGGGTACTAAAACTGAAACTTATTTAAAGGTTTATTTTTCACCAAGAGCAGGAGATATATTTTTTAATACATTTAAAAAATAAATACGACTAAATAGACCTTAAAGTAAAAATAGGCATAAAGGGGCAAAATAAAACTAAGTCATTTTTACTTTCGCGTCTTACGAATATTTCGTAAGAAGAAAAAGTTATGTAATTGTGCGCCGGAAAACGGCTAATTTTCGCCAGAAAATCTCTTATAGCTGGAGTCTGGTGAGGAAACCTTCGATAAAAGCTGTTGCTAAATTTAGGGGGGAAATCCTCTATCTCGTGGTGTAGTCAAAGTCCATGTTTTGTTGCTTCTTGATATTGTAAAATCGACTGATGGCAAAACGTCCGTCCGTCCGTCCGTCCGTCCGTCCGTCCGTCCGTCCGTCCGCGGTCAACGGTAGCGCCTAAACCGTTCAGTCTATTTTCTTCAAAATTGACATTCCCCAATCGTTTTTATCAGTGTCAAGGCTCTTGGAATTTGAAACCGGTATTTTAATTTTTGGGGGTACTTTACATGAAGCCCGTCGGAGATTTTCAAAGTTAAAAGAAAATGGCTTCAAATTTTTTGATTAAATTTTGTTGTTGAATAGTGCGAAGAACGTTTAAGGGAATGATGTAGGTATCATTTTCGCTGACACCCCCAATTTTTCGAAAATTGCAAAAAACTATTTTAAAACTGCAAAATTGAAGATAGCGATTTTTGACTCAGACAAAGTCGGTTGTACAAAATTAGCACTTTAAATAAGGTCATGTACCATTTTTTGGAAAAACGAGTAGTTTTTGCGTAAATTGCGCTTCAAATTTACAAAAAAAAAATTTCTCAAAAACCGCTCCAATTTTTTTCTTTAAAATTTCTTCACTTATGTAATGAGGGACGATAAAAACATTGTTTTAGTCCTACTTCTGGGAAATACTTGTTTTTTTGAAAATTGCAAAAAAAATATTTAAATCTACAATATTGTAGAGAGCGATTTTTACCTCAGACAAAGTCTCTTGTACAAAACTAGCTCTTTAAAAAAGGTTATGTAGAATTTTCTGAAGAAACGAGTCGTTTTTGCGTAATCTTTGCTTCAAATTTACAATTTAAAAAATCTCAAAAAACACTCCAAATTTTTTCTTTAAATTTTCTCCACGTGTGTAATGAGGGACGGTAAATATATAAATAAACTAGTGGTGCTATAGAATGGCACAAATTTTCTCGTATGTACCATCGTATCAATTGTCTCTTTATCATGCATTTACCATTTTATAGCTCGGTTCGATTCTTTTTATGGCTTTGTTCGACCCATACGGTTCTAGTATGGCGTAGTAGTATAAATGCTGGTTCGTTAACTTTGAGGATCGTATTTCGGGTCTCGGAACGGAAAATGTTTGCTGGAAGAAAATACTTTTGCTGGTTTATGAAGTAGTGGAATAGCATTTAGGACCATATAGAAGCAGTGCGAGAAAGTATGTGCGTTGGAAGCACCACTAGTTTTTATTTTCCATAATTCGAGCATATGTAAAATTCTTTCACAAACAATGTCTGGTAATAAAACACCATTTTTTGGCAAAAAAAGAAAGATTCTCCAAATTAAGCACCATCCTCCTAAAATACTCCTTCTTTCAGTAATAGTGGTTCCTTAATACAGGTTTCACTGTATGTTTAATGTGAAAGCTGCACCTTTTATTTTTAAGCGACGAAATTGTTTAAAAGAGTTTGACTGCTTCTTTTGAAGGTATGATGAACTGAATAAAGTATATATGAAAAACTGAATTGAACATTCCTCTACACATTGCTGCAAGTTGAATGCGCTTTATATTATATTGCCGTTTCAGACCATGGATCAATGGTTAATTTCGTTAATTTCGAATACAGTGCATTTACAACGCGAACAAAATTAAAAGCCTTTCGAACAACTAGAAATCAGAAATCATCAAAATCTATAATATCAAAGCTAATGGCGTCTCAATGGACGACAGTGTCATATTTACGCCAACACGGCCTGTAGAGACTACATGGCCATTGCAATAAAAAGGCGCGCGAGTGTAAATATTATGAAACCGGATGACGAGATTCTGAGTTCAAGTTCACGCGCATATTATAGCATCCTCAGTTGCGGCAAGCTATTACTTTCTGTGCGTGGCGCGGAAGGCAATCTGCATTTCAGCGTGATTTGTCCGAGAGACTATCCGACCCAATTGCGAAACGCTGAGAGCTGAAGGTCGCAAAGCGCTGATCTAAGAATGACTTAATTGCCGCCAGGCGCCCCATATGAAATTACTTTCTCATACTGATCGTTCTGAGGTGAACCGACAAAGGGACTTTCCTAATCAAAATGCTTTCGTCTGTCTACGGAACTCCAAAGGGTCTCCATACATTTAAGGGAGTAGGGAAATTGTAATCGGGAAATTGATATGGAGCCAGGGCGAGAAGTAGTGTAAAATCACTTCTAAGTGAACACAACATAACATCTGTGAACTTGTGCGATGACGGAGGAATCAATACAACCTCTTGCGGGAAATTCTTGAGTCCAATAGCCTTCCGAGGATCGATCATCTGCGTGAATGAAATAATTGAGGTAAGAAGTGAACAAGTCTCTTCTCTAGGACAAGTATCCGCACCTCCTTTGGAAACATTTCAATGAAGAAACGTCTCACTTCAATAGCGACGAGCGGAAGTCTTGCAGCAAGCGCACTCTTATTATGTAGTGTTTTTCATGAGAGTAAATTGTACACTCCACTGCAATTCCATATTCATATTCCATATTCCAACAACATAATCATTGGCGGCGCTTGGGTCTTCGTGGCGTTGGGTTCTAGATGCCCCGGATTCACTGTGGACTGTCCTCTGCTTGCGGAGAGCCGAGGGCTTCAGAACAATTAACCTCCCAAGGAGGCGTTGAAAATACCTTCCGCACAATTCTACACAATTAGGGCTTCCACAAAATATGTTATGAGGCTCATTTATTACGACCACATTCTTTAAGTCCATGTAAGACCATATCCACACATTTATTGGCAACATTAAAAGAAATTGTCCTAATTAAGCAACTGCGGTAAAATATTAAATGAAGTGTTGAATTTAAAATATAGTATAGATCCAGCGCAGTTCTTTAAATGTTTTAAATTGTCATTCTTTATCCTACGAATCATCGAATCACCATATCAACATGGAAATTTTACAAAGTTATATTCCTGTAGTATAATCGAATTATTCATGATTTTACAATGTCTAAGAACATATAATCCGGTTGCAAGACAATTAATCTGTTCGCCTATGGATTTTACACTAGAAATACAACCTTGTGTAATTTAATATTTTTTCAGTGCTTATTCAGTATTTTTAACATAAAGAACAAGTAGCCGTAAATGGAGAAAAGTAAAATGTTTTTTATTTGATTGTTTTTATTGAATAAGTACTATTGAAAACCATGCCATTTATTTTATTCTTTACATTCTAAATTCATTCTAGGTGTTCATTTGAACCTTTTTTCTCTCTCCTCCCTCCACAGCAAGAAGTAAAGAAAACTGCTGAAAACGACCAAACCTGATGTCTCTAGCCTACTACAAGGACAATTAAATAATGTCTATAATGATACAATTATCAACATAATTGATTTCACATTCAATCAATTCCAGAATTGCCAGATGGCTTGAAGAATCTCTTCGCGAAATGTAAAAATAATTTCCCAAACTGTCAGGTAAAAAAGGGTATGATCAAGGAAAGATCATGTTTATGAACATTAAATATATTTTTACTAATCTCGAGTTTCACTGGAGTATGAATCTCGAATTTTAGGACAAATGCCTATTTAGTTCCTTCATTGTGGAAAATAATTGCAGATGTTTACGAATCATGAAAAAAATAGATCTCCGGAAAGCATCTAATAGTACCTAAATATCCTAAAAGGGTTGGTTGATGTCTGTTCTATATATTTGCCTAAAACAAGTAATATTTTGAAGAATTATCATATTTTAATTACTCTTTCTTTTTAAATTTGTTATTCTGAAACGTAAATATTCCTTGATGGAATATATAATCGACAAAAACTGTCCGAAAACTGTCACCCCACAATTGAACATAAAGAGCTCTGCAAGTCGATGTAAAGAGGATGTTTCATGCATCACACACTTCTTAGGTAATTGCATCCATTCTCGGTGCAGCTCTGCTGTTAGACAGGTTGAGGCTTATCGACGCGGCGCGCAATCTAGGAAAGGAAAGTCACTGGTCAAACAAAAACCTAACGTCGGAAAGGCGAAGCTTACAAAATACAGCCCAGCACAATACAAATATGTCATTCCTGCCCTCAAATGCAGCCTAACTAGAACGCAACAACCAAATTGGAAAACAAAGGAAACCCTTCGACAGATCAAGTGTCCCGTGGCGTAAGGCGTCGAAGGAAACAGTAGTGCTTCTAAGGGAGCCCTTGTGGGCAAAATAAAGTGCAAATGAGATAGCGTAATAAACAATGCTGGATATGAAATAATTAATTTTGTGGTACAAGTTTTGGTGGGAGAGGATGGGAACGTTTCAGAAGAATGGGCCTCAGAAATGTGAATAAATTTAAGTTTGTTCCTATAACCTCTATGTCAGTGGAACGGTCCTTTTCAGCTTTCAAAATGATTTTAACAGATAAGCCGTACTGTAGAAAATTGATCATATACAGTGCTCCTAATTATGAAAGTGAATAAAATAATGTGCGTGTAGTCACTCTCATAAATATAAACATACTTAATTTTTCTGAATAAAAATAGTGCTTAATATAATCCTTTTGTGATCAGTTTTTAATGCCACAAACATAACTTTTCATGAAATGTTTTTCATGGAAATACGTTTTTGTGCCTAAAATTCCGAGATCTAATTTTTACGTACGGCGGGCATGTCAAGGTCGCGGACAAGGAAATAGCTCACTGGAATTCGCAGACTCTTCGACCAGAGCACCTGGTCCCAGGTCGCAAGGTAAGTATTACATAAAAGGCTCTTGTGTGGCTTCACTGGAGTATGGACCACGACATTCTTTTGGAGAATTCATTTCACAGATATTTCCTCAACTGTATCTCTGTTAATTTCCTTTTACTCTATTAAAGCACAGAAATGATCAATTAAAGTGAAGTAATAAATCAGATTTAAAATTGAGAATTGGAATTATAATTAAACATTTTGTATCAAACGTATCGTAATGATTTTGTAATCGTGTTTACTTAAGTGTACAATAATTGCATTAACTTTCTACATTCAGGTTAAAAGGTTCAATCAAGATACGTTTCTGTTTAAAAAAAAAGCTGTCCACCCGTAAGTGAGACTTGTTACTTTATAGAGACTTGTTTATTTGTGTCACTGTTCCCCAGCTCGCGCCGCTTCAGCCGGAGTGTGTCCACCCCTTTCTGGATTCCGAGGGGAAACGAGAGCGGAGTGAGGGGAAGTAACTCGTGTTCACAGAAGCTCCAAGTTTCCCAGGAGGGCAAGTAGCTTGTGTGGGTGCAGTTTGACATGCCAGAGTCATAAGGCTATGGGCATTGTTCAAAATTTTCAAAGGGTCTGGCCGGTGGCGCTTTGTCAGGAGAACGTTCGGAACCACACCAGGGCAAATGCGACATCAAATGACCGAGAGATAACCGTCCGAACTCCGCATAATTCTCAAATAGACATACTGTATATGGACTGCAATACAGGACGATATAAGTTCAATATATCGTTCTGTACTGAATTCCATATATTATTATTATAAGTTATAAGTTCTTATCGAATAAGAAGCATTAAAAGAAGAGAGGCAAAGAAATAGGAAAGCAGAGAATGGCAAACCGTGAAAGGAAATCGGAGTGAGAGAGAAACAAAGAAAAAGTAGGATGAAGAAGGGACAAATAAAAAAAGGAGCATTAGAAATAATGTGTATGTTGTAAGTAAATATATCAAATGAGATGAAGTGACACGGACAGGGATTGGCTCACAGGCGAGAAAGGCGGAGTGTTAGATGGGAGCGGAAAATATTATCGCCTGGAGGTCATATGAGGACATTAATGCACCCAAACTCGCTCGCACTTGTTCTTCTTGGAACTAGCTGCGGGGCATACCCGAGTCTGGATGTGTAAATTCACCACAATGCTTTCAGAGATAATGGCAAGGACGCAGGTCTGTCTGCATAATTCAGCCTGCTCGTTCATGGCAACTAACGAAGGATTATCCCTGATTGAAAAGGAAGCTGTCGAGAGAGCTCGGAGAGAGACATGAAATGGCACTTCAACTATAATTTCCTTTCGGAGTGGAGTAATTTCCATCAGATCAGAGAATGTGATATTCTCTAATGAATATTCCAACTCTGTGTAGACACTCTAGTTAAATTCGTAATGACTGAATTGGGTATCCTAGGCAATAGTAAACACATTTTGTATAATAAAACAATTTCGTAAAACTATTTGCTACCGGCACATAATGTGTAACAATAAAATAACAACAGATGCACATGAAGATAGTAAGACTAGTTAGTGACACTGACAAGAATTCATCTTAATATTTTCCTGTAGGCCACACCACAGAATTTGAATTCCATTACCAATAAATCATTATTACATGCGATTTGTGCGCCAAAAACACCAACGTTAACAGTAAATGCTCTTCCATAAATTTAAAGTGCAAATACATGATGACTTTTAGAAAACAGTTTATAATATTTTAACATCAAAAGTACACGTTTTTCCTCCAACTTCAGAAGCAATTTGAGGTCAAGAAATGTTTAAAACACTCAAATGTTTCTGTACTTTGCTACAAGAGTTCACAAAGTGAAGTACTTGCATAAAGCACTTCGCTTATTACCCACATTATTTCCGTTCCATGCATTCGCACACACAAGTACGTCATCATTGTGCACCATTGATGTTTGGTCGGGCAAAGCTCCTCTGTAATTGCACAATCGAAGCCCTAAGTGAGATGAAGGGCGGGTTTGCGTTATTCGAGGTCGTTTTCTATATTGGGAATTGGCCTCGTTTTCCTTGTGACTCTCAAAAATGTAGTAATGTAAGCGGATTGGCATCATAAAGACCGAGAGAGAGGTATAAAACAGATACAAGGACCATTTACGAGCCTGTTCATTGCATGTCACGAGTTAAAGTGTAGGCTTTTTCCGTAAAGCCGAAAAATTAATCTCCAACAAATGTTGAAATGCAATATTACTTCCAGCGGCAGGTTCTTTTGTTATGATAAATATCAGAATTCGAAAAGGAGTGGCACTGACATATCTCACTTCTCTATACTTAGCAGTAATCTAAAAAGATTTGCGTCCTTCTAAACAGACTTCAAACAAAACTGAAATATAATAACTATTTTTGCCCATTATCCCAATCTGTAATTTTTCAGCTTCAGCTTTTCCAACACTAGAATATTACACATATATACGTCAAAAATTTAAAAAAATATTGCTTTCCCTTCAGGCTAATTAGAAGGTACCCCTTACTTGGCATCTCATGATGCAAATGCGAATTTAAAAAACGACAAATTAAAAACACACGAAGTTGTGTAATTTAGACAAAAGTTGTAATACATTTGCAATCAAGGCTCACTGCTAAATTAATATAAATTATTTCCAAACCACGAGTGATATTTAGTGTGATTATTTCGCCAATAAATGCACAAACCAGGTCAAATGAAGATATTAAAATAAGCAATAAAATAGAAAAAATTCTTGTTGGACAATTCAGTCGGAGTTGAATGTGCAGTTTACTTACATTTCCCGAATGATTCTATTGTTATGTATGGATAAGTTATAATTATTTTTTCAAGTTCTGTGAGGCACATTGGAAATCAATTATGTAAATCACCGTAAAGCTTTATTATGTTTTAATGCTTATATTATTTGTTTCCACGATGCATTTTCACAGAGTAAACTTATTTGGTTATTGAAATAAAAATAATGCATGTAGAGTAAATTGAACAGAAAATTAAACTGAAGGGAAAGTTCGATAGTAATTTTTTGCTAATAGCTCGCATTGCTTGAAATGTGAACAATTTTTTTCTTACCATGGTAACAGCACACTAGTAAAATAGTCACTATTAAATTACGTATTGTATAAATATTTCATTGGGCAAATACATTTTATCTGGGGAAAAAGGATTTTTTTAAATGTGGGCATGTTATATGAACCAAAACTCCAAAAGTTTTCAACTTCCCGAACTTGTAAAAATACGGAGGCCCAAAAAACCGGTACTTTTTAAATCACTGTCTTTCTATTTTTCTCAATAACTTTTTATTTAAGTTCTGTAATAAAACTCATTCAAATATACTTTAACAATGATAACATTTCCTATAAAGTTTGTATAAAACATTCTTTTTTATACCATAACAAGCAAGCCACAGCTTTAAAAACTCTATTTTTTTCAAAATATGAGCAAAAATTGCCTATTATTACTATAATAAACTTATGATAAATATTATATATTATTTATCTCACTGCCGCATTTACATTGCATGAAAAATCTACACACTGATGAAGTTCTTAATATATAAAAAAATGAAAGATTATGAATTCGATCGTGTTCTAGCTTAACTCTTCAACATTGGAAGAATTTCATTCCAATAAATTTCATTCCCAAACAAAATTATTATACAACCCGCAACGCCCATACCGTGCGCAACGCGCACTGAGCGGTCGAAGTGGGCGAGGCGGGCAATGCAGTTTCATAGATGACTGTGATAAATAAACTCCGGGGAAAAGCCTGATATTTAGCAAATCATCCAATAAAATATGAGAAAATAGCGAATACGTACTTTATGCGGTGCTTATTAGGTGCGACTCCTGCTAATTCCAGAATTGCAGCGAATTATTCCAATTACAGAATTAGCCGGAAAATTCTTTCTTTATAGGAAATGAGGTGGATAAAATTCGTAGTAGGAATCGTTTCGTAGAATACATCACATTTTCGCCGGGTGAAATTCACATTGGTGGACAGAAGGTGGCTGGAGCACGATAGTGTGATGAGGAGTATAACTCGACTAAGCGAGGAATGAAGGATGCGACTGCGGCGAGTCGTGGAACTAACAGTGTAAAAAACGAGTCTGTACAGTCAGTTTCACCAAAAAAAGTCGCCAGG
This sequence comes from Acheta domesticus, assembly GCA_031308135.1. Taxonomy (NCBI): domain Eukaryota; kingdom Metazoa; phylum Arthropoda; class Insecta; order Orthoptera; family Gryllidae; genus Acheta; species Acheta domesticus. The sequence goes on along the minus strand of JAHLJT010000631.1, from coordinate 185,761,675 downwards.
AGCGTGGACGAGACTTCTACGGAGTCTCCAAGGTCTTCTTCATAGAGGTTGTGAATCATCTGGTAAAATATAACTTCAAAGACACATCATGCTAGATTTGCACTGTTTTTAGTTTGTCCCTTCAAGTTGCTTTTTACTTTCTCGTATACGTACGTATACGAGTATACGTAGTTTATGAAAAGTTATGCAATGCTGCGGAAAAGCGATTTCGAGATTTTATCGGAAATACACGTTTTGGGGGTCCCCTGACACCGAAAAAGTGTTGTTCTTTTTTCAAAACGTCCGTCTGTCCGTCCGTCCTGCTGTGAACAACACTAGCGCTTAAACCATAGGTGCGATTTCCTCCAAAACGAATATTCTCGGTCAATCTGCGTCCACTCGAGGTGCCGCGATTTTGAAAATCTTTCTTCAAAATTTAGGGTTACTTTACATGAAGGCCCCGGACATTTTCAAAATTTTCCCAAAAACGCCTCCAATTTTTTTCTTTAAATTTCTCGTAAAAATAGAGTAAAATACACTTATAAAGGTGGAATAGGTCTCATTTTCACGGTTAACTCCGAATTTTCGAAAATTTCAAAAGTTTGAATTTTTTCCGATGCAATTCTACAAGTACAAAATTGAAGATAGAGAGTTTTTCTTCAAATAAAATGTGTTCTCCATAGTTAGTTCTTTCATTAAGGCCATGTAAATTTTTTTGAAAATTTGAGAAATTTTCGCGCAATATGTGCAATTTAAAAAATCCAAAGCAAGATTTTCTCAAAAAGGGCTCCAGGTTTTTCTTAAAACTTTTGGTGAGGATAGTGCCTAATGTACTCTATAAGGAAATAAACGCCATTTTGCTCTATTCTTTTGTTTTTTCAAAAAATACAAAAACCAAACTTTTTGACTTGTCTCTGACGTCGTCAATATTTACATTAGTGGCAATTTAATCACATAGTTACATTTACGAGTACATGTGCTTTAAATAATGTTATATAAACTTTCTCGAAAACTCAATCGTTTTCAATGAAAACTGGCTCAAAATTCCGCATTTTCAGAAACGCTCAAACGCCATTTTCTCATTAATGGCTCCAATTTTTTTCTTCAAACGTTTGGAACGGATAGCACTAATTGCATTCTTTAATATGATGTAAGTTTGTTTTTAGGAATTTTTTGTTTCAAAAATTACACTAATGTAATTTCTTGAATGATCTCTCACACCTTTAATATGCAGTTTATCAGCAATTTGTATACACTATTGTATTTGTGAGTGGAAGTGCTTTAAATGATTTCAAATTAAGTTTTTCAAAAACTCAAACATTTTCTCTGAAAAAGAGCTTCAAATTTCGCATTTTTAGTAGCGCTTAAACGCCATTTCCTTAAAAACGGCCCCAAATATTTCAAATAAAATTGCCATATCGAACGGTTTTAGTGTTCTTTAATATTCTAAAATTAATATTTCCGTTCTACCGTTAGGGAACCGAAAAATTAAGAATTGTCAAAAGAAAGTACTTTGAGCGGCGATAGAGGGCAGCTGGCACGAGTTTCGGGCAATTCCGAATAGCTGGCCCAGACCCAAGGAAATAGAAAACTAATACGCGAAAGTCTGTGCCTTTCTGTAGCACCACTAGTTTATTTGATAATTTATAGTAGTAAGTAAATATAGATACAAGAGAAAAATTAAAGTAGTATACAACTGGAATAAAATGTAATATATTGGAATAAGAAATAATATTATACATTAAGAAAAATCTATCTGCATCTTTGTTGTTCTTATGCCACAATGATCGACGAATTAAATATTATTTCCATCATCTGTTCCAGAAAAATGTGTCCCTTTCATTTTCAGATCTATATTGACCTATATCAGAGCAGTACATTCGAAATTTTCTGCAGCTACATGTCTCAGCAGATCATTTGACTATATGAACAAAGGGCTCTTAAGGAGCATTTCGTATTGGATTAATCCAGTACATGCGTGCTAGACACCCAGCCTCAATTCAAAGTTGTCTTTTTTCTTCACAAACTTCATTTGATTGTAAGAGCAAAATCCGTTAGCAGGCAGTAATGTAATGAATTTAATAAAAATTTAAGTGTAAAAAACGTTTTATACAAAGTAAGATATTTTATCACCTATAAAATTAGTTAAGAAAGAAAAATGTAAATGTACAAAAGTCATAGGAAACGTATTCCCTTTAAAAACTATCTATGTGATTTTTCTATAGCACTTAAGGATAAAGAGTTACATAGAAAACGTCTAAAATGTCAGACAGCGTTTTTTTTCGGGCCTCCTAGAGTTAGCACAGGGTCTGAAAAGTTGGAAACTAAGGGATGTTATCTAATGCGTGGGTACATACAATATATCAAAAGAAAAAGTTTCTATGAACTTTTTCATGTAATTTTTCTTTTCATTACTTCACATTTGGAATCAAACAATTTATATTATACTATTACATTGAGCACACACATATTAAAGAATTTTAGATTTCTGAAATTATTCCACAAATAAAAATATTTGAAATCAAATTATTAACTCATAAGCCTTAAAACTTGACTGTGCAGACTGACAATTTGCTTCACATTACGATACACGCCAAAAGGGTGCTTTAGGAAAAACTTTAGTGTCCATTACGACTATTTACATTAATTAATTCGAGCATTTCAGGAATTTTGTTAATTTCTATAAGGCTTGGTTCATATTCAGCGTTCATTTTTTTTGTTATTTAAGGTCACATCAAGGTCATTAGCGACCACTATTGGGTTAACTGTAATGGTAACTGTGAAGATGACGTGATATGGTGATGATAGAGGGTGAAAGGACGAACACAACTACAACCATACCCGAGGCGGAAATCGAACCCGCGATCCTTGGCTCCAAGATCTCTCCGACACTACTGGCACGGTGATCTCGGCCACCGGGGATTGGCTCAGCGTTCACTTTTACGCCTCTGCGTACCGTTGTTATAACATACAACAACATGCTTTTTTATTAGCGTCTGAACGATTATTTCGGTTCCTTAGAATTCGTGTTGCTAAGGGTTTAATATATTAGTCTAATACTCATTAAGTCATTCACAGAGATTGGGTTTCTTATTTCGAGAGTGAAACTGTTGGAACCAACCGATTTCCTAGAGAAAGACCATGGAGTCGAAAGCGGCACAACAGCGGCGTCGATGGCGGGTGACGACTAGGGCATTAAGACGGCGGCTGACCAGTGAAGGTGATATTGTGCTAGGCGTCGATGACGGAGGGGGTGGGGAGGAGGGTGATTGCGACGGAGGAAGAGATGGGGGCGATGACCGGGTGATGGGGTAGAGCGGTGACCGGGGCGAAAAGAGCGTCGGGCGCAGCAGCAACAAACAACGCCGCCGCTCCCGCACAGCAGGCGCCAGCCAGCGAGGCGCCGCGCCGCCGCCATTTGTCGCAGCCCGTTTGTTTTGACAGGCGTGGACGCTCCAGCCTCCCTCCCCCTCCCCCTCCCCTGCCGCAATTACACGCCGCCTGCGCCCGCCGCCGCCGTCCCCTCCGCGTGGCGGCCATTGGAGCGTCCGTCACCCCCGCGACGTTGCCTTGCGCGCCGCCCCCTCCCCGCAGCCCCTGGCAATCTGTCGCTCCCTCCCCCCCCCGAACTGATGGATGGGCGTCGCTCGCTTGACATACGGCAGCGCGCGCCGGCGCGGCGGCCGACAGGCAGGCGCCGACCCGCAGGTACACTTATTACCAGGGACCTCTGGCGCCCGAAAGTTCAGATAGCGGTTCCCAGGGAGTGTGACCGGGGCGAATCAAGTCTTTCTTTGCGACACGAGGTAGGACGCAATGAGTTTCAACATAACGGAATATGGACGACAAATATGTAATGATATATTGTCACTACACACTGAGCGAAGAGGCTCAGGGCGCATCGCGCTGACTTCGGATTCGGGAGGCCCGATTCCAATCGCCGTGCCGGTCATTCTGACCGGAGTTTTCGTGGTTTCCCTCGGTCATCCAGTCAATGGTTCTATTGAAACGCCACGACCGCAAAACCGGCGTCGCTAGCCGAATTCCTTAACTACGTGAAGTCACGAAGGTTATGCAATTCGAGACTTCGTGGGTTCATGGTTGGGTTACCTACAAGCTTCAGAATCTAACGGCGTGCCGAGGCCAATTGCCCTTTACGGATATATATATATATATATATATATATATATATATATATATTAATATATATATATATAATATATATATTATATATATAATGGCTAAATACATATATAATTGTCACTACGGGCAATACAGCAGGTCTCTTGAAACGTTTGGAGCTTTCGACTTCTCGGTACCTTAGAGGTTAAAGCAACTGGGAACATACCACGAGTGTTCAATTCCCGATCGGAGTGACTAATGCTTTGAATTACTCAGGTTTGAAGAAAATTATGGGAAATATTGAAATGCTTGCTGTGTGTTTTGAAAGAAGTGTAATCACAAAATAAATTATTCCCACGACCATTGCCTACTAAATATTGGATTTCTGATCCGTTTTAAGATGTTCTGAATTTTGAAGGGCAATAGCTCAGACACTCAAATAAACCTGGTGATTTTATAGGTATAAAATTAATAAACCGTTTGCAACCCGAACTCACGGGGCCATGCAATTACATTTTCGAAATTAACATTTTAGGAGTTGAGATTCAGGTTACCCTATAAACAGGACCGTTGCAGCAGCTTTGTTTCTCCTTATTCACTGAATTATTACACTTTTGAACTTTAATTACGGTACTTATAACACAAGCAATTTCAAACATCATGCGAATTAGGTGTTATGATTAATGGATTCAAGACTCAACTCTTGAATCAGAAATACATATTATCAAAATACCAGGGACCATTTTTGAAAGCCTACTAGCAAAAGAACATGATTAAAATTACGCTTTACCGAAACGTTTAAAATTGACAGAACGTATGAACTATATTTCAATGCCAACGTACGAAAATCTTCACGATTGTTTAAAAAACACAATTTATAGTGTAATGTAAATATCTAATGTTGGTATTTTGATATAGCTTAGCTACTAAATAAAATAACCATGAAATCAGGCGTATCAGATCTTCGTAACATTTATTCCTTCGACTTTCACTTGTTAATGATAGATTAGTTAGTAGATGTTTATCGAAATGAAAATAATGAAAGTATTTACATGAAATGGAAAAAAGGTTTTAGAAAAAAAACTAATAACATAAAAAGCGCAAATCTCTTCGAAGTGATGAAATTCTCGTCAAATTGCTGTGGTCGGTTATCGAGGTTTCTTTTGAAACTTGCGAGATATTCTCATGTTACACGATAATCGAAGACTAATAAATGTATATTAATATAGTTAAGCTTGTTCTCCATAACTTAACAGATACTGTCTTTCCGAAAGTGGGGGGAACATTACCATTAACTTATGTAGTACGCGTCTAATCTTGTATCAGCAGATTCAATAGATTATAACGGGTTTCTCAAAGTTATATTCAATTAATAAGTAATTTGATATAATCAGGACACGGCGTAACTTAAATGATATTGATATTATTACAGGACATTTGCTTATGAGCAAATGCCTAAAAGGAGTAAAAGGCATGTCCTGAACGATGAAGGCGGGGCTCAAAGAACACGGAGGAGCATTAACTCATCGGTCTCGTAACGCGAGGCTCCAGGGGGCCATGGAAGTAAAAATGAACAAAAATGGCGGCGTTTTACGACCATGGCGTAACTCTTAACCGATTTACTAATTACGAGATGTATTTTGAGAACCAATGCCGGTCTTTAGTGTATAAAACTCACAATTGTCAGCACACTGTCTTATGAATAGGTGATTTGGTAGCTTAGTGGTCAGAACAAGCGACAACCAGGCAACACAGGTTCGTTTACAGTAGGGGTGACTATTCATTTGACCTATTTGAATAATCGGAAACGCTGATTTCTTTCAAAATATGCATTTCATTTCAGATGTAAGATGGCTACTCTTGAAAAAGAATTGTTTACAAATATTAGAGAACTTTTGAATTAAATTGGAGTATTACTCAAAAGCGTAGAAGATCTCTTAGAACAGGCTTTACTATATCAATGTTTTCTGGCATTTTAAGAAATTTTAATATTAAAGCCTTGACCCTACCATTGTTACTTGTAGTTTCAAACTTATTTTAAAATATCATGACTATGATAATAAAAGAAAACCTAAATTAGCGTTACCGAAAATAACCTAGAATAAGTACTCGTCATCTATGAACTCAATGGAATACTTACTCAAAGGAAAATGTTTCATTAACACCATGAATTAATGTCAAATGCATTTACATTATATTATATTATTATTATTTTAGAGGTTTCTCTGCAGGAAGACAGAAAAAGAAACTACTACTTGTCGCTTTGCACAATTATTTTATAACCTCCTTTATCAACAAATATTTCGTAATAATTTTTCATAAAATCAACATCTGTTTTAAAAGGATTTAAAATTGACAATTTTTTTACACTCGCTAATAATACCCATGACCCTCAATTTACTCGTATCTTACGTTTTTACATATTCTTAAAAGCAAATGTAATCTTCTCGAATGCGAATTTTGACTGCTCACACTCTGATAGGCGAATACGTTCAAACTGTAAGTGAGTACATCAACCAACATTTCTACAAGAGTATTTATCAATATATCACTTCTCTGCCCTTTGTGTGAAAAAAGTTGAACGACAAACAAGTAAATTGTTGAGAAACCATGGTTGTAGATGGGTGGGACGAAGCCAGTGAAGGTTTGTTTCGGCAGTGACCAGATTAAATATTATTAATAATCAGCTCGCAGACACCAAAGATCCCTTAATCTTTCGACAAGCGCCAAACGACATGAAATATATTCTAAAACATCGGCAGCCAACGATGTTAGTCATCCTACCAGAAAATGCAATCCAACAACATAACCTTCAACCTACAACACCCATCATTCTAAAGCAATATTCTTCAAAATGTTGTGGGCCGACTATCTAGAACATTTTGATCTCGAAATCTTTAAAAGCCGCAAAACGTCAACTCACGACGAACTCGATCTTAGGACAAAATCTAAAACAAGAAAATCAAACTGAAATTTCAATATGTATCCACATTCCAAAGCCACAGTGTAGAGATCGTCAGGAATCGAGCCCATCTATTAAATTTTCGATTCAAATTTTTTTAGACCCTTCTACATTGTCTGCATATTTTTGCATTCGGGAACCATAAAGAAGAGGAAATCAACAAAGCGTTTCTGGGAAAGAGGGAATATGAAGTCGGAGCAGAGCGAGGTCCGGGCGCGGCGCCGTCGGCGGTGGCGCCGGGGGGGGGGGGGGGAGAGCGCTCGACGTCGGTCGACGCTTCGTCCCAAGGCGTCCCGCCGCCGCCAGCGCCCGCGGCGTCGAGGCTGCGACGCGGTTTTATCTTGTTTGCATAGATTGAAACGACCGTGACCGCATCAACCTTAATCATATTTCTATCACGCGCTACCAATAAAAAGCCCGTCGGCTGCGAGCGGGAAAACGAGGGAGGACGAAGGAGGCGAAGCAGAGCAACAGCAGCGGAGAAGGGAGCAGCGACAAAGGAGGTGTTCGGGGACGGCGAGACGGGTGTTGACGTCGTTATGTGGTGGGCGGGATGATGGCCACGCCTCAGGGTAGAGCGAAACGAAAGGATGTGGGAAAGGGGAAGGGAAAGGTGGGGGTATTGAGGAAAGTGTGGGGTTGTCGAACGACATGTGAGAGGTAAAAATGGTGAAGAAAAGAACCATCATGGCATCCCATTCGTAGGAAAATGGAACTAAAAAAGAAAACAAGTGTTAAGGTTAGCGAACATAACATATATAAAATGCAAACTCTTCACAAATTTACGATGGTTAGGAAAACAGTGTACAACAGAGAGAAGAAACTCCAGAGAGGCTGAATAATTGGAAAGGAGTGTAGACGGAAATTGACATTGGACACTTCGCACCAGGCGTCTCTTTATTAACGGAGAAAATGACGAAGGTACACCTCCTTCGCATACACAAGAAAACAGTCTGCGTGTTTGCTGGATTGTTACAACTCGATATCTCACTTCTCTATTGTTTTCAAATTGCCTCTAAAGGAACGTTTCTATTCAGCTTTATTCTCACAGATTCACGGGTGTCAGAGATGCATTTGAAAGGCAGTAGATAAATCATCTTCAAGAGTTAGAACCTACTGAGATGCTTCAGGACAAATGTTACCACTCCAATGTCTCTATCTGGGAGGTCCTGAGTTTCGAGTCCTGACGGTGGTGAATTTTCCATTCTAGCTAGCTAGAAAGGTCGTATTCAACAGCTGTATAGAAATGAATTATAGCGACTTGCTGTGCTGTTCTGTTGTATTCGGGGCTTTCTCCGATCAATATCAGGTAAATGCTGGAGCAATACCTTAACAAATGGGCCACGGACGCGCGGGATTTTTCTTTCCTTATCCTTCGCCGCTCCATTCCCTTAACAAACACACACATAAACACACACACACACACACTTCCATGTGCTAGGGACACACACACTACACACTAGCCGAGCCGTCGTGTGGGTCGACGGTTCTCACGTTCCAACGGGAGAAGAATTCCACTATCTTCCAGGATATAAAACGCATTTTACTTACGGGATTAATGGTTATAGTAGTTGACCTCTCTGAGACACAAAATCATTAATCTACCAAGAGCTAAAAGAGATGGCGATGAGGAGGGAACGGTAACGGTTGGACCATAGATGCAAATAAGTTTTCAAAATTTGCACGTATCGTGCATTAATTGATAGTAATGATAGTTAAACTCAATTGCTGGCCGCAGGTGAAGAAGTCTTCCGCCTATACGACCTTGTCAGTCCTGGACAGGGGAACTCAAGGGTAGTTTGCCTTTGCCTTATTTTGCGTAGGTCATGAAATCTCTCATGAGAAGCGAATGATGATGAGATACGCAGTTGTACGGGAAAACTACCATGCCATAACAGCATGATGTAAACATCGGCGTACTTGGATGGTTCTCCGTGCCTGAGCACCAATGCGGCAGCCGCGCGCCACCAATTCAAATAAATGCGTTCTATACTGATCACGCGGCATTACTTATATATTCGTTTTGCATCAATACACATATACGTTTTGACATTTCGGACTGTCAATCATCAAAGGAAGTGTAATCTGCATGAAACAATAAATGCGGAAGTTCTTACATTTATAGACGTCGGTGGCAATAGGGTAACGTACGGCAACATAACGATACGTTGGCGACCCGACTTTCAGTGGTTACTACTTATAATGGCGCAATGAAAAAACATATCCGAAAATGATTGATGTTACAATTTTCTCTACATTTTAGGTTCTTCATAAAACAAGTTGGTAATCAATAGCATCTCGGTCACTGACACAATCACTCAACTAATCGAGATTCGGAATGAGATTAGACGATTCTTAAAGACCACGTCATGTTCCATGATTTCCAAATAAGTAAAAATTCTCTTTTAAAGGCCTACATTCACATACAACAGAAAAATTCGCTGTTTTCCGGCGCACGATTACACCATTTTCCCTTCTTACGAAGAACTTTGAAAGGCGAGAGTGTAAAACGTAACACTTCAAGAAGTGAAACCTCTTACCGCGTGTATTTTATTTCCAAAATCTGGTTCAGTATGATTTATACTTCGAAAATGCATAATAACCTTCGTAGTATGTAAAAAATTAAAAAAAATTATGGTAAATTGCAGCCACTAAAAACTTTTTTCCGTATATTCAGTTTTGCCTTTGTACTCAGCAGGGTTGTTCTATCAATTTGGTGTTAAGCAGATTCGCAATTTCAGCGCAGTCTCTTACGCGTGGCAACAACTGTATCTCTCGTCACACTGACAAGGTGGCCGTCTCACCGTGACAAACACAGCGACGCCCCATCCCCAACCCGTGTGCGCCGTGACGCTGTCTGCGCGACACTGTGGTATCTTCGTTGCCGTGCCAAGCTGTAGAATAGCGAGCGAGGCGTAGAAGGCGACAAGGCCCGGCGCGCGGAGACAAAGGCACCGGAGCGGGGTCGGGGCGGGGAGGGGGGGCAGGTTTGGAGGTTCGACTGACGCGCCAGGCAGCGGGGAGGAAGGAAAGGGAGGGTGGCAGAGAGGCGGGGAAAGATCGACCGCGCCGGTGCTGCGCCCTGGTGCCTCCGCCGCTGCCCTTCGACGTGCACGAGCGGCCAATCGATGGGAGGCTGATGGCCGCTCTACCCGTGCACAGGGGTGCAGGCGAATGGGACCGTCTCTAGTTTTCGCTACCTCTCATTCTTAGTCCGCGTCAATGTTAATTGTTTATCACTTTGTTGATACTAAAGGAAACTTTCCAATGTGAGGACAACGAGGTGGTAATACTATATGAATTACTGAAGAGGATAAAATTGAGGCATTTTCGTCCTTGGGTCTGGTTTCTTCAAGCCTACATAATAAATAATTAGAAAACGTGATCCTTAGCTTATTGTGTAAAAATTACAAGGAATTTCTGTAAACAAAGAATATGTTAACCTTTTTAATAATTCTCTTCAGTAAATGACAACAAATTGTGTGTAAATTGCCTTACAGATATTAATTCATATTTTATTGACTTGGTCGTTAAAATTATTCGAGATGAAGGTAGATAAAGGAAATTCATGAATTTACACGAAAAATTCAGGTTTCATTTTCTAGAAGAGACGGAATTTACTTCGCTTTAAAGTTTCATTATGAGAAAACAAGATAAACACTGAAAACTACAGCCTGGCTTTTGAGAATACACCATATAATACTATTTTGTAAAAACAATTATGTAATTCAAATAATAGTCTCGAAATTTTTAAAAAAATTTGCGCCTCAAAGTTCAGCACATACAAATATTCTTAAAAGAACTGCTATTCGGATAATTATCATCAATTTGTAGAATATTCTATGCTCGCATATTACCCTCTAATATTTATATGGCATTTTATATAATCAAAAATTGTCGGCGATATCTATGAAATAAGTTTTCCAATGAAAAATGTATACGCGTAACCAAAATAAATTCTTCTACAAGTTATTAATACACCTAGGAGAACAACAAAAGTGTTTACTCGCAGTAATATGAAGTCGCTGTCAGTCAAAATTATTAAAGGGTCACGACGGTTGTTGAACTGTGCTTAGAGAGAATAGAAGAATGCTTGTAAATTAGGGGAATGTAGGCATATAGGAATATGCCATAAAGCAAGCATCATTAACTGTGATAACTGAAACAGATGTAAAAAGAGCGTGGACACGAGAATTGATCAGTGCAAGCGAGGGCGAAAGGCAGCGTAAATGATGAAATGGTGATTGTGATGTTCGCAGTGGCAATTATACAGGCGGAAGCTGAATGTATGGTGATTGTGTGGGCGGTAAGTGAACGTGACAACAGTGACGATGACGAAGGTGATGACAGTGACAGCAACAATATCAGTTGGAAATAGCGTGGAATGAGGTGTGATCCGCACCGGTAAAGGAAGCTGCGGTGGCTGCCTGAGGGGCAGCGATGCAAATCGACAAGTGAGCAGCTGTCCGCTTTACACGCAGCATAAATCACGGCTCGCCGCCGTCGTCGTCGTCGTCGTTGGCGGCGGTGGCGGCGATGGCGGCGGTGGAGGCGGCGGCGATAGCGGCGATGGAGGCGGCGGCGCGGCGGTGATGGCGGTGGCGAAGGAGGTGGCGGCGGCGATGGTGGCGATGGAGGCGGCGGCGATGGCGGTGGCGATGGAGGTGGCGGCGGCGGCGGCGGCGGCGGCGGCGATGGAGGTGGCGGTGGTGATGGCAGCGATGGAGGCGGCGGCGCACGGCGGTAGCGACGAAGGGGAGGGAGCGGAGAGCGAGATGCCTGGCCGTTCGGGTCAACGGTCCATTCGTAAATGTGTCCATAAGCTTCCGCTCTATGTCACGGAATCTCATCAAAGCATACTACATGGAGATGGCAACGCCCTGCTCCTCTCCCATCGTCGGATGGAAATACTCAAGCTGAACCTGATAATATATTGACTTACTGCATCGCGAGAAAGTAACTTTCTCTTAAAAAAATCTATCCATTAACTTGTAAATTGACTCGTATGTGGATATATACTACACTATTTCCTAATATTTTGAAAAAAAACTTTGAGTTCTTTTAGTGTATTTATCTGACTCACTTCCGTAACCGCAAATATATAAGGGGACGTACAATTTAACTGGTTTTTTTTCAATTTATTTACACAGATGGTTAATACATAGCTCAGAATTTAACTGTGAAGAAACGCTAGAAACGAGTCTAATTCCAGTAATAATATTTAATAA
>JAHLJT010000631.1:185727197-185749284 GCA_031308135.1 Acheta domesticus | reverse complement strand
TGGCCGTGGGTAGTGACACAGTTGAGATTTTAAGCAGTTCCCCATAATTGTATGCCTTGTGATCAAATTGCTTTTAGAACAGCTTTAAAAATACAGTTCGTTTTAATGATTGGAGATACTTTCCTACGCATTAGCCAGTTTAATTTGATGCGTTTGTTTCGAAACACGACAAAACCATCTCGGGGAGTAATGAATACTGTAGATCTTCTTGACGGTAGGCACTGTGTAACAGGGTTAGAGGCAGCGAGTGGAAGTGAAGCCGACAGCAGCCAGAGAGATAAAGGTCCTTGTTGGGGAAGAGGTGTGGTGGGTCCAAGTATCTGAGGCCGCACACCACAAAAGATTCGGCAGATGGGGTGTTGAAGGCGCGGAATCTCGAGAGACAAGAAATGCGACAAAGAGTAGAGAAGGTGGATGAAGGGTTTCAATGCAGATTGGTTTCATGGCGAAACCGAAGCAGAGTCGACAAACTACTTGTTAGTGAAGTGTGCGCTGGACAAAACACACACTACACTGTGGATTTTATCACTGTGTTTGTTTGAGACAATGTTGTGGTCCAGTTCGTCCTTTTGTTGTACTAGCCAGCGTATCTCATCGCTTCTCTACAACGTAGACGCAAACAGGCTTTGACGATGCAGAAATTGCATAAGAAAGGAGGGTAAAAAGTGTGTTCTCATTCGACATTGGCGTTCAGAAGCTGGGCTGATGAGACTTCAGCCTCCCCCTCTCGAGAAGTCGATGACAGCTTTTCACAGTTACAGTAACTACTTCACCAGAGACACACGAGACGATGTCGCTCGAGCGCCACGTTTTCACAAAATCCGATAGATGGCAGCGAAGTATGATAGATTTTCGCTCGCCTCGGCACCACGAGCGAAAAGCACTCGGCCGAAATACACCCAGCGAAATCTCGTCGGCCGAGAAAATCGTGCGTCTGACACTTAGTACTCAGTGTTTCCTCCAGTTATACCTGGATTTAAACATAGCTTCACTCGATGTAAATCAGCAGTTACGTCATCCAATCGGAAGGTTGAACGTCATCATAGTAACGTAGCTATAGTGACGTGTACGTTCCCGACCGTAACGCTGATTACCTGTCAAATGAAGCTCTAAATAAATCGAAGTGTAAGTCGCTATTTCAAGTGTACCACACAAAATGAAAAGATACTACAAAGCTAAAACGTCTAAACAAGGTGTAAAAATTATGTGAAAAAGTAGGAATGGAAGGTAGTGTTAGCACATTTTGGTCGGCGCGGACAAGTTCCTGTGACTTCCGCCCACCTGGGCACTCTTTGTGGTACTCCCGCCAAATTATGGGAGTTCCATGCTGCATCAGTGTGTTATGAGGGCGCCAACTCCAAAGTTCGCGCGTCCCACTTAAAAAAATAATTAATTAATTAACACGTTGACTGCCAAGGCTATATAGGTAGATGGTTCACTACTTTTTCACATAATATTAGTGTAATGCATGTCAGGCTTATAGCAGCTAAGCACGGTTTTAGATGAAGATTCGAACCGACCCAAGTCATACGTATACCCTGTACAATACAATGTACAATGACTTAGCGATCACGACTAAACCAACATCTGGCATTCTGAATGAAAAATCTTGCTTATATGTTTCGTTTAGGATGTACCACACATGATGTGTGGTATCACAAGGCGCCACGCGGCAGTCAACGTGTTAAGACATTAATTAATCATTGTTCCCCCGCGCCTCTACGCATGGGGCGCTTTCTTCCGCCGCGCGGCTTCAGCATCGCCGCCGACACCGATGACGTCACGTCGACATCGCCGCCGCCGCCACCGCCACCGCCACCGCCACCGCCACCACCACCACCACCACCACCACCACCACCGCCGCCGTCGCCATCCGTATCTCCCACCGCCTCCGTCCGCCCCTCCTCCGGCTGGCCGGCTAACCGCCCTCTGCGATCCGCCCGGTGTCAAACTCGGGGCGGTGTCAGAGCTGGGTGGTTGGCGGGAGTGAGTGCTGGAAGAGTTGGGCCACGGCGGAACGGGCAGTGCGCTGGACTTGGGCGTGAAGCATTCCCGTCGGCGAAAGGCATTTTTTCCTATCTGCATTGAGACCCTCTACTAGACAGCTGTGTAAATAGGAGGAGCTGTGTTACTATGAGAGTAGTCTGGTTTAAAAAATCTAGGCATGTGTGCCTCGTAACCTTCAATACATTCTGCAATGTTTACATTAATTTAATTTTTCTTACTGTATTAGTCAGGTAGCATCGCTTAGTCAGTGTGTACCTTTCATTTTGTGTTTTCATAGCATTGCAAGAGTTTTGTGAAATTGTTAAAGTTTTTTTGTATTCTTTGACAGGTACAGTTTTCCTTCAAGAAACTGCAAAAATATTTTGTGTTCCTGCTGTAACTTCACTAAGTAAATGAACTAAAATGCAGCTGATACATACTTTTAGCAATATTGATTTTAATTCAGAAATGTGTAATGATATTCTTATTGTTCATAGTTTCGAAAATTGATCTGCATTTCTAAGTAAACTACCATACCCTAACATTTCCTTACCCTTTGTTCTCGTATATGAAGTAAATTTGCCCATAAAAAAATGGAGTGTGAGCCCGAAAGATTTGTGTACATTCCTTATAGTTCTGTAAATCTATCGCCCGTGACTGTATCTGATGACATATGACTGTCATCTATTCTTTCCTCAAAAGTCGAAGAGTCGAGTTTTGTTCGGACCTCTGATATAGCTCATAATGGAAATATATGAGCGAGCCAGTCCGTCACAACGAATTTTGCTCGTTCTGCGCAGCACCACATTTGTCACGAACCACGTGACCACAACACGGGCACGTCGTTAGGAAAGCCAGACCAGACACTGACCGCCATGTTGCGTGGGGAGCGAGAAGTGTTGAGAAATATTTTGAAAGTGGCGTGAAGTGACAATTTTCAACGAAAATAACAAGATGAAGGTGTAATTGACATTTTTTTAAAAAATGCTTCTTTTATGTGTTTCAATGACTTGTAACAACGTGATAATTTTGGTATCTGGCTGCATTAAAAATCCCCGCTAGTACAGTAGAATCGAGGTAATCCGAGCCTCTCTAATCTGAGATTCCGTGCAATCCGAGATGGCCTGATGTGTGCCAAGTCACCAAACAAGCAAACAAGCTGCGGTAATCAAGACAGATTGGCAACACTGCGTCGATGGTCACGTGTGCGGCGGTTGGTGTGGTGTCAGTCTGCTATTGTGACCGGTTCGCGCTTATGTATGTATGTGTAATTTTAATAGTATCTGCACATTAAATTAGATTTCGTTATATATTGTAGTTGAAAATTCCATTAAATATTTTCCTTTTTTGCGAGTAATCCGAGCTTTTTGTAATCCGAGGTACCTTCAGCCCTAATTAGCTCGGATTATCGCGATCCTACTGTATTATGCCGCAAACTGGTGCCTGAAACTCATTGTCTGGAGTTGAACACTATGAGCAATAGTTCACCCGTCTTTCCGTCTTGAATCAGCCTTCTGCGAGCGAGCATAACTGACTCACGGCGCTCGAAGATGAAACTCTCGAGCGAGCAAATGGAACACATCGCAGGACGCTCTAGCGCCACGTAGAAAAATCCTGGTTGCACTACTGTCGTTCGTGATAGCGATTTTGGAGATTTGGTTTTAGATTTATAAGATTTTAGAATTGAGTGTGAAACATTTTCTATTTTGTCCCTAGAAAATCTCGAAACGCAAGTTTGTCTTTTGTATCGAAGACGTTTCGAAAATCTGGAGTAAAACAACGAATCCGCAAGGAGGATGTTTCTAAGCTATACAAATGTACAATTTGTTGTGAAATGATTAAGATTAATAAATAATTCAAAACGTTACAGAATATGTGAGCCACCAACGTCGAAATATAAATATATTGTAGCTTTGTTACAATTCCTGAATGCATTTTACAACCTTTGGCGGTGATTAGTTATGAAAATAGAAATAAAATTTTGCGATAATTTTCATATTGGGCCTGTCGTATACTAAGAAAACGGAAAGAGTTGATGCTACGTGATCTAATAATGTTTTATTTCCACAATTATGCGAAGTGGCATGTAATGAATCTTACATTTTAATTATCTTAAAATTCGAATTTAATGATTTTTGCGTGTTTATCAAATACAATATTCTATTGGACCAGGAGCCAGGTATGTTTGAGTGAACACCCGTTTTACTGCTCACCACAAAAGACTACTTGGCTTGCCCAGTGTATCTCGCTCGTGCATTTCGGCGGCACCAGACTTTGCTGCCCTTCCTGCTCACCCCTCCTCGTCCACAATATCCTGGCGCCCTCTGTTCACCTCAACCCTCCCCTCTTCTCTTTCTAAGACCCGCTCCGCACCATCCCGCTGTCTACTGCCCACCTCGCTCTATTGTTTCCACACTGCCCTGCCCTGACACCCCCGACGCACACTGCTTCCTGTTCCTCCTACCGCATCCCGATACTTCCCATTCCGTCCGACTCCGCCCTAACTTCTATCTTTTTCCGCTTCATTCTCTTCCGCCGTATCCTATTCGTCCCCAACTCCATTCCGTTCGTCTAAACTCCATCTCGCCCTTCCTTCCTCCATTCCGCCCCCCTCCTTATTCCATTTCGCTCTCGCTGTACTCCATTTCGACCGCGTTTTACTTCATTTTTGTCCCTCTTTACTCCATTTCGGCCTTGCTGTACTCCATTTCGATCCCTCTCTACTCCATTTCGTCCCCGCTGTATTCCATTCCGCCCACCCGTACTCCATTCCACCCGGCCCTACTTCATGCTGCCCCCCTACTCAGCCGCACCCGGCGCTGCCTCGCCCCGCGCCTTCCGCCTTCTCTCGCTCTTTGTGCCGCGGCCGGCGCGTTGCGGGGCAGGGGGTGGGGGTGGGGAGGCTGCGTGGGACGTTATCTGGAGGCGGCGCCGGCCGGCGCGCGCCGTGGGAAATGCAATTTCCGGGCGCGCGGCGCCGCCCGCGACGCCTCGCAGGTGTCAGCTTCCGCCCCGCCCCGCCACCCCGCTCCCCCTCCTACTCACCCCCGCTTCGCCCCGCCCCTGCCGGCTCCTTTTCCTGCGTCGCGAGGAGAAGCACCGCGGGACGGCCCTGACCGCTGCGTCACCTTGCGGGACTCCGTCGCAGGCACTGAGCAAGCTCTTTGCGCGTGCTGACGCAGTCGGGAAGCTGTCACTCATCAGGGCGTGCTTTACTAACAATACATTTTTAAACTTTCTACTAACAATTCGCAAACATTTGATTGGCGATGAGTTTAAAAAAAACATTTTTACGAGAAATAGATTAATATTTGACTCGTCATTCAATGGGGACATTTTTTTGCTTACGTGTTTTCTAATGCGTAAATGTGAATGCAACCTTTGCGTGCTACGAAAAATTTAACTTGCACTTCGGATTTGAAATCAACAAATATTTGAAATTTGTAGTTTTTCGGGTATTTTTACATTCTCGCATACGACTTACGTAGTAAAGAAAAAGTTACGTAATGTAGTGAACAATTTAGATTTTTTCGCAGGAAAAGTATTGTAGGACCGCAAACAAAAAAATTGGGAACCTCTCGCTCCTGTACGCAGCAAATTATATGTTCTAACACAGGGATGTCCAACTTGTAAGGCTTCAAGAGCCAAAAATAAATCCTTTAATCAGTGGCTTATCTACGGTATGGCAGGCATGGCACGTGCCATGGGCGTCACTCACTAGGGGCGCTATTTACAGTATACCCGTTAAAACAAATAACAACCACCTTAATTTCAAGCATCCCCACAGGGGCACAAATTCTATGCTTGCGCCTGAATACCTAGATGCGCCTCTGCCTTTAATATAGTTGTGGGCCATATTTTCTCGGTCGATCCACACCGGACACTTCTGTATTGTTGAGCTCGGCATTTCGCCCGGCTGCTCTGAAACGGGGTAGGCTGGGGGATGGAATGCGTGGATGGATGCGTGATTTCAGGCCGTACCACGCAGTGAAATACATTGGGATGATTTAGAATTTCTGAATTTACTAGAAAAAAAGTCCTTAAACATATTTTTACATTAAACGGAGTGTTCTCCTCGACAGGATGTGTGTGCTAGGCGTACAATGTCCTCGGCTGTCTTGGATAAAAGAGTATTTCTCTTTTGAACAATAACCTTTCGCAACCCACAATAAATGGCACCGCGGGCTGCCAGTTGGACAGGCTAACAAGTCTTAAAGGTTCTAACAAGGATTCAATTTTTTAGATCCTTGTGACCAAAAAAAAGTTTACAGCAAATCGTTTGTCGGCCCGTCGGGCTGTCGTTCTGTTGATCTGTCGCCGTTCTGTCGGTCCTTCGCCGTTCTGTCGGTCCGACTAAAGATGTTATGAGTGGGCTGAATATAAAATCTCCAGGTTTCTAGCGAGCTACCTAGAGTAGCTCCAAGGACTGTCGGTGCCTTTACAATACTTTGCAAAAAAAATGTGGGTTGTTTCAAGCAGAGGCGGGATTTCGGACCTTTCATGGGGGGGGGGCAAATTTGGGCACTATTATAAACACGAAAATATTCGTTTATATTAATACTTTAAATTAATTGTGCTGCAATATATATATATATATATTTCAATTTTGTTAATTATTTAATAGATTATTATTAAATGTTAAATTGGTTGAGCACAGAGGTGACGATCTTCAACGTTATTGAACTGTAAATTCGACGATGCATTTTTTCTCAGTGAATCATATCGAAAATATTTATTATTTTTATGATCACAAATGATTATACAGAACTGTGCCATTCTGTAGCGCCACTAGTTATTTTCTCGTTATGGAATGCTGCGGAAAATAGATTTCGAGATTTCAACGGAAATACACGTTTTGGGGCCCCCCTGACGCCGCAAAAGTTTGTTTTTTCAAAACGTCGTCCGTCCGTCTGTTTGGTGTATGTGAACAACACTAGCGCCTAAACTACGAGTACGATTTTTCCCAAACTGAATAAACCCTTGTCGATCTGGCGTGAGGCGAAGCTCTGCGATTTTGAAAAACATTCATTAATTTTTGGGGGTACTGTACATGAAGCTCTAGGGATATGTTCAAAATGTTTTAAAAAATGGCTCTTCAAATGTTCTTTAAATTTCTTGTAAAAAGAGAGTGAAATACATTTACAAAGATGGCATAGGCTCGATTTTCACTGTTAAATCTGAATTTTTGAAAGTTGCAAGATATTGAAAATTTTCGGCGTATTCTTACAACTACAAAATGAAGACGGAGTTTTTTCTTTCAAGTAATTTTTTCTTCATAATTAGTTGTTTCGTTTAGGTTATGCACAGTTTTTTGAAAATTTTATTAGTTTTCGTGCATTATTGCGTCCAATACGTGCAATATTAAAAAAATATCAAAAAGATTTTCTCGAAAACGACCCTTGATTTTTCTTTAAACTTTTAGGTAGATAGTATTAAATGTACTCTTAAGATGACGTAGACTTTTTTGCTTTATTGTTATGTTATTGTTTTCCGAAATCACACTAATGTATTTTTTTAGTCTCTTATGTCGTTAATATTTACATTACAGGCGATTTTTTCGTTGTTTAGAACCGAGAAAACACGAACATCTCTGTTTCACATCAGCTCTCATTTACAACCGAACCACAGAACTATGATGACAAAAGGAGTTATTACACTAGTTGTTAAAATCGTTCCTGGTAGAATGTTTGTTGTATGAAAAGATACCAAGGAGGCTCATATTGTATAAATCATATTGGGATACCAAGGAGGCTCATATTGTATAATTGTTTCACCATCTTTACCTCTATATCTATAATAAACGGGAAATTCTTTTCTTTTTGAGGGTTAAAATTTGAATGTTATGACTAAACCTCGGAATTTTAGGCACAAAAAAGGTTTCATTTAGGCTCCTAAAATAGGCTACAAAATTACGAAATTATTCTCTAATAGGCATTATAATCGACGTTTTAGGCACGCACTTAAAATAGGTTACAGAATGACTAAGCCAGGCAATAAAATCGACATGAAAAAGTTAAATTTCTGGCTTCTAGAACTGAACTCAAAAGGATTAAATTAGGTAATTTTTATTATGCAGGAAAAAGTATCTTTACATTGATAAGAGAGACTAAAACGATATTTTATTGACTTTCATGAGTAGCAGTGTAATACATAATCAAGATTTTCTCCACATTTTCTACAATAAAACTGTCTTATCTATGAAAATCATTTTGAAGGCTGAAAATAAACTCTTCACTGACACAAATTCATAGGAGTATACAAATTTATGCACATTTCTCATGCTCACTTCTAGAACTACTTCACTCGTCCCTCCTCCCCACAGAAGAAAAAAAAACTTGTACTACACGGCCCATTTAACCATATATTTTGTAATCTTCGCCTGTCCGAGAGTAGGCTAGTGCCTGACCTGTGCCTTTCCACGCCTGGACTTCGCAGACGACGCGCTGCGGCGATAAGCCTCAACTTGTCAACAGCGCAGCTGCATCAGGAATGGATACAATTGCCTAAGAAGTGCGTGCCGATCGGAGACGAGAGTAAAACGTCCTTATTATGTTGACTTGCAGGACTCCTTTTGTTCGGTATTTTGGGTGAAAGATTTCAGTGCGTTGTCGATAGCGTATTCGATCACACAATATTTGCATTTCGGAAAAGTTTTTGCGTTTCCGTAAAACAAATTTCAAAATTTAGCATTTAAAATATCGTTCTTGAAAATCGCTTGTGTTAGGCACTTTTAGGTAAAGACATATCATAACAGGCATCAACCGCTCTTTTAGGACATTTCAGGCACTATTAGACGCTTTCAGTAGATTTATTTTGTTATGATTCGTAATCAGCTGCAATTTTTTACAACATCCTAAAGGAACTAAATAGGCATTTGTCCTAAAATCCGAGGTCTAGTTATGTCTCGTGATTTAAGGCATGAAACAGTTTAATTTCCAAGTAAATAACGTTTAAAAGCAAAATATAATTGAAAGAAGATATATTAATAAATGATATTAAAAATAATGCTGAACATTATCCCGCGCGTTTTATAATACTGAATTAAACAGTGTTTAATTCACACATTAATAAATTACACACAATAATTAAACACATTAATAAATTTCACAAATTTATTAATGTATGTTATCAGCTAGGTCGAATTCAGTCGCTGTCTGGAGGAGAATTCCAGCGGCCGGCTGCTCTGATCGTTGTTTTCCGTGGTTTCTCCGATCAACACTAGGCGAATGCCGGAGCAGTACCCTAACAAACGGGCCACGGACTGCGCGCAATCTTTCCTTCCTCTTCCTTGCCCTATCCTCTCCTCTTACATACACACACACACACTAACATACACTACACTACCACACATGTCGGGAGACCGGTCGGGAGCTTACAGCTTGTCCCGGCTGGGGCGGTGCCCCGCTGGTGGGAGATACCTGGTTGAGGGGGCAAACACCGCTCGTCGACGGTAGGTCGGCGCCAGATCTCGCCATCCAGCGGGAAAAAGATCATCGCCATCTCCGGAGAAGAAACACGCACTACACTTATAGGACTAATGACCTAAGCAATTGATGCGCCCGGAAACATCAATCAATCAATCAGTCAATCACAAGTAGACACGATTTTTTCTCCCAATCCCAATAACAATATTCGGTTTGTTTGCCGCTCTACGTGTGATCCGTTTGAATTTGTTGGTCGTACAATATAGTATAGAGTCCAGCAGACGTCACCGGTTTTGGTGAGTGTTCGAACCACTTGGGGCATTTGCTTGGGTTTTCCAGGGAGGTAAAGATCTACCAGTGGAGGTAACTACACCCCGTGTCGTGTCTTTTCAAGTATTCGGTCTTTGCTAGAATTGGACAAGATGAGACGATATGATCAGTGGTTTCTACTTGTTCTACTTGTTGTTGGCAAATGCGGCATTTATCATCTGGGGAAATTTTGAAAACCGCTTTATGATTATGTCTTGTTCTCGACGCCTGACCTTCGGCAGTTATTAAAACTGCTTCCGATTCTAGCTTCATTCTTCTCCTTTTAAGCCTCATAATTGATCTTTATTGATCTGCACCTTGTCCTTTCTTTTTAGATACCGTCCATGGAATGGTTCGTCTCTCCACGGTTTCTTTAACATTTTTTGTGTCTCACAGCATTTTTAGTATTTTAATGTTATTATTATTATTATTATTATTGTTATTACTACTACTACTACTACTACTACTACTACTACTACAACTACTACTACTACTACTACTATTGCAATGTTCTTGACTTCTAACTACTCTCATTCATACAATTCTTGAATTGTACGGACTACATCGCAAAACTGTGGACGCAAATCTACGGTGCCATACTGCTCCCGTGGCCAGGTGAATGTTTGAGGAATTCTCAATACCAGAAAATATCTCATTCCTATTCGCATTTCGTTTTTTAGGTTCTGTGAAAAAAAAAATCAGGATCACGTTTTACATGCGAATGTTTGCTCGGCAGATGGACGCTACGACAGACAAATTGGGACTCACACGCGGAACCCCCGGAGAAATATAAATTGAGGTCACCGAAGGCCGTGGAGAAACGTGGCTGAATTCCACTCGCTGTGACATCGCGGAACGCATTTCAGATTTATTTGAATGACAGTTTTTACATTTTCATAAGAATCTTTTGCTTTTCAGTTTGATTTTTTTGGAGTGTAGGGAGTAGAAACAAAAATAGAATCGAAATGAAAGATAATTCTTGTTCAACTTTATTTTGATACGAATATATGGTATAATTTTTTCAATAACTTTCTTGTTCTTATGCAAGAGTGATTGATACGAACACCTAACAACGGAAGTAGTAAACGCAAGGTGTACTAAGAATTTACATAGTTTAAGAATATATCGTAAATATTTCAATAAAAATAATTTTTATTTTAAAATATACCCTAGCAAAATGTGATTTTTTTTAGCAAAGTTTATCGAGTTGGTCCAATTTAGGAGGAGAAGCTATGGCACACAGGCTTCGGCGTAACCGCTCTTAATAACAAAGGTGTACATATTCGAGGCTACCTTGAACTTTATGGTTAGATTACGTGTAATATTTGAGTAGGTTGGACATGAATATGGAAGAAAACGTTAAAAAGGAGTGTACGATATTCAGGATATCTTCCCAGTAGGGTTGCCACCTTGCCAATTCCAGAAAACTGGTGATTCTTGTGACGGGGAGGGGATAATAATTTAAAGACGTTTTCTACATTACTGAACTCTAAAAAAATTAATACAGACTTTTGTTCATTTCTTTAAAATATATTTACATTTCTTTGTCCTTTAATGATCTATAAATAATTAACATTAATAAAATAGTGTAACTCACACTTTGCTAACATTCTATTTTTTCCAGCTATATTTTTCTTTACTGAGAGCTTTTCTTAAACAGAGATATTGGCTGTTTTTTGGAGAAAATCAATAAATTGATCACATGTAAAGTCGTAGTTCAACTTTACAAATAACTCAGATTTAATAAATTTCGACTATCGGTCCAAACAATAAACAGCATCGAAAAAAAGTATTCGCGGGGGTTTATTTTTGAAACTATTGCGCGGTGCGATTCTTGCATATTCGCTAGATGGTGTCTAAGTCTCATTTGCATAGAAAGAAATGTAATACGTAAAAGGGACAGCGGGTGGCGATGATACGAGAATCGCAAGACCAATTTTCATGTTCTGCTCTCTATCTTTCTAATGAAGAAAAAAAGATAGAATTCTAATGAAATAGAAAAAGCTATAAATTTTAAGTTGGAAAAATATTTATTTTATAAATAATCAAAAAAGTATTGAAATTGGGAAAAAACTGATATAATTTTTCAAAAACCAGAGACCTGAGATGAAGCTCAAAAACTGGAGTTTCCGGTCTAAAACCAGAGGTGGCAACACTACTTCACAGAAAATAAATTCTGCACCACCCCAGAGAATTGTTGAATACTGTTTTTAGGGCAAAACGAATGACTTTATCCAAACGATTCTGATTATATTAATTTTTTGTACTCAAGTTTGCTACTCGGTTCATGTTTACATGAGAATTTCGAGAGACATAATTATTACGCTTTATCCTGCAGGGTCTGATCTTGGCCAATTCTCCTGGAATCTGTGGTGGACAAATGGATCTCTTGGACGATTTTCTTGGGGTTCTTTCTTTTTTTGTGCCTATTTCGGCACTGTTGCCAATATCATTATCACAATTGTTTTCTCTAATAATTCTGAGGTCTGAATGTCCTTAGCAGTTTAAAGACTCTTAAACAAAACTAAATAAATAAATATATTAGTTATTAGGTTACAGTTTCCGTGTAACGAAACATTCATAAGTAATGAATAAAATTATATTGCACTTACAATAGAAAGCATTGCGAACAATTTCATACGACGAATACTATAAACAATGTTTTAGACTTGTAAATAAGTGCTTACACGCATTTAATCTTCCAAAGCGTGAAAAATTCATTATCGTAATACAATAATTATGATAATAATATATTTATGTATTAATTATTTATTTAGTGTGTAATTACTCATAGGCTAATGTGAATTCCAAAATAAATATTTTCTTTTTAAATGTTTCAACAGCTTCAGCATGATGCCCAAAAGAAAGTTGGGAATAATTTTTCATTCCATTCTTATGCCGTTTATTGTTGCATAATGAACCAAAAATTCTCTAAGGTATAGTTTATCTGGAATAAACCGTTCCCTCAAATGTAAAAGGAAGAGGTTAATGTTTACTCAATATATAAAAATGAAAAGGTGCGCCGTAATTTTATGTTGATTTACTTCCGAGGACAGTTGAAATTCAATTAATTTCCTAAACCCAATACGCTCCCGACATGCATACGCCCTATGTTGAAAACATGGATTGAAAATTCATATTAATGGATTAATTTCAATGCGCGTCCGATATATTGGTTAACATGGAAGATATATTTAACTATTATTTGAACTTGTTATGAGCCATCTCTTGTTTGTGGTGTGTATGTTGCTTGTACGGAGTTCATAGGCGTGCCACCGAAGACAGGCGTCGCTTGCTGCCTCTTCCTCTACGTGAGTGGCCTTGCGGGCGCCGCAATGCAGTCCCGCATTGCTCGGCTTGGGAGTCCCGGGTTCGGCGCCCGCCGGCACAGCCGCCCGGAGCGCCTCGCGGGGAAACCCCGCTGCCTCTGGCGCCGCCAGCCCTCTCCCTGGTCCCGTCGGGCTCATAGTACAGAAAAAGGCCAATGGCTTGGCAACAGCTGCTGCCGCCCGAAGGGATCTGGAAACTAAATCTCTAACGGATTCTCTAAGGACCGTCCGTTGTTTAAGGAACATTTGTATTACAAAATGTGCTAAAATCATTGATTTTAGCTGCTCATGCCCCAACGCACCTTCACCGCCACCTTCCCCGCCACCGTGCTTCTTCATTCGTCCTCAATTCAGAGAGCTTATTGGCTTACCAACAGTTGCTGCCGCCATGAGGGATCTGATACCCATTGTCTTTATCCCAATAGTCCGCGAATTCATTGGGCTGTAAGTCGCCCGCGGCCCGTGGGTGAAGAGGCATTTTTGGATATATCTGGTAACATTCTACGCATATTTGCAACGTGTATCGCCGAAACCCCATTGGTGAAGTTGCCAAACCGTTCGTTGTTTAAGTGAACATTTTTATTACAAATGTACTAAAATCATTGATTTTAGCTGCTCAGCCCCAACGCCACCTTCACCGCCACCTTCCCCGCCACCGTGCTTCTTCATTCGTCCTCAATTCAGAAAGCTTATTGGCTTACCAACAGTTTGCTGCCGCCATGAGGGATCTGATACCATTGTCGTTATCCCAATAGTCCGCGAATTCAATGGGCTGTAAGTCGCCCGCGCCCGTGGGGTGAAGAGGCATTTTTGGATATATCTGGTAACATTCTACGCATATTTGCACGTGTATCGCCGAAACCCCATTGGTGAAGTTGCCAAACCGTTCGTTGTTTAAGTGAACATTTTTATTACAAAATGTACTAAAATCATTGATTTTAGCTGCTCATGCCCCCAACGCCACCTTCACCGCCACCTTCCCCGCCACCGTGCTTCTTCATTCGTCCTCAATTCAGAGAGCTTATTGGCTTACCAACAGTTGCTGCCGCCATGAGGGATCTGATACCCATTGTCGTTATCCCAATAGTCCGCGAATTCAATGGGCTGTAAGTCGCCCGCGCCCGTGGGTGAAGAGGCATTTTTGGATATATCTGGTAACATTCTACGCATATTTGCAACGTGTATCGCCGAAACCCCATTGGTGAAGTTGCCAAACCGTTCGTTGTTTAAGTGAACATTTTATTACAAAATGTACTAAAATCATTGATTTTAGCTGCTCATGCCCCAACGCCACCTTCACCGCCACCTTCCCCGCCACCGTGCTTCTTCATTCGTCCTCAATTCAGAGAGCTTATTGGCTTACCAACAGTTGCTGCCGCCATGAGGGATCTGATACCCATTGTCGTTATCCCAATAGTCCGCGGAATTCAATGGGCTGTAAAGTCGCCCGCGCCCCGTGGGTGAAGAGGCATTTTTGGATATATCTGGTAACATTCTACGCATATTTGCAACGTGTATCGCCGAAACCCCATTGGTGAAGTTGCCAAACCGTTCGTTGTTTAAGTGAACATTTTTATTACAAAATGTACTAAAATCATTGATTTTAGCTGCTCATGCCCCAACGCCACCTTCACCGCCACCTTCCCCGCCACCGTGCTTCTTCATTCGTCCTCAATTCAGAGAGCTTATTGGCTTACCAACAGTTGCTGCCGCCATGAGGGATCTGATACCCATTGTCGTTATCCCAATAGTCCGCGAATTCAATGGGCTGTAAGTCGCCCGCGCCCGTTGGTGAAGAGGCATTTTTGGATATATCTGGTAACATTCTACGCATATTTGCAACGTGTATCGCCGAAAACCCATGGTGAAGTTGCCAAACCGTTCGTTGTTTAAGTGAACATTTGTATTACAAAATGTGCATAAAATCATTGATTTTAGCTGCTCATGCCCCAACGCCACCTTCACCGCCACCTTCCCCGCCACCGTGCTTCTTCATTCGTCCTCAATTCAGAAGCTTATTGGCTTACCAACAGTTGCTGCCGCCATGAGGGATCTGATAACCATTGTCGTTATCCCAATAGTCCGCGAATTCAATGGGCTGTAGTCGCCCGCGCCCGTGGGTGAAGAGGCATTTTTGGATATATCTGGTAACATTCTACGCATATTTGCAACGTGTATCGCCGAAACCCGCATTGGTGAAGTTGCCAAACCGTTCGTTGTTTAAGCGAACATTTGTATTACAAAATGATATAAAATCATTGATTTTAGCTGCTCATGCCCCAACGCCACCTTCACGCCACCTTCCCCGCCACCGTGCTTCTTCATTCGTCCTCAATTCAGAGAGCTTATTGGCTTACCAACAGTTGCTGCCGCCATGAGGGATCTGATACCCATTGTCTTTATCCCAATAGTCCGCGAATTCAATGGGCTGTAAGTCGCCCGCGCCCGTGGGTGAAGAGGCAATTTTTGGATATATCTGGTAACATTCTACGCATATTTGCAACGTGTATCGCCGAAACCCCATTGGTGAAGTTGCCAAACCGTTCGTTGTTTAAGTGAACATTTTATTACAAAATGTACTAAAATCATTGATTTTAGCTGCTCATGCCCCAACGCCACCTTCACCGCCACCTTCCCCGCCACCGTGCTTCTTCATTCGTCCTCAATTCAGAGAGCTTATTGGCTTACCAACAGTTGCTGCCGCCATGAGGGATCTGATACCCATTGTCGTTATCCCAATAGTCCGCGAATTCAATGGGCTGTATAAGTCGCCCGCGCCCGTGGGTGAAGAGGCATTTTTGGATATATCTGGTAACATTCTACGCATATTTGCAACGTGTATCGCCGAAACCCCATTGGTGAAGTTGCCAAACCGTTCGTTGTTTAACGTGAACATTTTTATTACAAAATGTACTAAAATCATTGATTTTAGCTGCTCATGCCCCAACGCCACCTTCACCGCCACCTTCCCCGCCACCGTGCTTCTTCATTCGTCCTCAATTCAGAGAGCTTATTGGCTTACCAACAGTTGCTGCCGCCATGAGGGATCTGATACCCATGTCGTTATCCCAATAGTCCGCGAATTCAATGGGCTGTAAGTCGCCCGCGCCCGTGGGTGTGAAGAGGCATTTTTGGATATATCTGGTAAACATTCTACGCATATTTGCAACGTGTATCGCCGAAACCCCATTGGTGAAGTTGCCAAACCGTTCGTTGTTTAAGTGAACATTTGTATTACAAATGTGCTAAAATCATTGATTTTAGCTGCTCATGCCCCAACGCCACCTTCACCGCCACCTTCCCCGCCACCGTGCTTCTTCATTCGTCCTCAATTCAGAAAGCTTATTGGCTTACCAACAGTTGCTGCCGCCATGAGGGATCTGATACCCATTGTCGTTTATCCCCAATAGTCCGCGAATTCAATGGGCTGGTAAGTCGCCCGCGCCCGTGGGATGAAGAGGCATTTTTGGATATATCTGGTAACTTCTACGCATATTTGCAACGTGTATCGCCCGAAACCCCATTGGTGAAGTTTGCCAAACCGTTCGTTGTTTAAGTGAACATTTTTATTACAAAATGTACTAAAATCATTGATTTTAGCTGCCTCATGCCCCAACGCCACCTTCACCGCCACCTTCCCCGCCACCGTGCTTCTTCATTCGTCCTCAATTCAGAGAGCTTATTGGCTTACCAACAGTTGCTGCCGCCATGAGGGATCTGATACCCATTGTCGTATACCCAATAGTCCGCGAATTCAATGGGCTGTAAGTCGCCCGCGCCCGTGGGTGAAGAGGCATTTTTGGATATATCTGGTAACATTCTACGCATATTTGCAACGTGTATCGCCGAAACCCCATTGGTGAAGTTGCCAAACTGTTCGTTGTTTAAGTGAAATTTGTATTAAAAAATGTGCTAAAATCATTGATTTTAGCTGCTCATGCCCCAACGCCACCTTCACCGCCACCTTCCCGCCACCGTGCTTCTTCATTCGTCCTCAATTCAGAGAGCTTATTGGCTTACCAACAGTTTGCTGCCGCCATGAGGGATCTGATACCCATTGTCGTTATCCCAATAGTCCGCGAATTCAATGGGCTGTAAGTCGCCGCGCCCGTGGGTGAAGAGGCATTTTTGGATATATCTGGTAACATTCTACGCATATTTGCAACGTGTATCGCCGAAACCCCATTGGTGAAGTTGCCAAACCGTTCGTTGTTTAAGTGAACATTTTTATTACAAAATGTACTAAAAATCATTGATTTTAGCTGCTCATTGCCCCAACGCCCACCTTCACCGCCACCTTCCCCGCCACCGTTGCTTCTTCATTCGTCCTCAATTGAGAAGCTTATTGGCTTACCAACAGTTGCTGCCCGCCATGAGGGATCTGATACCCATTGTCGTTATCCCAATAGTCCGCGAATTCAATGGGCTGTAAGTCGCCCGCGCCCGTTTGTGAAGAGGCATTTTTGGATATATCTGGTAACATTCTACGCATATTTTGCAACGTGTATCGCCGAAACCCCATTGGTTGAAGTTGCCAAACCGTTCGTTGTTTAAGTGAACATTTGTATTACAAAATGTGCTAAAATCATTGATTTTAGCTGCTCATGCCCCAACGCCACCTTCACCGCCACCTTCCCCGCCACCGTGCTTCTTCATTCGTCCTCAATTCAGAAAGCTTATTGGCTTACCAACAGTTGCTGCCGCCATGAGGGATCTGATACCCATTGTCGTTATCCCAATAGTCCGCGAATTCAATTGGGCTGTAAGTCGCCCGCGCCCGTGGGTGAAGAGGCATTTTTGGATATATCTGGTAACATTCTACGCATATTTGCAACGTGTATCCCGCCGAAAACCCAGTGGTGATAGTTGCCAAACCGTTCGTGTTTAAGTGAACATTTTTTCTTACAAAAATGTACTAAAATCATTGGATTTTAGCTGCTCATGGCCCAACGCCACCCTCACGCCACCTTCCCGCCACCGTGCTTCTTCATTCGTCCTCAATTCAGAAAGCTCTTGGCTTACCAACAGTCTGCTGCCGCCATGAGGGATCTGATACCCATTGTCCCGTTAGCCCCAATCCGCGAATTCAATGGGCTGTAAGTCGCCCGCGCCCGTGATTGAAGAGGCATTTTTGGATATACCGGTGACATTCTACGCATTATTATGCAACGGTATCGCCGAAACCCCATGGTTAAGTTGCCGAACCCGTTCGTTGTTTAGTGAACATTTTTATTACAAAATGTACTAAAATCATTGATTTTAGCTGCTCATGCCCCAACGCCACCTTCACCGCCACCTTCCCCCGCCACCTTCCCCGCCACCGCGTGCTTTCTTCATTCGTCCTCAATCTCAGAAGCTATTGGCTTACCAACAGTGTCTGGCGCCATGAGGATCTATCACCCATTGTCGTTACCCCATCGTCCGCGAATTCATGGGCTGTCAGTCGGCCCGCCCCGGGGTGAAAGCATTTTTGGATAGTCTGGTACATTCTACGCATATTGCAACGTGTATCGCCGAAACCCCTTGGTGAAGTTGCCTAACCGTTCGTTGTTTAAGTGGAACATTTTTTTACAAAATGTACTAAATCAGTGATTTTAGGCTGCTCGTGCTTCCAGCGCCACCTTCACCACCTCTTCAGCCCCACGTTACTTCTTTCGCGTCTTCAATTCTGAAAGCTCATTGGCTTACCAGCCATTGCTGCCAGCTGTGAGGAACCAATCTTAAGCTTGTCCTCTTTCGCTGTAAAATGAAAATATCCGTTCGGTTTTAAAAATATTTTGAAAGAATTTTTAGATTTGTTGAAAGAAATTTTTAATCTTACCGCTTTTCCTTGTCTCTACGTATTACCCACTATTGCCTGAACTTGCTTGCGTATGTCGCACGCGCTCATTTTTGATTCCCTCGTGTAGTCCGGGAATTGTTGAAGGTACTGAACCGATTAGTTGCAACTTTTATCACACGGCCAAGCAAGTGTAATAAAATGTGTTCTTAAAATGTTTATAGTGATGCTCCTAAGACTCAAACCCGCTCCACAAAAGGGGGGGGGGTGTGTGGCGTTGGTTATGTGAGGATTTTTTTCAAAAAAGGGTCTTAGCTGCATAAGCTCCATCATCACCAGTGAGGTTCATGCAATGTAATAATCTTTGTGTTCTTATTACATAATATTTAATGAGTGAATATTCAGACTTTTATTCACAATATTTATTTTTATATATCTTCAGTGCTTGTATTTCACTCAACTCGAAGAATCGCACGTGGCATTGTCAGGGGCGGATCTAGCCGACCATTTTTGAGGGGCCATCATATATTTTTGTTAAATAATGAACATTTATTATGTACACTACAAATATACAATATGATATTATAAAATATTATTTTAACATAATTACATAATTATAACATTAATAAATATTTAAATAAAGTTTGCCAAATAGAACAAGATAACAAACGTAAACTCTTAGCTTTTGTGTGTGTGTGTGTGGGGGGTGAGTCATGACACCCATTGCCCTCCCTGGATCCGCCACTGGCCATCGTTTTGGCGAAACATTTGGCAGACGCTGAAAGATAAAAAGCTCCCTTATCCTTACCTCAGCTTCGACACGTATTGTGCAACCGATCGGCTCTTGGTTACTTATCTCACTTGACGATAACCTCCACGTAGAACATGCACATATCGCTAAAAATGATCTAACTCGACCGAAAACAGTGGAAACGGTAGTTTGATAACACGTTTCCGATTGCGATAGAAGTCTATTTATCAGTTTGTCGAGTTCAGTGTGCTCGAAGTTCTAACGAATGTTTGAGTGTGGGTTGTGATTTTGTACCAATTTGATTCTCCTGTTGACTTTCACAAGAATTTATTTAGTCATAATAACATACAGTCTTTTTAATGACTTGTGTGAGTTCTCTCTTCGCTCGGACCCACTAGTGAAATCTGTAAACTTTCAGTGTCATTTCACTTGTGTACGTATTCCGAAATCCATCGAAAGGCTGTTTAGATACATGTGAAATAATACATTCGCTTACTCGTCTCTTCGTGTGTTTGTGAGATTCGTAGTGGTTCATAGTGTAATACAAATTTTGCACAGAAATGAATGTGCTTGTGGATTGAAAGCAAAGTGAAATTGTTTACTCCTGTGAAGAAGGTAAGGAGAATATTTTTTACTTCGTGGACACTAGAGTATTCTGAAAAGGTAATTAAAACCCTTCTATTTAAAAAAAAAATAAACCGGCTTTGTTCAGCATGCGCCGCAAGGAAACTGAATTATCTTAATTTTCGACGTTACAAAGTAGTGTTATACTTATGGACATGCGACCGAATACAGATGGTTTAAACTCAATATGGAAATACGAGTATGCAACATTCTTATATTACATATTTTTCTTTCATGTACAGCTTTAACTTGTTAAGAAATAGATAAACTTTATTAAAATAGAACTCAGCGTATGTATTTCATGAGCTTAAAACACATCTTAAATTATCTGGTGTTTTCCTAAACATTTGTGAATTGTGTAAAGGCATTATTTTTCAATTTAATGAATCAACGTGCCATTTACATAAACTTTTTAAATTGGCAAAAATTGCACTTTTAAATTTCAATCCAAGCGTTGAGATTCAGCAGCTGGTGAGATAAATACTTTGCAGGACTTCGTTCTATCTTTTCGTCGTCTCGTTGTTCATACAAGCCGTGACTCCCAATGTATATCAATTGAATTAATGTTTAGATAACATTTGAGTTGTGTGATCTTGCGTAATTATTCAGAAAAGGAAAACAAATATGATTTCAATGTTAAAAGATAACGAATCTGTTTACTGTCACTATCTGAACGTGTTGATAGCACTCTTTCCTCCGCATTTGACGCCAAGAAAATTGATTACTGCTTTTGAAACTGAGAAAATTTACCACTATTTGAGGACAGTCCATTACACAAATACGTATAAAATGCACAAGCTGATATATGGTTGTTTCATAATGGAATGTCGTGGTATGTTTCATTTTATTAAAGTTCATTTTGTGATATTAACAATATTATTTAATAATAATAACAATAATAACGACTTTATTGGCATGGTGAAGGGCGGGACTTCACACTCGTTCTTCTCTCTAAAGACGAATAACTTACTACAAATTAATCAAATATTACAAATGAGTAGTTAGTGTTTCTTACCACAAACATTATTTGACAAATAATAGAAGAACTGAAATTTAACAGACAGATACAAAAAATGAAAAATTATCTAAAATGGGATTTAAATCTACATAAAATGTAGTTTTAAAATACAAAAATTAAAATATTTTATGAAATTTGATGATAGAAAGTGGAATAGAGAGTGACGGAGTGATTAGCTTTATTAACCTGTTTAACACCTTTCCAAAATCATTTCTCTCATACAGTTGTTACTTAAATACGACAAGCATTATAGTCGACCATTAATTAAAACCTTGTTTTTCGTGATTAACCCGTTTGTATAAGTTTACAAAAACTCAACGTACGGAATATGAATGTTTCAATATTTCTCATAAGGAATGTGATTAATGTGTCCGAGACACCCAAACATTTTTGAATTTGTTGCGTCTTAATCATTTTAATTATTCTGTATTATTAACGACACAACGAGTCTCTTAGCTCCTGATCGAGCATTGAGCGCCTTTTCCGGTGTAATCCTCCATTAATTTTTGTTATTATGTCTGTCTCTGACAGTCGTCAAGAGACCGCCAGGTAGCATCTCCGCGTACGCGCCTCCTACACCGCGCGCCCCTGCGTCACTAAACAGCGGCCAGAATTGGGAAGAATTAGGATGGACTAGCCCTTGTGAAGCAGCTCAACTCGTTTTGTTGGAACACATTTCACATGACCCTCCCTTTAAAACCGTGGTGGGTTTTTAGCTCTCGCGCTTACTAAACAAACACAAAAACACAACAAACAAACAATGTATTACTCCGAAATGTTTGGGATGACCGCGAGGGGTGGTGCCGGCTCAAGCAACGAAGACACTCGAACGCATGGGATGCTTCGTGCGGGCCCTCGATTCGGTGA